>OZ010589.1:94846044-94901044 GCA_963932145.1 Acanthosepion lycidas | reverse complement strand
GAAGGCCGGAACGTACAACAGTCGAAACGTTGTGATAAATATGACGACAAAGATGAGGACAATAGTCCGAATAATGTAAATAGTGATACTGAAGTTATTACACTCTCATATGATTTGCCATGAACTTTCTCTTTCAATCTACGTTAGACTTCCCCCTCCTCAGGACGCAAAAAATGGTAATATCTCTATTATAGCACGGCAATCTTGCAGACTTATTAAAATTCTTGATTCTAAGAAAGCCACCAGAGCGAAGTAAATCCCTGTCTGTTTTTAAGCATATCAGCCAAGAGTTATCACCCATCTTGGCAAAATTGGTTAACGACTGCCTGATGCAACATTAACAGACTATGTGTTATCCGTCACTCACAAAATCAGAGAGTCACGTGATAATGAATCATCACGAGGAAAAGCGCCCTAGATAAATCAAGGGACTTTGAAACGGTGTAGCATTGGGAGCATTAAGTTTAAATCATTAATACATGCATTGTTTTTATTAAGGTAAACTGATATGTAACAACCGTAATTCCCCATGTATAATACGCTTTTTCTTCTCAAAAGTAATAAGCAAAATTAAGGGTGCATATTATGCAAAGCTACAAAAAATCTTAAAAAAATTGCCGTTTCATAAGTCGATTTCAGTTGCAAAATGACTACTCACCACAAACCTACGACAATTTGACACAAAAATTCGGCGATTGCAAGCCCATAAGGACGTCAAATACAATTATTCGTACCTAACCATACTTACAAATGTAAAATAAAATAATAATTATCAAAAAACTAAATTAGGATTATATTATTAGATATTTTTTTAAAGTAAAAGTAGGAAACGCTGGCCGTAATGAAATTGAAGGGTTTCAATTTATAGGGTTTGATTACCAACGAAGGGGTGCGTATTATGCGTGAGTAGAAGCATTTTCCCACACTTTCAGCACAGTTTTAATTGTGCGTATTATGGATGAAGGCGTATTATACATGGGGAATTACGATATTCCAAAAAATCCAGTTGATAAAAAAATCAACAACAGCAGATATAATGTCATAATCACGCCAAGACTTGATGCCAGCCAAGTGTACTTTAATGTTGGAGAATGATAATCAAATCAGGCTTAGAGAGGGACTGATCAACCAGTTCAAAGCCAAAGTCACGCACTTCTGCCATTGAAACCAAGAACTTGCTGCATTGTCATGATGAAACAAGTCCCCTTTCGTCAGTTTATCTGGGGTATTCGTCTTGATACCATTTGCTAAAGTTGGCATAAAAATCTCCATTTATGCTGTGGCACAATTGCATCCCAGTACTGAAGCCATCACATTCCCTGGAGATGAAATGTTTGCAGATTTTGGCTTTCTTTAAAGTAGAGAAGGTGGCGGTGTTTCTGTTGCATCAATTTTCTCTCTGTTTCTGGCTAAAAATAATAAACCCAGCACTCAGCCTGTTCAAGGGAAATCAGCTGGATCTGCCTCAAACAATGTCAGATTTTCCGATTTCAGCCTGGTGCATTTTTAATCAGGTCCACTAAAATATTTACATTTCTATATGTCCCTGATCAAATTAAACTAGAGCCATATTTAATTGAAACAACCAAGGTTTTGAACTCAAAACCACTTCGTCACCAAAAATAAAATAAAAAAAAACAACTCTTTTATCGACACGTCGTAGGTAAGACTATAATCTACACCCGCGTCCTGGGTAAGACGATCAGCAACAGGGCCTTTGATCAGGAGGTTTTCAGAAGCGTGTTACCAACTCTTAATTGCTGGCGTTCCCAGGTCCACCCTGTCCCGGGGTGGTAGCACCTGTTAGGGTCTCTGTTATGGGAAAATAGTTAGCACCCCAAAAGGGGTTAAAACACTATGAAAGTATAAAAATAGGTTTTAATATCAGCAATACATTTTTTGAAAAAAATTAATCGTAATACATAAATTACCAGCAGTACAGTTTGGAAAAAGAAAAACATTACCGTTTTTGGAAAAAAAAAATATTACCAGTAATAAAAATCTTGTCGACATTAAATAACCCATTGAAATTGATATACCGTAAAACAAAACAACAATTTATATTCGGAGTGTTGTACTCATTTTTGATTTTGTTATACCAACATTTCTACCGTTGTGACCTCCGACCTTCCACGTGGATTAAAGATGGTTTGGATTGGTTTCTTTTCCTTTTCTGTAGCTTTAATAGTAGTGCTGTCGTGAATCTCTTGTAATGTGCATGGATGGCACATAAATTTCGATTTACAAATGTAAAATTAATAAACAGAATATATATATATATATATATATATATATATATATATATATATATATATATATATATGGATACATTGTCGTCTAAACGTGTCCTTTATTGTTTTTATTTTTTTGTAATTGAATTTATTGTATCCTCTTTTCCCCACTTTGAAAATTTTGAGTATTATATCTTTGGCAAATTTTCGGGTCCATTCAAGCAATGGACGCTATCTTTTTAACTCGTGGCTCACAGGCGTTGAGGTGATCTCTTCTCGGAGTAGTGAATATCGGACTTTAAAACTTTATATTTACATTCCAGATTCCCTGTCCATAGCCTATGGGTCTCATGTGCTTCTCCTCTATCCATCTAGAACAATCCATATGGGCGGATGTAGTGAATGATCAAGCATCTCCCTTTACCCTCTCCTCCCAATCTGACATTTAGACCTGTAGAATGAATGATCTCTACATACTTTACTCACGCCATGGCTCCAGTTGTGTTCCCAAGCCCGTTGTTGTTATTATCTTTCTTTTAATTTGTTGCCTGTTTTTGTCTTTTTCTTGAGTGTTTTTTAATAGGCTTAGGCTTTCCTATCGCCCGGTTAATACACCTCCCCATTCTTTTGAACAGGAGTAGAGACTCGTCCCTTACTTCCTGTTTAAGAAAGGGTTCCTGCATCCTTTCATTTTCTCTGGCCTTAGTAGTAATACTGTCGTGAATCTCTTGATGCGTGTAGTTTGTGGCAACGTTTATTCACACTTAGGATACTGGGTTGGTAGTTTCTTTTGCTGCTGTTCCCGACTGAATTCTTATGTAGCGACTTGAGAGGCTGTTCTAATCAACAGCTGCGTAATATCGGGGTTCTTGGGGTTCCATGTCGCGCATGCAAGTGTGCCTCTTCATACACCACAGGTGGGCAACCTCGAGACCACATTATGTTGCGGTTTTCGCTAGTTCGTTTGTTCCCATGACACATTTGATGAACGACTGCTTCTATTACTTTAGGCCTTTTCCTTACCAACTTAACTCAACATGAAAATCAGCAACCAAAAATTGAAACCTAAATCTGCTCAAAAATCACCTAAACCCTTTAACATTTCTTTCTCCGACATCCGTGGTATTCGTACCAAGTTCTGCAGCGTGGAACTTTTCCGCTTTGATAAATCTCCTGATATATTAGATTCCTGCGTGTCTAAACCTAACTCATCAATCCCTTCCTCTGATTTCTCAATTCCTGTCTACTATACTCTCCTTAGAAAGGAGTCTAAAATGCACATACATGTCCTGGGAGATTATGTCCGCGATAATGTCCCGCTGGCTAGAGAACTCTCTTTGGAATCTCCAAACCCTTCGCATATGTGTTTCTGTCTATGTTTCCTCAATTCAGTAAGCTATATTTTCTTTCTTTATCGTTTCCCATCCTCCAAAGTCTGTTCAGTGACTTTAACACACACTATACCATGTGGTTTAAACAATCTGTATCTGACCTCGCTGGTATCCAAACCCTGAACTTTTCAATCACTCAATTCCATACTCAAGTGGTTGACTTTCCTACACATTTCCCCAGTAACCCAGACTGTAACGCTTTCTTTCTCGATCTGTTTTACCATCATCTCTTATTCTTGGCGCGCTAGGCAGTTCTGCACGCTTGGCAACTCTGATCACGCAGTCTTATCTGTTAACATCTCTTTCCACTGCCCGCTCAGCCATAAACCTCCTACGAACAGAATATCTCTCTGTTATCAACGCACAGACTGGGACTCGTTCTGTCATTTTCTTCGCGACGCCCACTGGAAAGTGGTTTTTAAACCAGCAAGAAAATACCAAGTTATATCACATCATCGCCTTAGTTCTCACCTGCTTGCTCTGCCGCTATAGCCCACAGGAATCGCGTCTTCCATCTGTACCGGAATGACATGTTTCATTGCAACAGATGTCTCTTTGTCTGTGCTCGTAATGAATGCAATCGTATCCTCAATGAAGCAAAGTTAATGTTTGCTGATAGAATGAAACAACGCACTGCATCTCACAAGTTTGCTTCTAAAGATTATTGGTGGCTCTGCAAGCGTGTGCTAAACTTCACCAAATAATATGTCGATCCTCTATTAAACAATTCGAAGTCCTGACATCCTCAACTGATAAGGCTGAATGCTTTGCTCGGAAATTCTCATCCAACTCATCACACGACTCACCCGGGGTATCCACACTTGAATTTCACTCGAGAATTAAGGCTATACTGAGTAAGGTGTGCATAATCCTGTCGATCGTATTTGAAATCATCTCTAAAGCCGCAGTATTAGGTTGGTGCAAAAATAAGGACGTAATAATGTAATTTTTGACGTATTTTTTAACGTCAAAAAACGACATTATTACGTCATTATTTTTGCACCAACCTAATAACTATTACCTCACCGATTCTTGCTTTCCAGTCTGTTGAAAGACGTCATCTGTCGTTCCAGTCTTTAAGAACTCTGGGGATCCTTCTTATCCTTCTGACTACCGTCCCATCAGTCTCCTACCATTCTTCAGCAATGTCTTCAAGACTTTAATCAATACCGAAGTAGCTAAGCATCTCACCCATGATCTGCTCTCTGAAAAACAATATATTTTCTGCTTTGCCGGTCTACTGCTGATATGGTCACAGCCATTACTGAATATATATACCAAGGTGTTGATAATAAAAGGGAAGTTCGAGTTGTTGCTCTAGATATCTCAAAGGCGTTTGACAGTGTTTGGCATGGCGGCCTTCTTCGTAAGCTTCAGAAATACGGTATTACAGGACGATTATTCGATTTAAACTATTCATTCCAGTCTAACCGTGAAAAGAATGTTGTCCTAAACGGATTCTCTTCCAGTTACTTTAATACGAATACTGGTGTTCCTCGAGACTCTATCCGTGGTTCTACACTGTTTTTGATCTCCATCAATGATCTTCCTGACAAAAGACTAAATAAAAAGTAAAGATCGATCATATTCATCGGAACATATTTGAATGAATGGATACATTTTATATATATATATATATATATATATATATATATATATATATATATATATATATATATATATATGTGTGTGTGTGTGTGTGTGTGTGTGTGTGTGTACGTGTGTGTCCTTGGGCAGCAATCCCTCTTTTATACAAATTTCATTAAAATCGACTGACAAGGTACGGCGGTTAAGTTTTTATATCTATTTTTTTCTTGTGCTCTTAAAATTTTCTTCTTTTCCGGGCGGAACTTATAAAGAAATTCTCCAAATATTTTGCATGTCCGAGAGCTTTCGGCTATATTACGTAATAAATTACACACGACATGGAATTAAAAATAAATAAATAAAAAAAAACAAAACAACAACGATTCATGAATTTATTGACCAAAAATGGTTACAGAAAGTAAGGAATAAAAATGTTATGCACATTTCAGCAGCATCCATTTCGACGTCTCTGGGGTACTTCCATACTACTTATTTGGGGTACTTTTATACTGCTGATTTGGGGTACATACATACTGCTTATGTAGGGTACTTCCATACAGCAGGTTCGGGGTACCTTCATACTGCTGATTTGGGGTACGTACATACTGCTTATTAAGGGTACTTCCATACTGCAGATTTGGGGCACTTTCACATTGCTGATTTGGGGCACTTTCACATTGCTGATTTGGGGCACTTTCACATTGCTGATTTGGGGTACATGCATACTGCTTATTTGGAGTACATAATTACTGCTTATTTAGGGTACTTCCATACTGCAGATTTGGGGTACATGCATAGTGCTGATTTGGAGTACTTCCATATTGCTTATTTGAGGTACTTTCATACTGCTGATTTGGGGTACTTCTATGCTGCTGATTTGGCGTACATACATACTGCCTATTTAGGGTACATCCATACTGCTTATTTAGAGACCTTCCATGCTGCTTATTTGGTGGTACTTCTATACTGCTGATTTGGGGTACATTCATATTACTTATTTGGGGTACATCCATATTTCTTTTTTTTTTTTTTTTTTTTTTTTTAAGCATTTCACCCCAAGCAAGGCGGGAAGTCACTTGGACGCAAGGGGTTACAGAAAATTTAGAGCAAAATCAGATAGGAGTGATAGAAGAAAGGATGAGGAGAAGGATAGTGGATAGATCAAGGCAACTGGAGATGTCGATTGACATTACACTTGAATAGCTGGAGATAATAGCTCTCATGGAAACTGGAATAGAGAAGGGAGTTCCACAGGCGCGAGGTGCGAGACATGAAGCTATTGGAGTAGAAGAAACGGCTACATTTAGGAGTTTCGACAGTGAAGGGGTGAGAGCGGGATGCCAGCCTCGTAGGGCGCTTGAACTCATGAAGTATGGGAACCAGCGAATGCAGCTCCTCGGAGCAATTTCCATGAAAGTATTTGTAGAACAGACAGAGGGAGGCGACGGCGCGTCTGTGAGAAAATGACTGTGGATGTGATGCCAGAGCAGGGCCAACTACACTGCATATCCGCCTCTGGAGTCTATCAAGAACCCCGAGGCAAACAGAAGGGGTACCAGACTATATATGGCAGCAATACTCCATGCAAGGGCGAATTGTTGATTTGTAGATCTGGAGGATCGATTCCGGGGAGAAAAATTTCTTAACGCGGCTCAGGGAGCCAACTTTCATTGCGGTGGACGAAGCAATTGACTCAATGTATTTGTTCCATCTCAGGTCAGCAGTCAACGTGAGACCGAGCAGCTGCAGAGAGGTGCTCTCGTGAAGTTGAGGATCAGACATTTTAATGGAGTGCAGGGAAGGATCTCTGTGGTGATTAATACAGAGCTGTTTTTGTCTTAGAAGCGTTGAAGTTGACCAGCCAATTCTTGCCCCAGTTCACAACTGATTGGAGGTCCTTTTCGAGACGCACGGCCAGGTGAGTTTTGTCAGTGACACTAGATTTGTTTTGGCGAATAATGACAGACAGGTCTTGTCGCTCCCGATTTTAAACGGAGATGAGAACAAGCATTTAAAAAATCACGTCCACCATTAATTTCAGTCAGAGGCTTTAGTCTAACGGATCTTTAGAATGAGGAAGATGGATTCCTTTCAAGCGAACGCATATTATGATGTCGTGATTTGAACTCGGCACGCCGATTTCACTCACACGCTAGCTGATAGTGTCTTAGAATTTATTGCTAACCGTGTCCCTGATACAAAGAACATCGAAGATATTATAAAGTAAAGAAGAGAAAAGAAAAGAATCGAAATATCTAGCTGCAAAAAAGGCCGGTGGGCAAGGTACAGAATGGGAAAGATAAATGTGCTTTCATTAACGAGTGCGATAAATGATCATATCGGAAATACGTTGAAACACACCCGTTGTGATATACAGATATGCGAGGCTTTTGAGTACACCTGCACAACCATAGAATGTAAAATAATAAATAGATTCCTTCTAACAACAGCAAAAATAATGTTTTTCGCGAATACTATCTTGGTTAAAAAAATGAACGCGAAAAAAAATACCTGCATATCTCGCTTGTTAAGAGAGCTTCGTAAGAAAAAATATGGAACATAAAGCTGGCAAAATTAAATCAGGTTTTGCACATTTTTAATTGATTTTATATGAGAAACCATCAGCAAAAAACACAAGCTAAATTGGGTGACAAAATAAAATTGTTATTTTACTGTCAAAACCAAATAAATAGTGTGAATATTTCAAAGTAGACTTCGCAAGACTTGTGAAAATGTAATATTTTAATTATCTCTGGCGAATTAGACACAGTTGTAATTTTGTGTTAATATATATATATATATATATATATATATATATATATATATATATATATATATATACATACATATGATTGTGTGTCTGTGTATATATACATATATATATATATATATATATATATATATATATATGTACACACGCTCAGAGAGGAATATAGATTTTAAATCTGTTCAAAATGAAAGAAGGTATGGATCGTAGAATAATACCCAGGAATGTGTATGCGTATGAAATTTCATATATATATATATATATATATATATATATGTGTGTGTGTGTGTGTCTGTGTGTGTGTGTGTGTGACTGTATGTGTGTGTGTGTGTGTGTGTGTGTGCGTGTGTGCGTGTGACTCTGTGGGTGTATGTGTTTTCCATTCTCTGTTTAGTCTATAAATATAAGTTTTTGTATTCAATCTTTGTAACAATTTTTTACCTCTATATATATATATATATATATATATATATATATATATATATATTGACCCTGGATTTTAGACTTTAAATTATAATAAATAATTATTGTTCTACTATCGATATCGAGCCCTCTTTTGAATTAATGCTGTGAACGTTAGAATTTATATATTATTTTCGAACTCATTGCATCGGAAATGTTATGATCCTTGATTTTATAACTACAAGCTCTATAAGGTTCTTTTTTTTAATCTGCTGATACTTTCAAATTTACTTACAGTTATCCTCAGGCATTTTAGTAAATCGAGTTAGCATCAGAGACGAAAAATTAAATGCGTATCGAAATATGTTTTTTTTACAAATGTATTATTGTTAACGGATAAAATCTTTTGGACCGTGCAGTCGCAACGCTAAGGTTGAATTTTTTTTGAAATTTTAAATTACCATATTAGTAAAAAGCGCACTCTCTTAAATTTTCGAAAAAATTCAACCAATTCAATGTTTGCTCGCTGTGTTGTGCTTTGTCCCTCCAGAATCTATCTTACAAATCTTTACCATTCGTCCATTGAATATTGATACGAGATGGTCCGGTGCCCTTGCTATAAATTTAGAGATTCTCTAGAAAATCCAAAGGAGAATCGGCAATATTATTGGTCCTGAGCTGGCGTCTTGGCCGCAGCAGCTTTCCAACCCACGTAAAATTGGTCCCGCTTGCATTTTATATAAATACGTTCATGGTAATTGCTCAGGTGATCTCTTCGCTATGACCTAGACATTAAGAATCTCAGCGCAGTATTAGATCGGCGGAAGGATCATATCAATTTACAGTTGAATTGGATAGATGTAAATGTACGTTGTGTACTAAAAGTTTCTATTCTCGAATTTCTCTCTTCTGGGACACACTTCCGTTTCATGTTTTCCAGCCAACTTTGATCTTGAACAAATTAAATGCAATGTCAGTCGTTATCTACTGTCTTCCTGATTGCTCTTGAGGAGGCAGTGTTCTCCTGGGTCAAGAAGGACCCGGCTGGAAAACCCTAATGACTGTCAGACAATTCCTGCGACTATATCAACCCTTGCATCTGGCCGCCTAACTCTCCCAAATAAAACTTCATTGATAATTATGTGTGGGACGCAGTTCAGCGAAAGACCAACAAAACTCCCTGTTACACCAAAAATGAACCGAGGTGAAGGACTATGATAGCATTCACTAACTCAAAGAAGGAGACCGTCCAGAAAGATTGCAGGAGATTCCGAAGTCGCCTGAAGTTAGTAGTCAATGGTGGTTATATTAAATGAATTTAATCTTTCCTATTTCAAAAAGATTTTATGGAATTTTGGTAAATATATCTGACAAAATAAGATGTCAGTGTCACGTTCATTTTTACCGAATTTAAACGACAATTTATCCATTGCAACATGCATACATACATATATTCATATGTGTGTATGTGAACAACTGAATATATATATGTATGTGTGTGCCTGTGAACAACTGAATATATATATATATATATATATATATATATATACACACACACACATATATATATATATATATATATATATATATATATATATATATATATATATATATTATAATTTTATCATATAGACAAAAATGTTTACTCACTACAAAGATGCAACTTTGTTTCGGTGCATTTCAATTACACCTCAGCTGGTGAGAACCAAAAATGGTTATGAACATTTCTGCTTTTAAGCAAGCCGTATGTGAAACTTCACTTCCTTTTTTCTATTTGCTCCGAAACGAAGTTGCATTTTTGTAGTGAAAAAAAATATATATAGTAATTATAGGTTAGAATAAATTCTTTTTTAATACTACCCATATTTTAAACATATGAATAACTATTATAACATGACTTCGTTTTTGAATTTTCCTATACTTGTATTTTGATTGGTCAATCTAGCTTTTGTAACAACGTTTTCCCCTTGCGAAGTATTGTTATTTAATTTGAAACTTTTAAAACCATTTATTTTACATTCAACATCATCACTTGGTAAGACACCGAGGGCGTTGAAACAAAATGGCTATTTTTGTAGTGATTTTATAACATATTTATGTTATAATTTTTTTTTTAAATAAATAATTATATATATATATATATATATATATATATATATATATTTAGTTGTATGGATATGAGCTTTTAAACCTATGATTCACTCTTTAAATTATAATAAATAATTATTGCTCTACTATCGGTATCGATATTTTGAATGAATGGTGTGAACATTGCCATTTATATATTATTTTCGTTCTCATTGCATCGGATATATAAATATATATATATATATATATATATATATATATAAAATCTGTCTATGGATTACTGTGCATGTATGTACACGTGTTTTGTTGACGAAAATGGAAAAATTATTTTGTATTATGATTTTTATTAGGTTTTTAATAAAATTATTTTTTGTATATTGCTCTTTAAATTGTAAAAGAACTGTGCTTTCGACTGGCTTCAGTTTTTGTCAAGAAAGAATAAATATTAAATTCTTTTGTTTGCTTGTATGTGTCATCTCGTAAAGCTGATCTTAATTTTGGAATTCTTGTGGCATCACGTGACCTTAATGTATACATGCTTAGAATGGTGATTATATCTCTGAATTAACATTTTAGAAAGGTAAAATTCATTGCTATCAACACTGCCTGATGCGGTTTGTGAAGTAATCGAGATTATTTTGTGTTTCTTTAATTTTCTGCAGTATATTTTCAGTATCTGTCTATATTTCTGAGATGAGGTATTATGTACATTATTTACATTATTCGGACTATTGTCCTCATCTTTGTTGCTATATTTATTACAACGTTTCGACCGTTGTACGCTCCGGCCTTCTTCAAGTGGTTCGAATATCGCCTGGAGCCTTTATTTCGCTTAAAAAATGCCAGTCATGATTTTTATGAGAAAAAAACATTTTATGATTAAATTTTGTTCTCATCAAAATATTCTCCTTTAGCCTTGATTACTGCAGCATAAAATTTTGACATTTGTTGCAAAAGTTTCTCAGTGTAAGTTTGTTACTTGATTCCATTATCTTTTCAATGACTGTAACAGCTCTTTTTTCATTTTGGGGATGGAAGCTTTTAATCTTCTGTCATGTTCATCACATGCTAATTCTGGAGCTGGCATCAAAATTTTGGACTGGAGTGTATATATATATATATATATATATATATATATATATATATATACACAGAGAGAGAGACCATCAGACCACAGTTCAGTGATGAATTGTTCGTCGTTGTTTGTTCTATTATTCTAATGGTTACTTAGGTGGTCTATAACGTTTTTGTTTCGAATTATTCTCGGCGCTATTGAGTGGAAACTATTGTGGATCCGGATGCACTTTTTAGGCTACGTGATTTTTGTGTTAAGTTCTTGATTTAAAAATAAATGCGCTTTCCATCCCATTCTTTTATTTTATCTTTATGTTGTGGTAGGATCCAATTACATCCTTACTACCTTGAATGGACTGATCCATTTATGTTAAATAGTCCTAGCTAATTGTCGGAAGAAGATAATTGTATTGCAGTGTCTTATCTAGCTGAATAGTGAATAATATTATCACGAGTGACTGTCTAGTTAAGCGTTTTGTCTTGCCAGAACCGTCTTCACAAAAGTTGGCCACGAGGATGATTCACTATTTATTATAACAGTGGTGAAAAATGATTCTCAAATCATTAAGTAAGAAAAGTACTTAGGCCGTAAATATCGGAAGATTAATGCCTTTGAAATATAAATTGAAAGCAAATTTTCAAGTCAAGAATTTTAAAAAAACCGAGGAACTTGAAACCAGTAATGGTGGAATTAATAAAACAACCTCACGAACACCAACAGCAACAATATCAGGAAGCATTGTTGCGCCAACAAGATTAGAAAAAAGTAATAGAACTTTTTATGAAGAGTAAAAGTCACGAAAATACGTCTACTTTTTGTCACAGGACTCAACAATAAATGCAACAGGCAAATTTAAATATAACCCTGATGAAGCGTTAAGTACAGACACTGTAAGGAAATCTTTATAAAGACTGTATCAAGACTACATGAGCTAAAAACATGCGCCTGTTACTAACGAAGTTCGGGCACACGGGACACGAAAAATACGTGAATTACATCCTGCTGAAAAAATCGAGTGAAATCTCACTTGAAGATGTTGCTAAGTAAAATGTTCATTGTTCAATACACGTTGTAAAAAGTGGTAAAATATGAATATAATACCACATCTTCTAGTATCGTAACCAGGGAATGTGTAAAGTTCAAGTTAAGGGAACTAACACAGAACATGTTTAAGTATTTGATTTTCGTAGAAGGGTTGTCTGCAAATAGGGATGCGGAAATACGTTCTAGATTTTTGACGAGCTTCAACAAGTCTCCAAATTAACCTTGTAAGATAAAGCTGAAGAGTATCAAAGAATAGTGAAGGTACGAAATGATACGGTTATAATTGAGGGAAAAGATGTATCTCACATACATTCTGTTCGTTCCAAAGCATATGGGGGAAAAAAAAATACTTTATAAAATGAAATTCATGTTACGATAGGGCGAACCATATTTCAAGAGAAAATGTCTTTTTATAAACAAATGTTTCAATACACACAATACACAAAAATCAAGAAAAATAATACCTTTAAAATAAGCACTCTTCGCCTGATGAAGGTTGGAAGCCCGAAACCCGTGTAGCAAAAATATTGAAAATAAATTATTATATATTTTTTTTAAATCTACATAATCGATATATATATATATATATATATATATATATATATATATATATATATATATATATATATTGAGAGAGAGCGAGAGGGAGAGGAAGGGACGGACAGACGGAGTGTGTGTGAGGCAGAAGAATCTACCTTATTTCCTAGTGAACTTAGACATGTAGCAATGTTGTCTTCATCTGTCTAATATCTTAACATTCATTTTCAGACACCCTCAGTTATTATATGGCTTCGAACGGTGCATATCATGCGTTTTCTATTCAAAGAATGGTGAATCTGGAATTGAAAAACAGCGAACGTTTCTGGCCCTCATTACAGGTTAAGCAATTAGGAGAGAAAGCCACATGGAAGACCTCGAGTTTCCGTTCAAATGGGCATGTTTAAATATCGTCTACACCCAGTATAGGGTGAATTTGGAGGATGTCATAAACAAACAAAATAAAGAAACTGTAGACCTTTGTTTAAATAACGCAGTAATATTATATATATATATATATATATATATATATATATATATATATATATATATATATGTGTGTGTGTGTGTGTGTGTGTGTGTGTGTGTGTTTAGATAAGATGAGAACGAATAGAGTACAATTCCAACGTCCATAACATTTAATTTAAAAGAGGTTTCGATACATAGTAGACCAATATTATATATTTCAGGATATTATACAGAACACATGTCACTGTGTATCGATTTTGACATGTTTTCGGTAAGATACATATCTATCTATCTATCTATATATATATATTTATATATATATATATATATATATATATATATTAATATATACATATATATACAAATATATACATATATATATATATATATATATATATATATATATATGCGTGTGTGTGTGTGAGAGTGTGTGTGTGTGTATAAGCAACGTCTAGCCGACAGACAGTGGGGTTAAGAATAAGGAAATGAAATGGTACACCTAACCTACTCATATCTTATCTTCTCTCCCACCTTACTTCCCCACTTCGTTAATTTTACATATGCGTGATGAGGTCCATCAAAAACGTGTGAATATATTTTCATTTCAACCTTTGGAAGTAACGTCTGATGATCCATAGCCCTGTTAAAGGGGTTGTGGTGAAATAACTTATTACATGGAACCTTAAAGTGGTCTGTTTTTATTCAAACATATTTGCTCTGAATTTTACATTGAGCTGTCTGGATATCATCCTCCTTGGGTCTACCCATGCGGATTACCTAGTTTTGCATAAACTAACTATATATATATATATATATATATATATATATATATATATATTGATAATACTAGTGGTAAATACATATATATATATATATATAATAGTGGTAAATACATACATACATATATATATATATACATATACATTAAGAAATGGACAAAGTCCGACAATTTATTTATTAAAGACATTTTTATGTTTAACGTTCTTTTTATAAATACAAGTATTTAAGTAAATGCTCTGTTTATAATAAACAGTATTAAATAACATTTACCAGCCTGAATGTCCGAGAAATTTTCATTTAAAATATTCGTCCTTTGACAGGATTCGAACCTGCATCCTATACGGAACCGTCATTTACGCTGACGTGCCTTAACCGACCCGGCCACAAAGGAGCGTTCGGTAGGCAAGGTCGAATTTACTGCTTATAAACTTCAATCTGATATTGACAGAAGCTAAAAACTCCACTTTCATTTATAGAAATGCAATGAAATGAAATTAGATATTTTTGTTTCATCATCATTAATTTTGGAATTTACGCAGCTTTAAAAGCATATACATTCGGTATATTAATTTCTATGGCTATGGAGAAAACTAAGGGACGGTAGGGTAATCATTTTCGCTCACAACTATTGTATCAACATATTAGTTACTTTAAAAAAGAGATTAAGTCAAGGTAGGGTCGGGGTGCCTTTTTTAAACGAATGATGACATTTGTTCAACGTATACAATCAGGTCTATTTAAACGAGAGAATGTTATCCCACATTTGTTACCCCGTTAAATATGTATTTGCATACATAAAGGTGTTTTTTTTTCTGAAATGCTTGTTTGTATATGTATATGTCCTATTGAACTATCATGTTTTTGTTGACGACTTCTTAAAGGTTTTCTTATAGCTTATGAGTGGGTAAAGTTTTTAAACCTAATGCTTTAAATGAACTTGTTTAGAGACTTTGAAATTTAACAAAAAGATAAGCTAATTAAGGCGAATGTCTGTTTGTGTCGACAAAAATCTATATCGCATGTCTTTGATTTAAGAAATTTTAGTTTTTTAGAAATTAAATACTATGTAGTTTTTAATGTAGGCATAAAGGACATGGGTCATCCCAAGTTTTACATGTTCTTGTTCTATTTATTATTTTCCATTTTACTTTTGGAATTTTATTCATTTCTTTTAAATGCCAAAAATATTTGCAAAGGGATGTCTGATTTCTAATATTATTGAAGGAGCTTTGTGTTGTAACAACCTTATTTTAAATTAATTCTTAGTGGATCCTATATATAAACTTTCAAAGTTTGGATTCTCATTGGGTGAAATTGCACATTTGTATAGCAAGGATTCTATGCGGTATTTATTATCCAATGGCAATCTTCAGAGTTTCTACATTAACATAAGTTTTCATTATTTTTGTCTATTTTAATTTAGTGTTGTTATTTATTTAGTTTTGGCATGCGTTTTTTTTCAGGATTTTATTATTATTTTTTCTTCATGATGCATTCTAGATTTTTCAGAACAGCTTTAACTTAATTTTAAAGTGATTTTATTAAAGATCATGCTAAGTTTGCCATCAGTAGGAAAGTGTTTTTTTCAATTAAAGCTATTAATTTTTGCCCTAGCTTATTTCTAACCATTTGGTTGAACGGGAGTGGGTATACTAAATGATTTTTCTTTTTCTGTTTGTCTTCTGGGTTGTACTATTGTTTTTTATATAACCGATGTTAGCGTTTTTGTATCCACCATTTTTTTGAGCTATTTTGAAAAATATTACTCTGTCTCTGGAATATGTCTTCATTTGCCCAGTTTCATACATATACATCACTTCCTTGTTTCTCACTCCCACATCTACACTCTCACTGAAATTTTGTTTTTATACTCGGAGTTATGTTTTCTGTTTCATTTTGAATTTGTAGGTCACATTAATTGGATCGTGATTACGATTCCAATGTAATAAATTATAACCATGGACTATTAGTGTTTGAGCCTCATATATATATATATATATATATATAAATAATGTATAATATGATAATATCGAACAGTACCATTCCGACCAGGGTTTCGATGTTATGATCTCATCAGGTGGCTTACTGGACGGTTTTCCAGTAAGCCACCTGATTATAAGAACGAAACTAAACTCGGAAAAGTAATGTTCGATATTATCATATTATATATATATATATATTTATTTATATATATATATATATATATATATATATATATATATATATATATTATAAAAATGAATATTATACAAACAAATTATTATATATATATATATATATATATATATATATATATTATAAAAATGAATATTATACAAACAAATTATATATATATATATATATATATACATATATATAATAAACGGTGGAGTAATGGATATCTGCTTGGATTGAGGAATCGGAGAGCCGAGTTCAAATTCCAGTCGAATCCATTATATACACTTACGTACTAATACCCAGCTATGGGTAAAATAAAAGGACAGGCTGGGTTCTATAGCCTTGGATGGCAATTGGTCTAGGAGAAGGACAACTCTGAATTCAAAACCTGCAGAGGATCGTTTGGGAATCTTGTGGCATTCATATTTATTGCCCTCCTCTTCTTCATTGGATATCCAGCATTGAGCACTTTTATTTCTGTATTTTTAGGTGTGGTCTCCTTACCCACTATTTTGCAAATATTTATTCATTTATTACCTGCAAGGTTGAAGTTTTTCTTTTAAGGGTTTTTAGTATTATATATATATATATATATATATATATATATATATATATTATAATACTAAAACTTTCCCTGACGATCCGTTTAGGTGAAACCTAGGTAGGTTTGTCTAGCTCACTAGGTGAATCTAGGCTTGCTCTATGGTTGTATTGAGCTCTTTTGTTAGTTGGTTGTTTACTCGTATCGAGGTTTTTTCTTTGGGCTTCAAACCTCCATCTGTGCGATTTTTTTCGGCAGTAGTTCATGTTTGTACCTTTTTCTTTTTTTAAAACGTTTTTTTCCCTCAAGATTGATTTGATTATTGGCAAATCAAAAATACGAGTGTTTTTCGAAACGAGTATAGTTATCTATATTTGTATGTATATATATAACGTCATCCACAGACAGACTGTTTCGCAGCTCATCAGTGTGGCTAGACATCCGGTTGCTTCTAGCTCAGAGCGAAACCCGACTATATTAGTATCAGCCGGTGATTCTACCACTAAGCCGTCGGCGCACGGCAGGGAAGTAGCTGGATTTTTAGCGTATTTATTTTTAGAAACACGCCTAGTGACTGACAGTGACTCAATTCGCTATGCGAAGAGTCTCGCTATATTAGCTATAATAGTCACTGTTTACAAACCCATACCTACTCCCTAGTGAGCTCAACTGAAATTAATATTTATTTCAGGAGCCAATATATATATATATATATATATATATTGTAAATTAAGTGATTTAAAATATGGTTTCTTCGCTACACAGCGATAACCATGTTTCAAAAGCTGAAGCTAAAAACTTCTATAATTAAATTAAAAGCATTAGTCCTGTTTCATCTTCAAGCGAATATTTTAGCTTCAGTTTTTGAAGCAAAGAAGAATATAACTCGGGATTTAAGCTTAAAACATTCAGAATTTATGAATAGACTAACACAGAAATCATCACCAAAGCTGTTTCGATTTTTCATCTTCAGCAATTGTCTCCATAACTAGTATCAGTTCTCTCTAAACCTCGTCGTCCTTTGTTCACTCAGTTCTGCCTGGCATCCGAGTTCAAAATATTTACAGTGAATTATAAAATTCTAATGCTAATCGGATACGAACACTTTTTCTCTTTTTCAATAATTAAATATTTTTCCAGGTGGAAAATCGCTTTAAAAATCTTGCAATATAATAGGAACAAAAAGTCGAATTTACTTAATAAATATTTTTTCAACAATCTCCGAAACCTAAACGCATCCAATAAATTAATCATTTTATATCCAAAAAATAAATGTAGAAAATAAAAATAACCACATACCCTACCCAGTCATTTATCCCTCAAAATAAAATAAAAGGTATGTCTCACGAGATTTAAAACAAATCAGTTTATTTAAGAAGAAAAACGGCAAACACGTACAGTATAGTCTATATTTTGTTTCGTTTCCCACCATGACAGTCTATAGATATCAGTGTGTTTCATGAGCTTTCACGCATTCATCATATATATATATATATATATATATATATATATATATATATATATATATATATATATATATAGTACTGTAGAAGTCATAACATAATTTACCTCCTAGAATGCTCACTATGCCAGAAACAATATGTAGGAAAATCTGAATGGCCCTTTCACTACAGAATTAACAATTATCGTAAACGAATTAAGTCGACTTCTCATGAAAAATTATTACCTGTAGAACAACATTTCCGCCTGGAAAAACTCGATTTCAAAATTCACTATAATTGAGAGAATAGAAAAGTTCAGAGAAGATAACATTAGAAAGATTTTAGAGTTCCATGAAAATAAGTGGATACAACGTTTAAAAACGCACTATCCAGCCGGGCTAAACCATAAATTTAACAATATAGAAAGTACTAATATATAACTCAACAAATCAAAACCTACCCACATTTCTCAGTCACACAAGACCTCACACGTATACACACACCCACACGAATATACACACTTACACACATCATAATCACTCACTCCCTAATGAGCAAAATGATAACACACACCCACATCAATATACACGATTACACATATCATAATCACTCACTCCCTAAGAACCAAATAACACACACAAACACTTAACAGAGACACATCCCCTCTCCAGGACCAATAAAACTGTCAAACTGACCAGGTGAATTCAGAGAAGCATTATGTTTAACGTTCTTTTTAAATGTCTTTAATAAAATAAATCGTCGGACTTTGTCCATTTCTTAAAGTTATATATATATATATATATATATATATATATATATATATATATATATATATATATATATATATATATATTAGGTTGGTGCAAAAATAATGACGTAATAATGTCCTTTTTGACGTAAAAAATATGTTAAAAAACGACATTATTACGACATTATTTTTGCACCAACCTAATATATATATATATATATATATATATATATATATATATATATATATACAAAGAAATAATCACACATAGAATCAATCAGAAATATTAATGCGATTAATGGTGACATCCGTCACTAGAAACATAATATATGCATTAAAATACTGTTAATCCATAGAGTGAAGTGACCCTCGTCGAAACCATTGATGTCTGTAGTTTTCAGTTTATTTGATGTTAAAATGCTAGTATTTACGAATAGTCCTCTATTCATTATCAGGCATGTGTTATTTTCCTTATAAAATCAAAAACTTGAAGACGAAATACTTGTTTGTTGACCGAAAGATGTTTTTTGAATATCTGCCATTAATGACGGTTATGAACAATCACGGAACGTGCAAAGACGCAACGCTAAGTTTTTCAAAATATTAAGTGAGAATTTTATTTAAATATTTCTTGTGATGTGTTAAATCCACGTATTCTATTTTTACAAGTGTATTCAGTTTATATGTCATGAACTAAGCATATAGTTCAATAATGTAGTGTAATGTCTTAGTAGAAGTTTTTTTATAGGAATTTTCTTGTACTGCGGATCAATAGTTTTTTTATAAACATAAAACATTAGGCAGCATATAATTTACATACAAAGAAATAATCACACAAAAAATCAATCAGAAATATTAATGCGATTAATGATGACATAGATTGATTCTATGTGTGGTTATTTCTTTGTATATATATATATATATATATATATATATATATATATATATATATATATATATAAACAAATATATATTTATATATATATATATATATATAAATATATATTTGTTTATATATATTTGTTTATATATATATATATATATATATATATATAAACAAATACATATATATATATAAATATATATATATATATATATATATATATATATATATATATATATTATAAGTTAATAGACTTAAAATATGGTTTTTCCCTACACAGTTCCAACCATGTTTCAAAAATGGAAGCTAAAAAATTACTGGGTTTTAAATACACAGCTAAAACAAAATTCATGTTTCCAAGGTTACAGATAAATCTATTTATAAAAAATAGATTTATCTGTAACCTTGGAAACCCAGTAATTTTTAACGTTATATATATATATATATATATATATATATATATATATATATATATATATATATATATATATATAAACAAATATATATTCCCATGCTAACATTCTCGTCCACGAGGAAATGGTAAGATTGTTGAATCCCTTGCTCGGACTGCTGCTATGAATGTTGTTTCGCTGTGTCGTGCTTTGTCTCGCCAGAACCTGTTTAAGAATCTATTAATCTACTATTCATCTATGTTTCGAATATTGCTCCCAGATATTGTTCGCTGCTCTTGCTATAAATTTATAGAGTCTTGATAAAATCCAAAGAAGAATCTGCAATATTATTAGTGTTGAGCTGGCATCTCGGCTTCAGTCACTTCCCACTCCCGTAAAGTTGCTTCCCCGTGCCTTTTCTATAAATACGTTCTTTGTCAAGTTTCACCAACGGTTTTTGTTTTTCTTTGATATATATATATATATATATATATATATATATATATATATATATATATATATATATATATATATATTCTTAAAGTACATATGTAAAATGAAACGGTAGAAGTCATCAGAGATGTTACCCTAGCTTCTTTACGGGTATAAGAACATCAAATCCATTCTTCCTGACACACCAACTTGTTGACAGGCCGCCTCTACGTATAATTCGCTCCACGGTGTTATTTTAAGAAGAACAAAATGTATTAATATTCAGGAGGTAGATCTTTTCTTTTATAATGTCAACGAGACTTTCATTAGCCAATCAGAATTTGATCGTCTGCTGTCTAGAGTTATAAGAACAAAGGCGCTATATGCACACGCTTTCCAGTTTTGCCTTTCTTGCACATGCGCCGACATTATGGTGAGCCTTTTCCTTTTACATTGACTTGAAGGAAAAAACATACCAAAAAAAAAAACACAACCCGCTGCCCCCCAAAAAACACTAACAATATTAATTTTCTAATACGGGGTTTAATTCTTCGCTCTATCAAATGACTTACGCCCTTGCATTCACTTACTAAACTAACGAACGAACACACACACACACACACACACACACACACACACACACACACACACACACACACACACACAGAAACAAACCCTAGAGTAAATTGAACACGTTCGTGAATGGCATGCCGTAGGCAGGGTTACGAACAGTCTAATTCAATGGGGCGATAATCCGTTGTGAGGAGATCTTATTGCACTCGATTAACATTACAACCGATGGTTTCGTGTGTTCGAAAGCAATTTGATGATAACTTTTCTTTGGTAAATGTAAAAAAATAAATAAATAAATTATTCTAATCAACTGGTCCACCTATGGCCTCTCACCAGCGAAGTTCTAACTACGGTGTTTATAAAAAATAAATAAATAAATAAAATAAAACACGCCGTTGGTACGATTTCCACTCTAGCCAAAGAATGCAAAAGGAAGTGAAAGGAGAGAAAAAAAAAAAAAAAAAAAAACAAATCAGTTTTATTCGACGAATAGTCTTATTCGTTCTTAATCCACGGATTATCCTTTTTCAGCCAAATCCACCGGGATCCTTCTTCAGCTGCATCTGAGATTTCTTTCGGTATTTTCTGTTTTGCAACTCCCATGATTCAAATTTTCGCTAAAGCTATGCTCAGTGCGCGTCTCACAAAACCTCTGCACCCAATTTCTATCGGATCGAAGTAATTTTGACCATCATTTTGGTGACACCTTTCGACTAATTCCTGGTATTTCGCACGCTTTCTTTCATTATCCCGCGTGATGTTCTCCTCCCAAACAACCGATAATTCCCAAATTATTAACTTCTTTGTTCTATTCGAATAAATTAATAGATCTGGGCGAAGTGTTGTTTGTACTATATGACTAGGGAATTTCAGTTGTTTTTTTCAGGTCCGTGATCGGGTGTTGCTGAAATCATGTCTAGGGTATTGATTTCAATTCTCGTTTTCTTTCCCCCGGCCTGAATAAAATGTATTAACGTTTCCCTTAACCCTGCCTCATATTTGCACGACTTGATGGCTTTCGTGACTGCGTTCATTAAGGGTTTAAGGACCTGGTCATGTCGGCAACGATATCGACCATCCCCTAAAGCCTTGTGGCAGCTGCTTAATATGTGCTGCAACGAAACTGTTTCCATGTAGAGAACAGTTGAGTGTTTCATTCATTCCCCATACATTCAAATTTTCTGGACTTGGGAAAACGTCGTAAATCGATTTTATTAAGAACTGAATTCTACTAAAGTCAGCGCGCCAGCAATCTGTCTAATTTATCTTACGTTGTTCGATTCCTTCCAATTTTGTGCATGCTCCTTGGACCAGCCCAATCATACTACTTTAACATTTTTTCTCGGTACTTGCTCGAATTTCATTTTGTAATAACTGGAAACTTTCTTTACTTGTGGGCTTTTACGATACCCTTTACTGTCAAAGAAGGGCCCAGTCCTGTCTTTTCTTTTGCCGTGGCTCCTTTTTGTCTTAACTTCTCTTCTGCCACAGTTAATTCCTTAATGGCGCTCCATTTTCTCCCTATCACTTTCGGATTTTTAGATTATCTGAATTGGACGACCTCCCTAGTCCGGCTTACTAGGAAGTCCTCTTTGAGGCTGCAAAATGGGAGCTTTAGCATATTTGTGCTACCATACAAAGTAGAACTGCTTAAGCTTTTAGGTAACCCAAGCTATCTTATCAACAGCCTTGTTATTTTCTTTTCCAAAGCTTCCATCGTAGTGAGCGGGGCAGCATATACCTGAAGCGGCCATAGTACTCTGGGTATTAATGAGTTTTGAAATACCCACGCTTTAAATCGACCTGGAAGGCTTCGTTTATCGATTTTTTAAGTGCCGTCAATACTCTGACGGATAGGGGCAGTATCTTTCAAACTACTGTCGAATCCAGGGTCGTGAAAATTTGAAATAGGGCTCTAAGGACTGATCTTGGCACCAACGATACCGAGAATAGCCTAAAGCCTTGGGGTAGCTGCTTAATATATGTTGCAACGAACCTCTCCTTCCACATTAAACGCAGTTGGGAGTTTCGTATATTTCCTATATATTTAGATTTGCTGGACATAGGAGACTGTCGTAGACTGATTTTATTAGGAACTGTATTTTCAGCGCGCCAGCAATCTAACCACTCTATCATACACTGTTCAATTCTCCCATTTTGTCTAAGCTCCTTGTTGGCAAAGCCCGACCAATCTACAGTAACGGTTTTCATCGACGCCTGGTTGGACTTCATTTTGTAATAAATGGCGTCTTTCTTTACCTTGGGCTTTATCATATCTTCTACAAAGAAAATAACCAATCCTGTTTTCTTTTGCTGTGGTTCCTATTAAGGCTTTTTGTTTTAGCATCTCTTCTGCCAGAGTTAATTTTTTGATGTCACTCTATTTTCTCCTCGTTCTCCTCTCTATTCATTCTCCCCTCACTTTCAGATTTTTAGATTCTCTGAATTGGATGGCCTCCCTAGTCCGAGTTACTAGGAACTCTGCTTTGAGGCTGAAAAATGGTAGCTTTAGCGTATTTGTGTTACCATACAAAGTAGGACTGCTTAAGCTTTTAGGTAACCCTGGCGCATTGTTATTCTTCTCTCCAGAGTTTCCACCGTCGTGATCGGAACTTCATATAACTGAAGAGGCCAAAGATATCTGGGTAATAATGAGTGTTGAAATACCCATGGTTTAAATCAGCCTAGTAGGGCTAATTTATCTATTTTTAATAAGGCTGTGTCTTGGTCGTCACTAATTGGGCGAATATGGTCAGTATCATTCAAACTAATGTTGAATGTGTTATCTAAGCTCTTGAATGGTCTATGAGAGTATTGTGTTATTTGTTCCCGCAGCAGTAAATCTATATTTGTCGGTGACGTGGCCTTTTTTAATTACTAGAGACCTTGATATATATATGAAGAAATATAGTCTTAAGATATGCTATATTTATGGCATAAAGTGCTCAATATCAGAGATAGAGCGTGTGTAAATATAAAACTGAACATAGAAGTCAACACTTAGAGGCGTGGCCTGACGATTGCATCTAGCATAAAACAGTAAGTTATGAATTCTCTGTGCACTTTATATATATATATATATATATATATATATATATATATATATATATATATATATATATAATAAAAGAGAACATAGAAATCAACACTTAGAGGCGACAGTCTGTTTCATGCTATATGCAATCGTCAGGCCATGTGTGTTGTTAATTTTCTCGTCTATTTATATATATACTGGTCAGTAGTGCACACGTGGCCTGACGATTGCATATAGCATGAAACAGACAGTCGCCTCTAAGTGTTGAATTCTATGTTCACTTTCATATATATATATATATATATATATATATATATATATATTATGGCTGTTTTATTAATACTTACATATGATACCCACTAAACACGTGATCTGATGGTACGATCAGCGTTCCTATATATCTTCTTTTTTTACCCTGATTATATCAACTGGTGCGGATATAATTATGTTTCCTTTACAATGTTTTTGTCCTTCATTTACCCAAAATAAGAAACCTTTTCTCATCCCATGACACATTATGAAGTCGTTTGATAAAAGGAAAAAAAAAACACTGACAGGAACTCCCCAGATTTCTTAACATATCGCACCTAATGAACCTTGTAGAAACTCACCAACTGAGACATTATTATGGACTTTGACGACATTTTTATTTGCGTAGTTGCATTGGGGAATTTAGATTCTACAAGAGTATCATAAACATTCGCATGTCACCGTGAAAACTGACAGGGATTTTTATTTAATATACGTTTCATAGATTATTTCTCGGCAGCACAGTTTGAAAGAAATTTTAAATTACGAAGTTTTTCTCATTTTATTACTACTTCTGAAAAAACAAAAGTCTTTACCTTTTGGGAAAAATCCTACAAGTTTTGTTTGGAAAATGTTTTCGAGGAACATTAAAGAAAGTTCAGCCCGATCTAATGCGCTGCAGCGATCGAAAATGGAATCTATCGATCGGTGCAAGGTCAAGTTTATATGGCGATTGGGATAGAATAATCGAAATGAATTCCACATATTTTCTGTTTTATTCTTAGGGTACACAACATTGCGATGTTCATGGAGGAGAAGAATATTCTTATTGACGAGAGCCGTGCGACTTTTGACTAAAATCATTCTGGACACCCTGCAACTGCTGAACTTATAAATGTGCATATACTGTTTTTTTGTTTTTAAGATCTCTAAAGAAATAATATTCCAACGATTACATCGAACGTATAAAATTAGCTTACATAAATTGTGCTCGGAATTTGGGGTCGGCTGTACAGAATTATCTTTGATAACCCACTGTCTCTTGCGCTTCACATTGTTGTCTGCTACTCATTTTTCATCAAGACATTTTTATGTTTATGCATTCTTTTTTGTAGATACCGACCTGAATGCAAGATAAATTTTCATAGAAAATATGCGTCCACCGACATGAATCGAACTTGACGTGCTTTTGCCGATTTCGCCACAGAGGAACGTTTCGGTTAGCAAGGTCTATTTATTGTTATTAAACTACAATTTTCCATGATTTTCTCACGCACTGCTTGATGCATATCCAATTGTAAACAAATGACGTCACACATTATGAGATGGACAAAGTCCGACAATTATTTTAAGACATTTTTTCTGTTTATTCATTCTTTTGTATAGATACAAATATTTAAGTAAATTCTCTGTTTTTAATAAGCAGTATTAACAACATTTATCAGCCTGGATGTCCCAGAAATTATCAGAAAATATGCGTCCTCCGACAAAAAGGAAAAAGAAAAAGCATGTATAAACATAAAAATGTCTTTAAAATAATTGTCGGACATTGTTCATTTCATTATATATATATATATATATATATATATATATATATATATATATGTGTGTGTGTGTGTGTGTGTGTATGTGTGTGTCGACTTCGGTTTTTGCAAATAAGACTTAACTAGCGGGTATGGAATTAAAATTGATTAAATGTCTAATTGAGGGATACTTGCATTCAATGAACGGACGAATGGTAGATTTATAGATGTGCAAAAGCGATTCTGACTGGTACGACACGGTGAGCAAACTTTCCTGGCACGAGACGAAGCAACAGATTCGATATAAACACTCCTCCCGAAAACAGTGAGCCCAAGATGTCACAAAAGCTTTCTCTCCTGGAGATAAGCATCAGCTATACTGATGGCAGGCAGAAAAAATTATCTGTGGGGATTGAATGAAATCAGTTTTGTTTTAGAGACGTTAAAACTTAGAAGATATTACGCATTCTGTTTGCATTGCTTCTAATGTTAAGTGGTTCTTAACCCTAGAACACTAAGCATTAGTTAAAGTTTCACCACTTCTAACCATGGGTATATCATACCCGATTTTGAAACTATAAAATATATATATATATATATATATATATATATATATATATATATATATATATATATATTAAATATAAATCTTTATTTGAAATATTAGGTTGGTGCAAAAATAACGTCGGTTTTTTACGTATTTTTTAACGTTTAAAACCGACATTATTTTTGCACTAACCTAATATTATACATGCAGGCACTTCAAACTTTGTACTTTGAGTTATTATTAATAGGAACTGCAAAACGTATTATTTAGGGAAAAGATCAGGTACTGAATATTGTAATTAAAAATGGGAAAAATTTCGCTGGGTACTATATAGCTATGGTTAGTGTTCTAGGGTTAATATACGGACATTGTTTATATTTCCTTTTCATTGATAACTAGCAGCATGGCCCGGCGTTGCCCGTGCTTGATTCAAAAACTTAGGACTCATACAGCAATCGCTATCACCTTTTTTGCCCTTCCTTGCCTTTAAAGAAGTGCCCTTTTCCGTGCTGATGTTGCTACATGCCTTACTTCTTGACTATCTCACACTGCGAATTTTTTCTAAGCTCTATACTAAACATTAAATCTGTTACGAAAAAAGAACTAAACAAAATAAAAAACAAAACGATCAGCTTTAAAAAAAGGACTCGTAACTGAAAAAACGAATGAAAAAAGAATGTTAACAACAAATACTTTTTCACACCCACCCAGTTCTGCGGAATCAGATTCAACGTTGAGTTTAAGCAAGCGAATGAGCCAATTGGAGTAAAGTTCCATGCAGATTTAAATTTTTCCCACTTGTGACAAATGCAGCTACCGATTTTTTTTGCATGCTAGCATGCTAGTTAATATTCGTGTCAGTCAGCTGTTGGCTCTAACACTGTCCAATAGAATCTTCCTGTCCATTCGTGGCAGCCAGCTATAGGCTGTCACTCTGACCAGTAGAAAATTGCCGCAAACTACATCCACTATCGATGGGAGTTGGGAAATGCAAAGTCGGTCTTGGCCTTCCGCTAACTTGGACCATGTGCATGTCAATTTTGGTGCAAATCCGTCGAAAATTGTGGCCGTGCATTCGTTACACACACACACACACACACACACACACACACACTGTTTTTTATAGATAGAGATTCGCTTCAGTGAAAATTAACACTTCCTCATAGTCTGGATATTTTTTCTTATTAACCAAGACTCGTATTGATGAAGCAGTAGTTTTAAGGTGGCGTGAATTCTGCTTCAATTTCAAGAACGTTATATTTACGTATTATGCCATATTCTTTAAAAGATATACTTTTTATTTGATATCATATATATGAAGGATATTTTTTAGAATTAGAAAAGCAATAAATAAGTTCTGGTAATAATAATAATAATAACAGAAAAAATGCCATATTGCTGAGACATTAGGTTTATAAGTGCTCAAAAATTCATACACATATGCCCTCAAGTGAACATGGCTCAGTGGATAAAGACGTTGGTTAAATCCATTGACTAGACGCAAAGAGTTGTGAGTTCAACAGTGGTAAACCAAAACTTGGACTGGGAAAATAGCTGAGGCATCCGGAAGAGGACTGGCACGTGGAACTAAAACAAAATTAGACGAAATAAAGGGTTTGGTTCAAAATTTCAATCACCTGAAGAAGGCCGGAGCGTACAACGGCCGAAACGTTGTGAATAGGGCAAGGAAGATGAGCATGATGTAAGTAATGCGAATAATTATAATACCTCATCTCAGAGATATAGAGAGATTTTTTTGTTGATTTCCACATTTAATTACTTTGTCGTGTCTATTAAATATTATATTTTTGTCAGTATGAAGGAAAAGCCTAAACATGAATGAGTTCATGACCTATGTACACTTTCCATATTTTTTCGCTGATATGAAGGTGGAATATTATATCGACGACGAGGTCTGCTGTGATATTCACTGTGCCGTGTTGAATAATTTTTCTCCGCAGAATCTATCTTACATATTTATAAGTCTACCATTCGAACATGTTACGAATATGCTCTCACATAGTCTGGTATATATTTAATAATTCTTGCTAAAACACAAAATAATAATCTGCACATTTATTTGTCCTGACCTGGCATCTCGGCTTTAATCATTTTTCTACTGCCGTAACGTAGACCACCTTTGTACATTCTATAAATTTGTTTCGATGGGGATTCCTCTTTCGTACCTAGACATTCTAAATTCAAGCCTACTACTAGACTAGAGGCAAGATCTCATTATTTTACAGTTGAAATGCATAGATGTTACCGTAAGTTCTATCCTTACACTTTCTTACATTATTTACATTATTCTGAATGTTATCTTCATCTTCATTGCCATATTCACAACGTTTCGACCGTTTTACGCTCCGGGCTTTTGTCAGGTGACTGGAGTTTCGAACCGAACCCTTTATCACGTCCACCGGAAATAGATTGTTTAAGTTACACTTGCCAGGCCATGTCTCAAATTATTTCTCTTTAACTCAACTCTCTAAATTTTGTTTACCACTGCTGAATGCGGCAATAAAGATGAGGATAACAGTCCGAATAATGTAAATAATGCAAATAATCATAATACCTCATCTCAGAGATATAGAGACCGAAACATTGTGAATATGGCAATGAAGATGAGGATAACCGTCCGAATAATGTAAATAATGCAAGTAATCATAATACCTCATCTCAGAGATATAGAGGCCGAAACGTTGTGAATATGGCAATTAAGATGAGGATAACAGTCCGAATAATGTAAATAATGCAAGTAATCATAATGCATCATCTCAGAGATATAGACAAATATTGACAGTTTCTTCTCTCGCACTTCTCGCTTGTGAAAATCTGTTTCGGCATTTGGATTTCCAGTCAACATTGATCTTCAAACTTTCAGATGCAATGTTGATTGTTATTTCCAGTCTTCTCAATTCCTGTACTTTTATTGTTCTCTCTCCTGAATAATGTTTTCGTTTACTCATATTCTCTTACACTCAGAAATCTCTTGTGTCTTAGTGGATTTATTGCCTTGCTTGTGGTGAACTGAATAAAAACAAAACAAAAAAATCACGTGACGCACTGTAATATTGAAACATCTTCCACTGAATATATTCCCCAATCTTATCATGTCGATCATTGTGTTACTTCTCTGTCAGGATTGAAAAGCGTACATGAATTAGTCAATAGCGTCAGCATGTTATTCACATTATTTACATACTTACATATTGAATCTTTCATTTTTTTATTCTTATGTTTTTCTGATAATTCCTACTGAATAGACTTTGCTCATATGTGGATGTTATAAAAAAGCCCCGATTCTGCTTTTAACTCTGCAATCTTCAATCACTAATTTTCTTTGCTTTTATCTACATCGGTATCGTTATTTCTGATATTATATTGGTCCTGTAGATGTATTTGCTTTAGGGTGTTTCTTCAAACATTATGTCTAAGCATCCATTTTAGATTTTGGCTGTGTTTTTTTGCTGATCTATTTCCTTTGAAGTGAAGTTGTGCACATTGAAGAATTTATTGTTTTCTTTAAAAAATGGAGTAATGTTTTTATTTTCCCATGACTTCTAAAAGGTTTTAGCAAACAATCTGATGTGGTCTGCAAATAGTCGTTGTTTTGGAGCTGATCAGTACACATATTCTTCTTCTTATTATTATTATAAATAATTTAACTTCTTCCGTAACATAATTTTCCTCATTTTCATGTTGTTGTTGTTGTTGTTGTTGTTGCTGCTGCTGTTGCTGTTGTTGTTGTTGTTGTTTTTTTTTTGTTGTTGTTGTTGTTGTTGTTGTTGTTCTTCTTCTTCTTCTTCTTCTTCTTCTTCTTGTGAGCTGTACATATCAGTTCTTCTTTCTTTATTTCTTTACGGCTTGTGCTACAAGAAATCCCTTCAATGAGCCTATCGGAACATTTTCCAATAAATCCAATCCAAGCTCACCAACTATAAACTGGAATTGGTGATACCTTCATCTACCACATTTGTGAGATTTCGATTTCAAGACCATTAAAATATTATTATCATCATTATTATATTATTTTTATTTTTTTCTGTGATTTCTTTTGTATTGTGGCACCATTTAACGAGGCAGAAAGGGAAAAGAAAGAAAAGAAGAAAAGGAGAGGCTAAGAACCGAATCGTGAGTGATAAGCAAGAACACACACACAGCTAAGAGACAATGGATAAAAAGATATTTTGATAAGTAACAAATGGCGAAAGAGTGTCATTACAATGACAGGGAAATTCTGAGTTAAAAGAAAGGGAAAGAAGGAAAGAATCAGATATGTTTTGGCATCGGCTGTGTTATCTAAGGATATGAAAACAAACTATTGGTACGGGAAGACATCTTATTATCAACTACAGACCGGCTGGCCAAAGAAAAAAAAAATTCAAATGAAAATGTTAAGTGACGAAAAACAGGCAACTAAATGGACTTGGACAGATATGAAAAATTAAAAACCACCCACGAGCGTCCGACGGAACATCCTTGGCCTGCGATAATAAAATTTTGTTATCAGGAATTTGTACCGAAGGAAAATGAATGTTTTTTTTTTTCTTTCTTCGAGGCGACAGACTGACTGGAACTTTGGAGATGTTTCTTTTTGAGACCGTGTTAAGAAGACCACACATTCTGATAATTAGCGATAAAATACCTGACGTACTGACGCCATTGTCATATTGTCCCGTTCGCGGCTGGAGAAATGATAAACCATTAAGGGGAAGAAAAGGGAAAGAGAAGAGATAATTTTTTTTTGTTTTTAAGCAAGATATTTTTTTCTTCCTGAAACAAAGCCGCAGATTCGTCCACGCCCGACTAAGACATCATTGGTCGAGTGGTGATCACGTGATGCACGAGGGAGGCTGTTGCCGCCCATCTGGAGGATGAGTAAGAGAGGTTGCCACGAAGATGTGAGGAGGGCAGTTCACGCCCCTCTGAAGTATGATGAGAAGGTGGGAGTGAGGAAAAGTTCCCAAAAATGGAAAAAGGTGGAAATTCCTAACCAGAGAGGTGGATATGTATTTAGAATTATCGAGGAACCACCCGGCGCCGACAAACTCACCCCGGTTTTAGTCGGCGCCCATATAAACGAAGCCACAACGAGCAGAAATGAGTCGAGTCCCAGCAGTTCCCAGAGTCAGTCTCCGGTTGAGGCAAGCCTCGCAGATAGCTGACCAGGATTCACGCACATTCCCGACCCATCTTCAAACCAAGAACAATTATTTTGAAGAGCGACTTAGATCCAGATCACCGAAATAAGTTTTTCTTTTGACTTTCGTCCAAAGACCCACCGAAACACCAATTTCTTGGAGAGCAGACGACTTGAAGTGTTAAAACTTGCCTAGCGGAAAACGGCGTGTCACAATCCATAGAACGGGTCGGGAGATAGATGCAGTCCTATGTATCGAACAACTAGACATAAAGTTTGTTACCTTTTTCTTTGATACTTTGAACTTTTGAGTTTTCATTTTATTGCCTTTTATGCATATTTGTGTGGTATCACCCCCGTTGAACTCGGTTTGCAGTATGGCCCCGACGACTGATTGATTTCCTCTGCCTAGATCAATTCACAACGTGGGTAGGCAGACTGGGAATCAAAGTAGTTACTTCGGTAACCAGGCGTTGGAAGCGAGTTGGGAACGACGATGCTTATCAAATCTAACCAGATTCCCACACAGCGACACCCGAACGGAGCAGCGAGGAGCGAACGGCTGGCGCCGCGGCGAGGACGTCACAGTTGGTGCCGTGGTAGACTAGGATAGAACGTCACGGTTGGCGCTGCGACCAGGGGTCGACGTCACAGTATACTCATTTTCTTTCTGGATCCCAACCAGAGACCTAAGGTCAAAAACGATTTCATGACATTTTTCACTGAATAGGTTTGTATATAAAAAATAAAACCTCTTCTTACCACACACACTATACATAGATAAATCACATTATAAGTTATAAGGGACGGTTGTGAGAAGACATTTTAGTATTTTTTTTAAGGTATAAGCTTCCAGGAATCCATTCAGTCAGCCTACATTCTTATCATTATTTAAAAACAAACACATTTTTCACCTTCGTTTGTTTTGGAATAACATGTCGGGTGATAACCATTGGCCTAGGGCAAACGAAGGAGGATTTTTTTTTGTTCTGTTTCCAATTAAACAAAAAATAAAGAAAAAAATAAAATGGACAAAACACTGTAGAAGAATATGGGCTGTGCTTGTACTTCTTCTTCCTCTTCTTTTTCTTGTTCTTCTTGTTCTTCTTCTTTATGTACCGTGTCCTCTCAGGACGTAGGCGATCATGGCTCTTCACAATTTCCTGCCATTTGTAGCTCATAATATATTTTGTCTTTCCGTTTTTTCTTCTAAACCCTGTTGAACCATCTTGCATTTAATCTGTCCTGTGAGTATCAAATTTTCTAAACCCTCCTTCCTCATTATTTGCCTGAGAAATTTCAAATCGCTTCGTGCTATTAAGTATGTTTCCTTTTTGTTTATATTTTCTCGAAAAACCTCGTCATTGTTCATATTTGAGCCAATGGTATCCTAAGCATCCTTCTGTAGAACCACATTTCTGTTGCTTCAACTCTCTTGTTCATCTTTAAGGAGATCGTCCAGCATTCACTGCCATATAGGAGGACAGATATTACGTAATACTTTAGTACTTTTTCTTTGTTTATAATGAAGTTTGTGTGTCTGTTAATATTCTGCTTTCACCATCCCAATGCACATTTCCGACCTGTGTTAGAACACTTCCTAGATATTTAAATTTGTGTGCTTGTTTGAATTTGGTATCTCCAATTTGTAAGTTGAATTTTGCTAACAAAAATGCATTCTGTTTTCTTTCTGTCATCTGCATATATTATGCAGTTAAGAGTGTAATCGCCAATAATGAATCCTGGCAGGACTCTAATTCTCTCAGAATTGCCTTTTTGTATAGGTTGACTAAGTCCGGTGAGAAGGCAACTTCTTGTCTTAAAACTGTTGAGCTCATTTTCTACACGTATGAAGTCGGCTTGCTGTCAATATAAGTTCTTGATTTTTCTAATATCCTTTCATATTCTTCTATAATTCTGATGATATCCTTTCTGATAAGTTTCTGGTCATAAATATTGCGTTCCTTGTTCCAGAATCTTTCACAAACCTGAACTGTTCTTGTCCTATCTGATTCCTCTTTGCGCTCTATTCATTAGAATTCGAATGATGAGTTTTGTTATGCGTCTCATTAGACAGCTTGTCCGATGGAGATCACATACGTTTGCACCTGGTTTCGTAGGCAGTTCTATGCAATTAATCTACTTAGGTCTCTCGGTATAACTCGCCTGCTGTAGATTTCATTTATTATATCTGTAATCTTGTCTATGTTGAATTCATTTTAGCCTACCAGCACTTCTATTACGATTCTGACTGGCCATGCTAATTTGTTTTTGTCCTATTTCCTATGTCCTTTCAGTTCTGTGTTTAATTGCTGGATGTTCTGTTTCGTCGGGGAATAGATTTTCGGCATATAACTTCCATCTCTGAAGCATTTTTTTTCTCTAATATCAGCGTCCCCTCCTTCGATTTTATTTATTCTGTTTGATGAACAATGTTTTTGTTCTGTTAGTTTTCTTATTTGTGTATGCATACCTGCTTTATCTGTGATACCGATTCTTTCTATTTTCTCCCATTTTTATTTGAGACATTCCTCTTTAGCATATCTGTATTTTTTTAAGAATTTCACCCCAAGCAAGGTGGGAAGCCACTAGCACGTAAGGGTTTACAGAGAATTGGAGTGAGTTCAAATAGGAGCGATAGAAGAAAGGAAGAGGAGAAGGATAGGCGACAGAGCAAGGCATCTGAAGACGTTGACTAACATTACATTTGAATAGTTGGAGATTATAGCTATCAGGGAAACAGGAAAAGAGGAGGGAGTTCCACAGGCGAGAAGTGCGAGACATGAATCTATTCGAGTAGAAGAGACGGTTATATTTAACAGTTTCGACAGGGAAAGGGTGAGAGCGAGATGCCAGCCTCGTAGGATGCTTAAGTCTGAGAACCAGCGAAAAGCAGCTCATCGGAGCAGTTACCGTGAAAGTATTTGTAAAAAAGACAGAGGGAGGCGATGGCACGTCTGTGAGAGAATGACTGCGGATGAGATGACAAATGAGGGCCAATTACATAGCATATCGGTCTCTGGATTTTATCAAGGACCTTGAGACAAAAAGAAGGGGCTGCAGATCATATATGGCAGCAATACTCCATGAAAGGGCGAATGGTTGATTTGTAGAATGGAAGGATCGACTCCTGGGAGAAAAATTTCCTGGCGCGGCACAGGGAGCCATCTTTCTTTGCACTGGGCGAAGCTATTGACGCAATGTATTTGTTCCATCTCAGGTCAGCAGACGATGACAGACCGAGCATATATTAGTACTTTATTTCTTTGTGTAGTCTTCTAAAGTGTGAGATGGTAATTTAGAGCCATTTTATTTTTTTATTTCCTCCATGCGCGTTGTTTGTTTTTGATTTTGGCGACTTCACAGTATAGTAGGGTCAGTTGGGCACCGTCTGTGAGAGAAATGAGAACCATGACGCAATTCACTCCGTCAGAAATTTGGAACAGCGTGCTGTACTGCTTGAAATTCGCACCGGAAGCTTCAATACGGACATTTCAGAGTGTTTGGGTCTGAATCTGGGGACAGTGAACAGTATTCGTAAAGTGTTGGATGATATATCCAGTCAACATCATAGTGTTTGGAGTGATCACACGTGATGGCGACGTTATGCCTCCATTCATCTTCCAACAGGGCCTCATATTCAATCCCGAGTCCAAAACCAAGGACCTTGAGGAGGTAGTGCTAACTGGACCAAGTCGATGGCGGCTGGAAGACTCTGTCTTGCAACAGGAATTTGCACCATGCCACACAAGCAGGAGTATCCAGTCATGGATGTCAGACAATTTATGCAACTACATCACCTCTCACATCTGGCCATCTAACTCCCCAGACTGCTACTCACCTCATTATCAGGTGTAGGGTACAGATAAGCGAGTGATCAAAGTAAGTAGTTGAGTTAAGTGCAAGGATTATGCAACACTCACCAACATAAACACGTACTCTGTCCAGAAGATTTACAGGAGATTCTGAAGTCGTCTGGAGACCGTGGTTGAACCCAATGACGATTTTGTTAAATAAATTTACTCTTTATTATATCAAGATATTTTTGTGTAATTTTGTTAATATTAATATCTATTAAGATGTGTTATAAGTGTTATTTTCATTTTTGTTTAATTTGGACGTCAATTTATCCGTTGTACCATGTATATTTTGTTTCGTCTCTTGTCATTGCTTTTTGTCAACTTTTCATCAAGTTGACAATCTCATCTGCCATCCATTAATTTCCTCTTCGTCTATTTTCATTTGGGGGTATCTAGTTTGTTGATGTCACTAGTGCTTCCCATAGTGTATTCCATTTTGAGTTCCCATTTTCCTTTTCTTCCTTCTGTCTGCTTTCCGATGTGTCCATATACTTCTCCTTCTAGTTCAGTTCGTTCCAGAGTCTATCTTATTGCAATTTGGTCGGTGCATTAGGCCCCTTCAATTTCCGTAGTCCCATTCTAAGTTTGTCTATAACTGAGAGGTGATCGCTTCTGTCGTCGGCACTTGCATAAATTTTTCAGTATACAGTTGCATTCCTGAATCTCTTGTTGATAGTTTTTGTAGTCGATTTTGGGGCTTTTTTTCTCCTCCCTGGATTCTCCATTTCCATATTCATTTTGGGTGTTCCCGTCACGTGGTATGCTAATGTTTGTCAGTTATTCAAAACGTTTTTCTTCTCTGTCTTTGACAATAATGTCTGGACAATTTGTTTGGATTGTTTATAATTATTATTGCTAGTAGTATTACTGTTATTATTATTATTAGTAGTAGTAGTAGTTATATAGTGTTTATACTATTATGTAAGAGAGCAAGCAGTATGACAGTCACATATATACGAGGTTCACTATATTCAATGCTGGGATTAGTTTTTGTTCTATCATGGAAAGCTTTAGCCTTCATTGACCAATAGATTTCGACTACTGTCGTTTGAAATATATTAAACCCTTCTCTTAAAAGAGATCTTCAAGAAAATAAGTTTCTCCAGCCCAGTAGCTGTTATAGATCTTTCTAGTATTAATGGTAGTTTCCTTCCTAACCTTTTGTTCGAAGTAGTATTGAACATCGACATTTTGATTATGTCATTCTCGTTTCCAGGTATATGCGCTATGTTATTTTTTTTTATTTTATTATTATTTTATTTTTATTTAAGTTGTTGCTGCAGTTGAAATTATACATTCCGTGTATTTCGCGTTATTTGGTAAATTAATGTCTTTGTCAATGCGGATTACAATGTAACCCGGATATAAGATAGTTGTCGGGACCGGAGAAGAAGTCTTTTATATCCGGATTTATCCTGTATCCGGGTTTGGTCTATTTTGTTTACATTAACACAGGCTCTAATTTTGGACTAGAGAACATCTCTCTTATATCCGGGTTACACTGTACTATAATTATTATTTCTTTTGATTTCTGTTTTATACATATTTCCCAACCAAAATGTTAATGTCAGAAATGGCTTCATAACATTTTCCACTGTTCATTTTTGTTAAAAAACTAAAATCACAAACATTTGGCATACATTCTTTCGCAAATGGTGAGCTGCATTTGCGAGTACAATTTTTGTATTTCTTTAAGATATGGACTGTCAGGAATCCTTTCACTTTGTCTACCGGAACTTTTTCTATCAACTGGAGGGCTCCAAATACTATTATAATTATTACTTTATTTCCTTTTTCTGGTGTGTACTCTTTTCTTTCCGGGTTGCGACCAAAGACCTAAGGTCAGAAATGGCATAATGACATTTTCCACTGAGCAATAAAAAAATACACACACACACATTTTACATAGACAAAACTCTTCGCATTGTGTGGGCAGTACTCGTGAGAAGATTTTTTTTGTATTTCTTTAAGTCATGGGCTACCAGGAATCCTTTCAATGTATCTATTGGAATTTTTTCCAGTCAGTCCGAGGGCTCCAACTACAACAGAAATTTTTGATGATCTCACGGACCACATTTTTGAGATTTCGATTTCAATGTCCTTGTATTTTCATAGCTTTTTGAAGCTCTTCAAAGATACATTGTAGTCTGCAGAGACTGCCATATCAATAAGGAGGCAATTGTTTTGTTTACCGACTCTAATAACGATGTCTAGGCGATTAGCTTTGATTGTTCTGACTGTGTATATTGTAAAGTCTCGTGAAATTGTTACAGGTCCTATCTCTGTAACTCAGCTTGGGTGTTGTCATACCATTTTCTTTCAGTTTCCTTCCGATAGAAGTTGCATATTTTCCTGATTTAAAATGCATCACCTGACGCCTATGCGCAAACCTGGAGTCACAGATACTGAAAAGTCGATCTCATCGTGTATTATGGAAAAAAGTATCCTCCTTTTCAAACCTCGAACATACGTGGACTGAATGTGGTAGCAAGATCGTTTTTACTTACATACTTATTTAGAGTAATGTCTACAAAACCGGGCCAAAAGCATGTGCGGACTCAGACTCATACCAACAGGAAATAATCAGTCTATCGTTCAGAAAAATATTTACCCTTCAAGCATAACCTCATCCCCACAGTCTGTCTTACCTTATGTCAAAGGCTTATCGAAAAACTATTCAGAAGATTCAGCGGTTCATACAACATCAGGAAATTATTCAGAAGCCATTTCACTCTACGGGAAAAAAATCTGTGCTGAGTAAAGCCTAACAAGGCAGAGAAGATGACCAAGAACTGCGTGTACTCTAGTCCTGTGTTGTGGCAAAGAATATAAAGATGAAATTAAGGCTAGAAGAATATTGAAAAACCGTAGTGTGTGTGGGCAGGGGGCAGAGTGATACAATGAAATCGGGCATGGCTGATCCTGTATAGAAGGAAAGAGTTAGCCATCAACTCTTGTGGAATAAAGTGAAAATACTGGAAAAAGAAGAACACAGAAGGGTTAGACGTCTGAAAGAATCAGCACATATTCTCGACTATAGAGACTTTCTTAGTAGGGCTAGCATAGAAAGGAATACAATATGGGAACTACTAATAAAGAAAAAAATAAACATGACAGTATTTTTTCCACAGGAGCAATCAAATATGAGAGACAGCAGTAGCATTAGTAGTACTAATTAGCAGGCAGTCTAGGCTTGGTTTAAGAGTTTTCTTACGGAACAATAGCCTACTGGATTAAAGAGTTGATTTGTGTATTTGGGAACAGTAATAGTGAGTTCAATCTCTGGACCAGGCAGTGCGTACTTGTACACACCAATAACAGAGTAGTACTAAAAATAATAACTAGATATCCTCAGAAATAGTCAGTAGAACGAGAATAGTCTCCGAGTTGGTAGTATGGACTCTTGAGAGAAGACCTTCTACTTTAGAATAGTTGGCGCAGACTATATGCATATAAACGATACTGGGCGGGTATTAGCCAATAGTCAGCGTATGTCTGGGACTGGGAGAACTATATAACACCAATGTTTTTCACAGTCAAGAGAGGCGCTCTCGACGTGCGGATACCAGATAACATGAACACAGTGAGGTCGACAGTAGGCTGACCAAGATACTCTCATGGAATGTGGTCAAATGAGGTTTATTTTTCGACATAGGATTCCGCAGAAACAAGACCCTTTTCGTCAACTTTCCTGGGAATATGGTCTTGATAGCATGTCTTATCTACCTCAGTATGTTGCAATGCTACTCTCCAGTCACACAATAACCGAACAGTACTAAAACAAAATAATGACAAGCTATCCCTGAACATGACCTGTGGAAAGAGAAGAGTCGACGACCCGTATTTTGAATAAAAGTTTCACTTCAGAATCCTCTGTAGGTTACCCAGATCGATATACATCTGATGAAGGCCGGAAGGAGGCACGGTGGAGTGAAGGAGGCACGGTGGAGTAATGGATAGCGGCTTGGATTGAAGAATCGGAGAGTCGAATTCCAGCCGAATCCCTTACGTTCACTTACGTGCTAATACCCTTGGGAAAGGTGTGAATCCTCTTCTTCTCCTCCCCCCACGAAAAAAACCCTGCTAGTCTGAATAATCTACAGCAGAAATCGGCAACCTTTTACTATGTGCCGACTTATAGTTTTAAAATCATTTAGTTTAAAATCATTCTTATGTATTTTTATATAAGTCAAGGTCAATATACCTATTCCTCAATATATTTTATATAGTAATATATGATATATATACTTTAGTATTTTAAGACAATTTTTATGCTTATACATTCTTTTTATAAATACAAATATTTAAGTAAATGCTTTGTTTATAATAAACAGTATTAACGACATTTAACAGCCTGAATATTCGAGAGATTTTCATAGAAAATATGCGTCCTCCGTATACAGAAACGTCATATAGCATGACGTGCTTTACCGATTGAGCCACATCAGTACATAAAGCACGTCAGGTTATATGACGGTTTCGTATAGGATACAGGTTAGATTTCCGTCGGAGGACGCATATTTTCTATAACAGTTTCTCGGATATTCAGGCCTTTAAAAGGCGTTAATACTGTTTATTATAAACAAAGCATTTACTTAAATATTTGTATATATAAAAATAACGTATAAAAATTAAACAAAAATGTCTTAAAATAATTGTCGGACTTTGGACATTTCGTTATGTGTGATACCTTAGTATATATTAAAATTAAAACAGCTCAATATCTTCTTTGCGCTGTAGTAGTTAGTGGTTCGGACTTCGTCATATCATTTGAAGCTACGAGCCATTTGAAATTGCTTGACGTAAAATGTTGGTTGTCGACCCTTGATCTACAGCACAATGAGGCTATATTTTTTAAATTATTTTATTAGTGATATTACCATGACTTCTAAGGGTATAAGATCATATGAAATGGGAAACAAGATATGATGATTGCCATGCGTCAATCTTCCATGTATGAATGCCTGCATTGAAAATCAGAATTAAAACTTTTAGTTTGGTTGGACACTTTCTCGGGCTCGAACACAGCAGTAATAATTAAGAAGCAAGAACAGATGACGTAAAGAGGGGTTACTATAAAATTTATGCACATTATCCCCAATGTTTGTCTCATTTTTACACAAGTAAAAATATGGAATATGATATTGCCTTTTAAATCAGCATTAAACAGGCACCTTAAAAATATATAACATAATATTGCCTTTTAAATCACCATTAAACAGGCAAATTAAAAATATGGAATATTGCCTTTTAAATCAGCATTAAACAGGCAGCTTAAAAATATGGAATATAATATTGCCTTTTAAATCACCATTAAACAGGCAAATTAAAAATATGGAATATTGCCTTTTAAATCAGCATTAAACAGGCAGCTTAAAAATATGGAATATAATATTGCCTTTTAAATCACCATTAAACAGGCAAATTAAAAATATGGAATATTGCCTTTTAAATCAGCATTAAACAGGCAGCTTAAAAATATGGAATATAATATTGCCATTTAAATCACCATTAAACAGGCAAATTAAAAATATGGAATATTGCCTTTTAAATCAGCATTAAACAGGCAGCTTAAAAATATGGAATATAATATTGCCTTTTAAATCAGCATTAAACAGGCAGCTTAAAAATATGGAATATAATATTGCTATTTAAATCACCATTAAACAGGCAAATTAAAAATATGGAATATTGCCTTTTAAATCAACATTAAACAGGCAGCTTAAAAATATGGAATATAATATTGCCTTTTAAATCAGCATTAAACAGGCAGCTTAAAAATATGGAATATAACATTGCCATTTAAATCACCATTAAACAGGCAAATTAAAAATATGGAATATTGCCTTTTAAATCAGCATTAAACAGGCAGCTTAAAAATATGGAATATAATATTGCCTTTTAAATCAGCATTAAACAGGCAGCTTAAAAATATGGAATATAATATTGCCTTTTAAATCAGCATTAAACAGGCAGCTTAAAAATATGGAATATAACATTGCCATTTAAATCACCATTAAACAGGCAAATTAAAAATATGGAATATTGCCTTTTAAATCAGCATTAAACAGGCAGCTTAAAAATATGGAATATAATATTGCCTTTTAAATCAGCATTAAACAGGCAGCTTAAAAATATGGAATATAATATTGCCTTTTAAATCACCATTAAACAGGCAGCTTTCAAACAAATCTTGGCTATGAAAGACATTTCTTTTACGATGATGTTCCCCTATACAAGGTCCAAGAGCCACTCAAGGTAGAGAGTTACAGAGAAGAGTCACAGTTTATGTAACTGCGTGGTAAGATAACAGTAGGCCTTATACTTGAACAGGTGATTGTAGCGATCGGCGAAGTATCCACTTGAGTATTTCCACCTAGATTTCTAGTAAACTTAACAATTTTCAATAATGGAAAATATGATTTAGGAAGACTGTATTTCTCCATTGAAATAGAGAAACCCGAATTCCCTTAAAATAAGCTTCTACATTCATAGCCCCACCCTACAGTTCGAGCACTCCTTCGTCTATCTGTCTGGGAAATATGTAACTCTCTGACCCAACAAACACGTTTTTTGATATTTGTTATTGGTTCACGGACTTAAAACCTAATTTAATGATACACAAATGTATCACTTGATTCCTCGGCGTCTGTTCTCGCAAATGTGTGACGGATCAGCGATTTCATTCGATGAAGCAAGTGAAATAAATCTCATTCAATAACACGTATCCAAGACCATCGTTCATCGATCATTTGATTATCAGTCTTGTTTCATTCATAATCAGCGCAGTACTTCTTTATTTGTTAGACTGGATGTCTACTTAGATTCGGGTGTTATTTAGTCTCTTCCTTATTCGATTAATGTTTCTGTACACGGGTAACTTACAAAGACAGACGCCAACGTTTTCTATAAAGGTTTGTGTCAAGGTGTTTTAAAAGAAACATTACAAAATACGAAAGATTTAATTCAATAGAATGACATAGGACGACAAGATATTTTACAGTGTGAAATACTATTACGCAAATCGACGATTGCCAATATCAAACCATATAATAATTGTCAATGTGTATTTATTTATATATTTCCTGTCTCACTTGATAAAGAAAGATAAATTTATACTATCTTCATTAAGGGAGAAAACAGTATTTTTTGATAACGTTAAATAATATAAATAATTTTGTCATCAATCATAATTTCAAATCATATAATAATTATCAATGTTTATTTATATACTTCTTGTCCCATTTGTTGAGATATCTTTATATTTTCTTCATAAAGGGAGATAACAATTGATACCGTTAAATAATAAAAAAGAATATTATCCTCAATCATAAATTATATCCATTAATACATATCAATATGTATTTATTTATATATTTCCTGTTCAATTTGATAAAGATAAAGGGGGATAACAATGTTTTCTTGATAACGTTAAATAATATAAAGGACCTTGTTAGCAATCAAAATTTCAAACTATATAATATTTATCAAGGTATATTTATATATGTCTTTTCCCAGTTGATAAAGTGAAATAAATTTATATTTTCTTCATAAAGGGATATAACATTATTTTCTTGATAAGATTACATACTATAATTAATATCATGAGTCATAAAACCAAACCATATAATAATTATCAATGTGTATTTTTTTTATATATATTTCCTATCTCATTTGAGTTCATGATAAGACAGACTGAATTAAAATAAGCATTTATTTACAAGTCATAGTTACTTGAAAAAACACATATCACATGGTTTTTTTTAAACACTTTTTGAGTAAGATCACTTATTATCTCTCAGTTGCGTCTTTGTCCTTGGACACAGTGCGCTCAGGGGGTTCTCTGACAAAGGACAGAAGCGCAACTGAGATAATAACACTGAGAGGTGCCCAGCTCTAGGCAAGAGCTGCCCGAATCCGTGCCCTCCCATTGCACAAGAGGGAGGGATTGGTTAACGTTACTACAGAAAATGCATCAGTCGCAATATATTTTATCTGAATATGTGAATTAAGGTATCCTAGATTCATCACACATCTAAATAGATTAACTGTTAAAAGATAAATTTAGTATTAATTTTGTGGGTGTGATTAAACGTTCTCATATTATTTAAATACATTTTCGTTTTGAATCCAAGATGTTGAATTAAATTCCGATAATTCCCTATATTTTCCATTGTTTTGTGCATTTAAGGCAATTTTGTACAGTGCACATTATAAAATAGAAAATTTACTTGAAACAAAGAGCAGATTAGAACGCGAATAAAAATCAAAGGCGGCGATTACGCTAATCCTTGGATCAGATACAGCACAGAGGGAGGCTGGCGGGCAAAGGTATCCATAGGTATCAAAGTAACGCCGAAAAACACTAACAGCATAATCTAGGAGGTGCGAGGCTCAAAAGCGAATTAATGAAATAGAAGAAGAGATAGGATAGCAAACCTGCGAGAATGAGAGAAAGAGAGAGAGAGAGAGAGAGGAGTACAAAGTATACAAAGTGAAATAGAGGAATAAACTAATGCAAGACTAGATGTTATCAAAGAACGTGTAGCTGAAATGATTTAAAAAGAAACAAGAAGAATCTAACACAAGGACTGAAAATATGAGAGCGCGAATAGAAAATCGTCTTCGACAAGAAAAAAAAGGGCAAAAGTCGTAGGAATGAGAATACTGGCACTATGAGAAATGCAAGAAATTCACAAAAGAATGTTCACAGTGTGTATAATATATAATATGTATAATATATATAAGATTATATAGAGGAAGCACAGTAGTGCATAGCGGCCCCTGATTGAGGAATCGGAGAGCCGATGTTGAATCAGTTATATCCTCGGGAAAGGTATTAATCTTCTTCTCCCTCCAGCTATGGGTAAATAGCAGGAAAGCCTTGAATAGTCTAGGAGAAGGACAACTCTGAACTTAAAATCTTCACATATTCGACCCTTCAAAATGTATGGTTGATTCTGCACAAAGCCATCACCACTCTAGTCCAATGATGTCCCGATGTCTTGGCTATCGGTTCCTAGGAACTGAGCTGCTTGACTCTCATACGTCGAATACGACTACAGAGTCCACCAAGATTATATATAATATTCTGGTCACTAAAACCAATTAGCAATAACACAAATGCGGCGTATAATATATAAGCCGTCGTTTTTGATGGCACGAGTACACTAGTTGTTAATAACAACTTCTAATTTCTAGAACGTTCTAGATATTCTTGAAACTTTTAGAAATTTCTCGAAAGTTCCTGAAACTTTAGGAAGTTCTCTTTCAGCTTAATCGGTCGATGTCAAAGTCAGAAAAGCAGAGTTAGAAATGAAAAATAGTCATTAAGAAATAACACATACTGACAGGAAAAAAAAAACTCAATAAAACAATGAACATTTTGTTGCCCATTGTAATGGACCATATTGTTTCGAATGCACAGAAAGACAGGAGAAAATATATAGCAATCCATTGTTTGGTTTTAGTGAGAAAAGCTAAGTACTAAGTATATTGTAATAAATAAATAGAAAGAAAGAAAGAAAGAAAGAAAGAAAGCGACAAACTAAAGAAAGAAAGTAAAAAGAAAGAAAGAAAGAAGGGAAGGAAAAAAGAAGGAAGGAAAGAAAGAAAGAAGGCAATCAAGCAAGCAAGAAATCGACAAACTACAGAAAGAAATAAAAGGAAAGAAAGAAAGAAAGGGAAGGAAGAAAAGAAGGAAAGAAAGAAAGAAAGAAAGAAAGCGACAGAAGCAAAGAAAAAAGGGAGGAAAAGAAAGAAAGAAAGCGACAAAAGCAAAGAAAGAAAGAAAGAAAGAAAGCAAAAAATCAACACACTAAAGAAAGAAAGAAAAATGAAAGAAAAAAGAAAGAAAGGGCTAAAAGCAAAGAATGAAGAAAAAAGAAAGACAGAATGAAAGAAAGAAAGAGGAGGTGAAAAATGTCTTTGCATTTAACGTCTGCTCAGTGAAATAAAAATGAACTTGTCAAATTTGGATTTTTCATTTATACCAACATGCATCTTTAAATAATATCATCCATTTACAGTTGTAATTATTATTGCAATACTTTATTAAAGTTGTTAATCTCAAATATTTAACGAAGTCATCGAAGAATTTCTGCAGGCATTTTATAGCCGTATAATTTCGAAGTTTATTGTATCCGTAACTTAACACTTATGAATCATCAGAAAATCCAAAATAAAAAATGCATATTTACAAGCGTATTGCTAGTATATAATATTATATTTATTCTTATTTGTTTGGTTTTGACACTCGAATACATAATAGTTTCATTTCGTTTTTCAGTTTCATGTGTATAATGTTTAATAAGAAAGATATTACCCAAATAAACAAAACAAGATGCCGTAAATAAATTGAGAGATGAAGAATTAACGTTGCAATTTCTGCAAAGCATGAACTCAGATAACTGAAAAATAAAATATGAAATTGAAAAACATTACAAGACAATAAAAAATTAACCTTAAGAAGGTCACGAAAAGAGAAACAAATTTAGAGAATATTAAACGAGTAATACAATAGAAAATAAGATTGATCAGCAACAATATATTTGGAAAAATGCTGTTCTCACTATCATTAAAGATGGAAACATTGGCTAAAGGACAGAAAACTACGTAAGGGTCACCTTAATGTAAATCTCACACACACAAAAAAAGAACAACAACATTTTAGCGAGAATTTTTTTTATCATTTCCCCCCTAGCAAAGCTTAAATGCTACTAGTCCGGAGGTGGTTACAGAGAATGGAAATGAGAGAAAACATTTGGTAGGGGGAATTGAGGAAAGGATAAAATATGAACAGAGTTCAAACCGACAGAAGACGGCAATTTTTGAAGTATCTCTCTATATTTCTGAGATGAGGTATTATGTACACTATTTACATTATTTCGGATAGTGTTCTCATCTTTGTCGCAATATTTATTACAACGTTTCGGCCGTTGTACGCTCCAGCCTTCTTCAGGTGGTTGGAATGTCGAACTGAACCCTTTATTTCGCTCACTGCGGTAGACTGTCCTAGTTCCACGTGCCATGTTTAAAGGATGTCAGTTGTCAGTTATCTCCTGTTAATTTCCCTCTCCAAGTTCTCCACTGCCTCACAATATTTGGGTGCTGTCATTGGATCTAACTAACGCCACATGGAACTAGAATGTTCTGCCCCAGTGAGCGAAATAAAGTGTTCAGTTGGGCAGTGTTCAGTTGAAGAAGGCCGGAACGTACAACGGCCGAAACGTTGTAATAAATATGGCGACAAACATTAGTCCGAATAATGTAAATTGTTGAAGATTGTAGTTTTCAAGAAATAAAGTAAACGGAAATGAGATCCACAGGTGGGAAGTGTGAGAAAAGAAACCATTGGTGTAGAAGTGGTGGTTATATTTAAACATTTCAGCACTAATAAGGTGGAACCTTGATGCCAATATAGTAGAAAGGTTAGGTTAAAGTTATTTTGCCGAAGCACCAGGGAAAAACGCCCGTGACAACAGTTGCCATGAAAATATTTGTAGAAAAGACAGAGGGAAGCCACGTCACGTTGGCGAGATAGTAACTGAAGTCGAGAGGCCAAGTCAGGATCGATTACGGTGCAGAAATTTGTTTGGATTTTGCCAAGAATTTCGAGATGATTAGCTTGAGCACCAGACCAAATATAGCAACATTATTCAATGCACGGACGAACGGTAGATTTGTAAATATGCAAGATCGACCCTGACAAGAAAAACAATTTGGGTATGACACAGTAAGCCTGTTGTTCATGATGACGGTCGTCTTCGAGTATAGAATCCAGAGGTTAGCAGTGAATACTTCGAAGACAGTAGGAAAGCGTTGTTCAGGTTAGCAGTGGATATTTTGGTAAAAGTAGCCTGACAAGCTGGGACTGGACATTCGGGTAGAGTTGACAAAATGGCCGCCGTTATACACAACTGATTGAATATTCTAGGTCTTCTTGTTGGTTAACCTTCTATTCCTGGACTATAAAGTGAGTCAAGTCATTTGGGCTAGCTTACTAGTTACCTAACATACACAAACTGCAACAAAGCCAAACTTCCTTGCAGCAAATGCTTCTATTGATTCAATGTCATTGCTCCACTTCAAGACAGTTGAGACATGGAAATGATATGTAAACAATGATAAATACCGATGACTGAAGAGCTACATTGGCTGAACTTGATAGCTAAGGCAGCATTTTGGGTCTTTGAAGAGTCATCCAACACGCCACAGAAGGCAACAGGGACGAAATGAAGTAATGCTTCGAGCCTGTGCGGTAGGCAGTAAAGTAATTTTCCTGTTCTGTTATGTCCCGTATCCCTTGAGAAAGCCGGCGATCATGGGTCTCCACAATTTCCTTTCCTTTGTAAATTTAATAAGTTTTTTTCTTTTTGCTATCTCTCGTAAACAGTGTTCCGCCATCAAGTTACCCGGCAGGTTATGTGTTGTTTTCCTTTGTCTCTCTTGCATTCATTATGCCCCATGTGTGTCTTTGTCTATGTCTGATGTTCAATATAAACCCCTCTTTTGTTTCAAATTTCGTCGGTGCTCACATGTTCAGTCCATTGAATTCTCAGTATCCTTCTGTAGAAGTACATATCCGTTGCCTCAGGTCTCTTTTTCATTTGTGATGAGATTACCTAGCATTCGCTGTCATGTAAGCGGACGGATATTGCGCAATAGTTAAGTAATCTTTTCTTTGTCTCTAACGTAAATTTCTCTATTCGAAAGCTTCCCAGATTATTTAAAATACCGTACATGTATGATTTTATCTCCAATTTGTCATTTGCCTGTCATGACAGGGCCTTCAAAAATTGTCCATGTTGAAAAAGTAAATGAGAATTATAATAATTACTTGAATCCATAACATCTCTAATAATATGTCTTGAATTAATACCTTTTCTAATTTCTTGAATTAATAGCATTTCTAATCATTTATTGAATGAATACCTTTTCTAATGTTACTTGTCATAATCAGGAAGATAAATAAAATGTTCCTGGAATAAAATGTGATTTCATATTTTACAAAACCTTAAAATAAAATTGATCATATTCCAAATAAAGCGAATGGTCTCCAACCTCTCCACGTAATAAAAATGCGGTACATTATTAAAACTGATGTATGAGGGTAAGTCAAAAGTTATCCGCAGTTTTGTGACACTGGCTTCCGGTGGTGATACTATTGTTGCCATATTCATCGCACCAATTTTCATGCTGCAATGTGCACCTAGGAGGAACAAACCGCAGTGACACTTCTTTATGAATCACGCTTGCATGTCCACATATAATCTTCTCGATCCACTCATGTACACTTCTGTAGTGCAATGTCGCCGTATTGTGTTGAAAGCTTCCGATGAATTTTAGCCCCTGACACACCTCCCCACGAAGAAAATCAGATCACTGCTCTTTGTTTTGTCTTGATGCAAACTTCTAACGGCCAAGTTTATATTAGGTTGGTGCAAAACTAATGATTTAATAATGTCGTTTTTGACGTTAAAAAATACGTCAAAAAACGACATTCTTACGTCATTATTTTTGCACCAACCTAATACTTAGGAAAACTCGCGCGGTCAAGCTGAAAATTCGATCACGTGACCACAATAGTACCAACTATAAACACGCACGCGCAGAAGGCAGTGTGATGAATCTACAGATATATTATGACCTAAGTGCCTGACGTTTTTTAGTTACACTCGGATTTGAGAATCCAAGGAAAGAAAATATCTAGTAAACTATAAAAACTGATTCTTGTTAAATTGTAAATAGCAAAAAAAAAAAAAAAAAAAAAAAAAAATGAAAAACAAAATAACTTCAATATGTCAAGGATCCCCGAGTAACATATAAATCAAGAGATAGAATTGTTTCAGGTTCATGCGATATTAAGTGGCTTTAGGACTTTCAACAGCAGCAACAGCTAAAATGGATATCACATGTCACTCGAAGAGCAAAGAATGACATAATCAAGATGTTGCGATTCCAAACTACTTCAAACGAAAAACTCGCTCAATATCTTGTTACTGACTGTTTAACCCCCATCAGAGAGTATTTGTTCATGCTTGTCCTCTCTGTTTACTTACAAAGTTACATCAAGATTGTATTACTGATTTTCAATGTATTCAAAAAAGAATGATATGAAAGCAGTGATGGCACCTACCCTAAATCCATCATAACAATTCAGGATTTGCAATTAGTAAATACTAAGCACTTCACATACCTCGGCGTATGGATCAGCTAAATTAAATTATGCATAGGAGAAAAAGAAATTGGATATTAGAATAGGCTGTACCAGCACTGTAAATTCCTACAGACACCAAAACATCAAACTGAAAAATTAAATCATGTTCTTAAATAGCCTCGTCACTTTGAGACTTTTATACGAATTTATGCATAGCACCAAACCCATTCAGTTGTATAGAATCACATTCTCAGATCAATGGATAAAAATGGTTTTGACTGAGTGAAACATGTAGGTCATCGTAGGGACCATCCTTCATTCATCTTTGTGGACTGGCATCACAGAATCACAAACTGTATCAACATAAACCACACTAGTGTTGAGGACTTTCAACAGCAGCAACAACTAAAAAGGATAGCACATGTCACTCAAGGAGAGAATAAAAACATAATCAAGATGTTGCCATGCATCAAACATCAAACCAAAAACTCACTCTATATCTTATTACTGACCACTTAACCCCATCAGAGAGTATCTGTTCATGCTTGTGCAGTAAGGTTCCTTTTGTTTGCTTACAGAATCACATCAAGACTGTGTTACTGATTTTAAATGTATTCAAAATTAGATGATAGAAAACTTGTAGACTGATATGAAAGTAGCGATGGCACCTACCCTGAATCTATCATAACAGTTCGGATGTGGAATTAGTAGATATTAAATTAATAAATACTCGACGTATGGATCAGCTAAATGAAATTATGCATAGGAGAAAAAGAAATTGAATATTTTAATAGGCTGCGAAACCACATCACTTGAGGACTTTCAACAGCAGCAACAACTAAAATGAATATCACATGTAACTCGAAGAGAAAATAATAACACATAATGCTGACGTTCCACACCACTTGAACCAAAAGTTTAGGAAGGAAACTTATGTCAATACTAGAAAGACAGGTAGGAGCTAATGGACGTGAAAAAGCTATTTTCCTAAAATGTTTTAAAAGATATTATAAACTTCAACCGACGGTAGTACTAGCGACTCAATCAATGTATGCTTAATTTTTCTTTATAAGGAAACGTCTAATATTACTATTAGCGTTTAGGATTTATTTATGAATGTTGATACTAAATTTTCCTGGCAGGATAAAATCTGACACGAACAAAACAAGTACCACAAAGAAAGTCGGCTTTCTGTGCCGCGCCAGGAAATTTTTTCTAGCGGGAGTCAATCCTTCAAATCTACAAATCAACCATTCGCCCTTGCATGGAGCAATGCTGCTATATATGGTCTAGAGCCCCTTCTGTTTGTCTCAAGGCCCTCGATAAAATCCAATGGCGGATATGCAATGTAATTGACCCTGATCTGGCATCTCGACTGCAGTCGCTCTCTCACAGATGTGCCGTTCCCTCCCTATGTCTTTTTTACAAATACTTTCACGGTAACTGCTCCGATGAGCTGCTTTTGCTGCTTCCCAGACTTCATGAATTTAAGCGTTCAACTAGGCTGGCATCTCGCTCTCTACCTTTCACTGTCGAAACTGTTAAATGTAGTCGTCTCTTCTACTGAAATTGCTTCATACTGTCGCCTGCAGAGCTCCCTAGCGATTTCTTGTTTTCCTGATAGCTATAATCTCCAACTATTCAAATGTAATGTCAATCGACGTCCCCAGATGCCCTGATCTATCCCCTTAACTTCTCTTCATCCTTTCCTCAGTCAATCCTATTTGCTCTCGATCCAACTCTCTGTAACCCCTTGAATGCTAGTGGCTTCCCGCCTCGCTTGGAGTGTAATTTACTTAAAAAAAGTATTAATTAATATTTCAAAGCGTATAGCTGGATGTTGTAAAGGTTATTGAGAACTCGGCGAATTGTCTTCAAATTTTTTCGGCCAGTCTGCCGCGTTCACTTTCGTAATAATGCCCATTGGAAATGCATGGATATATCTCTTTTCGTGCTATGGATGAAATATGTGGGTAGAATGGGCCCTCTCGATTGGCAGAGCGGTCAGTCTAGGAGAAGGAATATTCTGAACCCAAAGCCTTGAAGGAAGCGACGAGATATCACTCCACTATCTTTAATAAGATCACATATCATTATTAGAATAAACCTCACCGAGCGAGGTCTTGTGCCAACGAGCTAGGCTAGGTGTTTAGAGTTTGACCATTGCAGCTCAGTAATAAAATCAATCTTCAGTGCGGGATCCATTTCAAACTAAGCTAGACAGTAAATATATAAAACGGATACAAGTATGGGCAATCGTTAATCAGCTTATCAATTTGACAATGTGACTGATGAGTTCCAGCCACACATCGTCCGGCGTTTGACTATAAACTACATCCTGTAGCAAGGCTTCTGATCGAGAGACTGGAGGTTTGAAGAGTGTGGGACCACTTAATAATTAATGTTGTTCCAAAGTCCACGCTGACACTGGGTTGTAGCATCTCTTAGGATCCAAGTTATGGGCAAATAGTCAATCCCAAATAAAAATCAGCAGTACATTTTTATAGTAAAATAACGAAAATGAATTATGAGATTCAAAAAAACAGAGAAAGCTGGGTCGTAATCGTAGACAGTCTTCAATATGTCAGTAGGAATGGAATCTAGGGGAAGATTTATCATGATTTTTTGGAACCTGTATAAACAGTTTTTACACTACGGTACAGTGTGCAACTAGCTTGTTTGAATGACGCATTCGAACATAACATATTTACTGACGAAGGATGTCGATTTTTGATTTTTTTTTTATGATAACGCCCGTTTTCATGCTACATATATGGCGCAGCAAGCTATCAGAGAAATACGACGGAATGTGCAGTGTATTTTTAAAATCTGTCTGTTATAGAATATTGTGCGTTTCCTTCATGTAACAATACTTGCCTCCTTAATTGTCCTCAATGCGTCCACAATAAAAGTTCTTTATTAGTTAGATGCTGACATACTTATACAGGAATCGTTCTTTTGTGGTAGAATACACACTTTAACTGAAAGATAGCGTGAAAAAGAACTTATATTTACTGACCAAGGGAGTCGTATAATTTATGATCTACAATATATATATATATATATATATATATATATATATATATATATATATATATATATATATATATATATATATAATAAAAAACGCCGAAATATGAAATTATATGCAAAATATATGTAGAGAAAAGCATAACATTACATTATTTCGATATTAAATGACTCACAAGCAGTTGATATGCCGTTAAACAAAAAAATCAATCTATCCATTAACACAGTGTCAACGTTAGACAAAAACTAGATTATTGATATCATATTTGGGTGGGAACTATGCGACCATCATTTCCCAGTTAAACATCGATTGCGAGGGCTTGTGGAAGAAGGCTCTTTGTAACAGACGTACCATTGCAAGTCTCTTGCTGTTCTGTTGCTATATTTTATTTTTATCATTTTACCAAAGCAAGGCGATAAAATCACTAAGACACATGGGAGTTACAGTGTGAAAGAACCTGAGAATTGACATTATCAAGGAGAGAGCCTACATACAACATACGGTTACATCTAGCAGTTTCAACTGTAAAATGATCAGATATTTGCCACCAATAGAATACTGCGCTTAAATTTGTAAAGTCTATGTCTCAATGAGGAAAGCTCATCAGAAAAATTACCGTGAATATAATTACAGAAAAGGCACGGGAATGCTACTTGATGGCAATTGGATAATATCTGAAACCGAGATGCTAAGTCAGGACCAATAACATTGCAGATATTCAACGGATTTTATAAACAAATCTCTAACTACACAGCAGAAGACCCAGACCTGATTTTACAGAAATATTCAAAGCATGGATGAATTTGCAGGGTTTATAGATTGTGTGCTCCTTTGAGTGCACCTCGTAAATAGTTTACAGCGCGGATATGTTATACTACTTCCGCATAAGCTAATCACATTAATGTCCTCCGTGTTACAAATATAAGAAAAAAATTCCACCAAGGAAGAATTCTTAAGTTGTGGAACTGACTCCCTTGTGGATCCTTTCCCGAACGCTACGACCATAACCTCTCCGAAACAATGTCCATCTTTATCCATCCTTCTTATCCCCATAATCTTCTTTTTAAACCATTCTCCTCATTCATTTTACACAGTGTGTTCTTAAAGACACGTAGTCCAGTGGATAAAGACTTTGATTAGATCCAGTGACTAGACCCAAAGAGTTGTGAGTTCAATACCAGGCCACAGCTGTGATAAACCAAAAAAAGTTGGACAGTTGAGTTAAAGACATGGCACGTGGAATTAGAAAAACCTATGTCGGTGGAAAAATAAAGGATTCGGTTCGAAATTCCAATCACATGAAGAAGGCCGAAGCGTACAACGGCCGAAACCTGGTGAATATGACAATGAGGATAACAGTCCGAATAATAATTCATCTCAGTGATATAGACAGAATTCATTTATTATTAGCACTTTAACAGTAGCCATTTACTTTAGTAGTTTTTTGCCAATGTGCTTAAAACTAAGTAAATGGTAACAAGTCAACGGTGTCTACCGTTGTGTGATGAATTGTATGATTATACCGTGTTTTGAGTTCGATCCTCACATGCGTCCTTTATTTGTTGCATCTTGATAGACGTAGGTGGGTTTTGAAGACACTGTTCTCGAACATTTGCTCACGAAACGGAATAACTAATTATCCTTATTTCCGATAAGTTTATATGTTTGGATTTGAAAGTTTGGGAATTTTTTGCTCATGCATTCAGACTTCCTTATTTGAAAAAAACAAAAAGAAGCAGAACATCGGGTGGGTGCACAATGATTATGCATTTTCTCACGCACATTGTATTCTAACCATGTGCGTTATGCTTTTGCTTTTTTTTTATTAGAAGGGCACTGTTCTGACCCGTGTTGCAGGGATCAAAATCGTTCCCTGAATTTAAACTCTCGATTTAAATGACCTGTCAGATTTACGGA
>OZ010589.1:94813544-94843544 GCA_963932145.1 Acanthosepion lycidas | reverse complement strand
AATATTCTCCGCTGCCTTAACCAGGTATTGAACTCACACTCTTTGGGTCCTATCACTGGATCTAACCAACGCGTTTATCCACTGTGCCTTTAGGACATCTGGGTATGAATTTCTGGTTATTATAAACCTAATGTATTCAGCAAACATTTTTACCAGTGCTCATATTGCAATTTTGCTTTTTATCATTCCATGTTTTTACCAGAGCTCATATTCAATACCCGGTTAAGGCAGTGGAGAACTAGGAAAGGGAAATTAGTTAGGAGATAACTGATAACTGACATCCATCAAACATGGCACGTGGAACTAGAACAGTCTACCCCAGTGAGCGAAATAAAGGGTTCAGTTCGAAATTCCAATCACCTCAAGAAGGCTAGAGCGTACAACGGCCGAAACGTTGTGCTAAATATGGCGACAAAGATGAGGACAATAGTCCGAATAATGTAAATAATGTACATAATACCTCATCTCAGAAATATAGACAGACTCAGAACTTGCCTTATTCTCGATGAAAGACAATTTATCTTTGTCTTGCATGTAGGACTCCGATTTGCGAGAAGGCAAGTACATCGTTCCGGCAAAAGGAACCCTTCTTCATCGTTGTTCAACAAAAAATTGGTTCATTATGAACTATGTATAATATTAGAGTGGTTGGATTGAAAACGAGGAGAGACATCCGGGTGTGTTAGTACTCCATTCTGATGTTCCCGTATGTCTAGTATATCTATCATCCGGGCGAGTGATTGGTGATTCTCCTTCATAAGTAAGAGAGGTTAGAGAAGTCTTCTGTTGGGGTACATCGTACTATACGGACAGTTGACATAGGAGGAAAGAGCGGCGAAGCGGATACAGGGAAGAGAACAGAGATAAATAACAAGAAACCGATGCAAATGGAAGAAACGCCAAATCTGAAATTGTGTCCAAAAACAGAGTCGCTAATTTCTTTTAAGCACAGTTGCTAAAAGATGAATTAATGCATCAGTCAATCTCAAGAAAGTATGGCCGTCCTGGGTATGATGACAAACTATAGGTAAGACGATAAACTACGTCCAATAGCAAGTCCTCTGATCAGGAGTTTTTGAGGAGCGTGGAATCACCTCTTAATTGCTGGTGTTCCCAGGTCCACCCTGACCCGGGGTGGTAGCAATACGAAAATAGTTGACACCCAAACTTGTGTTAAAATAGCTTTTAATACCAGAAATACTTTGTAATAATTTTTTTTTTACCAGCAATAATTTTTGAAGGAAAAATTATCAGCAATACTTTAAAAAAAAAGTACTAGCAATACAAACAGGTATACATTGTTTGAAAAAAATATGACCAGCTATAGTTTTCTTCAAGGAAAAATATTTCCAGATATAGATTTTTGAAGAAAAACATATTACCAGCAATAAAAATTTTGTCGGTATTAAATAAACAATTGAGGTTGATATGCTATAAAACAAACCAAACCAAACCAAACCAAACCAAGGAGGCATTGCCGTTTAGAGATTATAAAAAAAATAACCTTGCTTCTGCAAAATAAAGAAGAATCAGTTAAGGCTATTGAGTAGTAAGAAAGGTAAAAAAGATGGTAGCTATAAAAATAGTCATATTAGTCGTTTCCGTATGAGGAAATCCTTGACATTCATCGAACGAGCAGCCATTACTACCGTCGTTACAACTGGAATATAAAATCTTTCTCTTTTTCGCTGAATTAGATTTCTCAAATTCAGTAGGCCATTTTTTTAGTAACCTTATTTTCCTGCTTACAAGACGCTGAAGCTTGGAGGACGAACACTAATATTGGAAAGAAATTTCTAAGAAAAAAAAATGTTCTTCTCATGCAACAACACATTTACCATGCGTCCCTCATATACTGGCGTCACGTATTGTTTACATTAAACTTCGTCCTATTTTGTATGTATTTCAATGACATACTAATTGAGAGCAGAAAGACTCCCGTCGCTGCTAAGTAAATAGAGCATATTTAAGCTTGTCGCTCTTCTCCAGGATGGTTTATATTCTTGGACATACTTGTAACAGCAAAGTACTGAGGTTATAGCATATAAAAGGCTGAATTAGATTGATAGTTAATATGTATATATAAATAAAAAGAAAGAACAGTAAGATATATAATCCGGTGTTCTTATTGAAATTTTTTCTTTTTACAAAACATTGCTCAATATAAATTTATAGAGCATAAATATTATAAATTAACCTATTGAAAAACTGTTTTTTCGCTACACAGTAATAAACATGTTTCAAAACTGGAAGCCAAAAACTTTAAATTACATTATATAATTAAATTAAAAGCATTAGTTCCGTTTTATCTTCAAGTGAGCATTGGAATAACTTATTTTAAATTTACTGAGTTTTAAACGCACGCAGAAATTCATACTTTACTGTTTCCAAGGATACAGAGAAATCCAATCATTCAAACAGGGGCGGTAGCGTGTTCATTTTTATTAACTATTGTTGTATCAATTATGAGTTCGAAAAAGAGGTTAGGGGCGTATTTTTCAACGGATTCCGACATCAGTTAAATGCATGTCGTCTGGGTTTGTTTTATTAACGGCAAAAGGTTTTTTGGCATTTTTTCTTGTATACTTAAAGATTCTTTTTAGGTGAGTTTGTGCTAGAATACGTTTCATTTAACTACAATTTTAAAATATTTTTACTCTTAATTACTAAATAGACTAAAATTCCTTTTTTTAAAAACAAGTAAATGTAATAGAATTACTTACATTATTAAAAATTATTTTTTTCATATGAAATATAAGTATATATATTACTAGCTCATATTTTTTAATTTTATTTTAAAATATAATTTAAGGAAAATATAGTGGAATGACTCAACATACAAATTCACGTCTCTGTCAATCAAGCTAATTAAGTTACTGTCCAAGCTGGCTTGAGCCTAGGCGTTGCCTTACTTTCGAATACGTATTTTTCAGTTTATTTTTTTAGGAAAAGGCCGTAAGCCGGAGAATATGGTAATTTCAGATTTCTCATATACGAGGTGGATGAAAATATATCTGAACAGTCACTATGCTAACGGAACTAAAACACACTGATTGAAGCCGCTTGATACGGATTTGACCGTAAAACTCTGTCTCACATGCACACTAAGTTATAACGTTCTCTTTCACTCTATTGTCGTTGTTTATAGCAGTGCTTGGAAAGAAATTGTGTAGAGTGTGGTCGTCCACACTGTTGCAGTTTTTTATGTATATCTATCTACTAGTGATTTAGCTCAAATGACTTGACTCACTTTATAGTCCACCAATAGAAGGTTAACCAATCAGAAGACGTAGAACATTCAATCCGTCGTATATAAAGGCGGCCATTTTGTCTATTCTACCCGAATGTCCAGTCCAGCTTGTCAGGCGAAGAGAAACAGAAGGACGAACTATGCTCTGCTACTTTTACCAATATATCCACTGCTAACCTGAACAACGCTTTCCTACTTTTACCAAAGTATTCACTGCTAACCTCTGGATTCTATACTCGAAGACGACCTTTATCATGAACAACAAACACTACAGGGGTTACATCAGTGATCATTGTTTGTGCAGCAGTTTTTGGCTAAGATCAACATTCCCCAGATCTGCCAATCACCACCAAATGCCTTAGATCTCGCTCCTTGCGACTTTTCTTATTCATAAGCAAACACCCCATTTGAAAGTAATATTTTAAAAAGCCAAGGATATCTACGAGAATGTGACGATGCGTTTGCTCGCTTTCCTGAGAAAAACGAAATCCAGGAATTTTTCCACCAAGAGAAATGACGCTGGATGAATTGTGTTGTTTCAGAAAAGGGATTACTTCGAAGGAGATTAAATGGCAAATTGAGGTGTTTTGTCCAATCCCGATATCTTTTAATCAGATCTCGTATATTTCTTTCTTGTAGCAGCGCATATTTTAAAGTGACCTCAGGGGCTCTTCAACTTGCCCACGTATCCATTGTCAATAATAAACACATACTGCGCAATCGAGGTCTTCATATAATTTCAATTAACCGTCCTTCGTCTTCAGGCATACGCGGAGCTGTCTATACTGATAGTGTTATTATTAATAGCTAGATCAATTCCTACAGAAAAATGCGTTCGATCCTCGTAGGGTGTCCCTAAACATTCGGCCGTGTGCCACATTTGAGCTCCGCTTAAAAAACCACCATGATGTTATTATTAAGCAGGAATATGCTTTTCATTATCAGGAGAAGAAAAAAAAAAACTAAGAATTTATGGATGAGTGCAAAACGGATATTTTGTCAACATTATATTAGGTTGGTGGAAAAATAATGACGTAATAATGTCGTTTTTTGATGTATTTTTAACGTCAAAAAACGACATTATTATGTCATTATTTTTGCACCAACCTAATAGAACCAGATTCCTCTCTTTGAAACGTAACTCCGGGAATTAGTGTAGAGGAAGCCTTTTCGTGCTGAAAATGCTTTCATCGCATTTATTATCTCTGCTAATTCTCTCTGGTTTTGTTTTCGGCAAGCTCTAAGCAAATTCGTTCTTCAAATCTGAATTTACACCGTTAAACTATCAGATTCCAAAGAATTGACTAAATTTTGCGCCAAACTTGAAATTCTTCTAATTCTGTTTACCGTGTCTCCGCGAGACGCAGGCGATTACGGTTCTCCACAAATCCCTGTCATTCGTAGCTCTTAGTATAGATTGATTGCTTGATTTGTTTTCTTAACGGCACATCAACACTTTATGGGTCATTTAACGCCGAAATTTGATTTTTTTCCCGAGCTTTGAAGTAAAAATAGGATATAGGTTATACGGCTTTCACAATTGAATATAGATGATACTCAGGTTTTGTGCATATATTTGTGTGGACATAATTATTAGAAACGGTGATATATCGGATATTATATTAATTAATGTGATGAAAGTTCTTTCATGTAGTTTGGTTGATTTTCTTTAACGGCATATCAACCTCTATGGATTATTTAATGCTGAAATATAATTATTTTGTACGTAATTTTATGCTTTCGGTGTTTTAGAGATACATATTTTGTAGATCATAAATATATTGTTGGTAATGCCGAAATTTAAATATTTTGAACTCAATGTTATGATGTTATATGGACCACAGATCTTTTGTATTTTCACCGATAATCTCTTCACATAGGGTAGGCAGACAGAGGCCGTTTTCTGAGTGTTGTCATCCTCTTGTATCCTTCTATCCAACTGTGTCAGAGCAGCTGCCATATACCCAGCGTATTTGTTACGTTGTAGGGTACTGCTTATATAGACGTTTCCTTTATCATTAATATATTTTGAACGCTGTTCTACGCCTTCGCGTATATATTGTAGGTAATTTTACTAAAAAATATAGGCGGTATTTCTTTGTTGTATATAATAAGGTATTGCTGGTATTTTTACTGTAAATGTATTTTATACTTTCACAGTTTTGGTTTGGGGATTGACTATTTGGTGACTCTTACAGTTGCTACCTGAGAACAAAATCAATTAAGAAGTGGTCTCACGCTCCACAAAACTCTCCAGATCAAAGGGTTGCTGCTAGAGGTAGTAAACTTTATTTATTTATTTTTTTTTGCTATCACTTCCAATCCAACTTCGGTCAACAATTTACGCAAACGTTTTTAGGTTGGTTGTGATGCCTTCCTCATTCCTTCAATTCGTCCTTTGAGTCACAGATTTGTTAAGCCCTCTATATGCGCCTTAGAAATTTCAGCTATCTATTCTTGTGATTATAAGTGTTGTTTTTGTTTACATTTTTTTTCTTAAAACTTGATATTTGCTCACATGTTCAGTCTATGGTATTCTTAACCCTCTTCTTATAGAACCATATATCTCTTGTCCGAAGTCTCTAAATCCATTGGGAGATTGCGCAGCTAAAAAAAAAAGACTTTCAGTGTCTTATTTCTGAGGTTAATAATTAAAAAGTAATCTTTCCGATGAAAACCGGGATATAATTATATTTTGGTGGGCGATTTTCGTCTTTCTGTTCTTAAAAGATCTCATTCTCTAGAGGATTTCATTGGATTTTTAAACGATTTACTTTATAGAATAACAAATAATTTCAACACACTTTGCTATTCTTTTCAAGGTTTATTTTTCCACGATCATTTAATTAAAGAGCACTTATATCCAGAATCACTAACAGACATATATTGACTTCTTGTACATACTGTGGAAGGATGTGTACAGAAGAAGAAAACGAATTTGAATTATAAAATACAATCATCAATATTTAAGCTAATGTTATATTGAGACAGTTTGTATGTTTATACGTTATTTTTATATGTATCATGAAGAATAAACTTATACAAAGAATTAAATTGCAATATTAATAAGATTAATGACGAAATCACTTCGCTAGCAGAACTTAATGTGACATTAACCTATTATCAATTGCTTGAATAACAAGAATCTATATTCGAGTTGTTGCCAGATCAATGACATATGCCAAGTACTTTCGAAAATTTCAATTTTCATCTTCAAGGCGCAATTTTTCCCATACATAGACAATCAGTAAGATGAGATATGTGTATTGATAGCAAATTAAGTTTTCTTTGTCTGTCATATTCAATGAAACATGTTTAAAAGAAAGTTTGCTGTCCAAACATGCATTCTGGTTTCCAAGGAGAATCCTATTATAATTCTGCTCGTTCCTCCCTTCGATACTTAGCACGACCATCATGTCCTGTCAATGTCTCATAAATAATGGACTATCTCAAGTTTTAATCGCGTGGAATGAGGGGAAAATATTATTTGGTTTCAATGATAGAAGGAAAGAAAAAGAAAAATAAGTGGAGAGAAAGTATCAGATTAAACTGATAAGAACAGATACTGCACTTTGATCTCAGGCAAAAGGAAGAACAGTGGGGCAAGTATCAGTGCGCGACGTTGCTACCTAATGTGACACGACGTCAATTTATAGTGGGTTTAATGGCAACGCAAACATTTCCTAAGCCTCCGTCGGCACTTCACCTTTTAGGGATGACTCAAGTGCCGGGAAATAATCCCAGACCCCTTTCTGGGACTTGACATAATATTATTTAAAACTCCCCGAGCCAAAACTCCGAGAAGCGATGGTGACCGCGATAAAGTCACCATTTTTTTGAACGCACATTATCAAACGATGGAAATCTCATAAGGCAAAACACAGTTACCATAAATAAAATAATATCGGCTTCTGAATTTTTTGTTTTTAATTCTTATTAAGAGAAAGGTTCGTAAGACGGGAATTTGACTAGAAATAAGTAAATAGCGGAAAATATTTAGTGTTTAACGTCTCTTGACAATAACTCATGAATAATGGACAATAACGTTTGGACGTTGTATTAGGTTGGTGCAAAAATAATGTCGTTTTCTCACATGGTAACATATGTGAGAAAACGACATTATTTTTGCACCAGCCTAATAGAGAAAACAACACAAACTATAATAGAAAGAAAAGAACAAAGAAAGGAGGGAAGAGAGAAGGGTTTAAAATCTCCAGCCACTACCTAATAAATAATGGACTATTCCGTTTTGACTGCGTAAGGAATTAAGACATACGAATGAAAGAAGTAAAAAAAAAGAAAGATAGAAATGGTTAACGGTTGTTTCAGTGAAATGGAAAACTTGTCAAATTCAAACTATTTCATTTGTACCCACTTCTTAACCTTTTGAGCCCTGCCTTCCTCAACAATTTTAAGCCTCAGTTCCTGAATCAAAATTCGCAAATAATTGGTATGTACTATTTCACGGTAGACATAAATATAGTTACAAATGTTTACCCACCGTTCAATTTTTCTCTTCCACTGTTCAACTGGTGGTCAGGTCTCAAAAGGTTAAAATAGCGACCAACATTCATATTTATCATTGTTAATGCAATATTTTGTTAAAGCTGAACTCGCTATGAGCTTATTCAATCATCAGCTGAAGAATTAAGATTCTTCAAAAAATTCAAATAGGAAAACCGAGAAATTGTAAAGTATTTCTTTTTATTCGGTTAGTGCAAAAATAATGACGTAATAATGTCGTTTTTTGATGTAATTTTTAACGTTAAAAAACGACATCATTACGTCATTATTTTTGCACCAACCTATTAGTTATAAATTAATGTTCTAAACTAAAACATTAATGCATTTTCTTTAAAAATGGCTTCTATGTTAAAAAATAATCCAATATTAATTATATGTTTCCAAAAAACACCCGGCTTGAAATATAGGTTGATAAACAATTTCGTGTTGCACTACTTTTTTATTATTTGGTGTAACTGTAGAAAAATGACTGACTTTCGCTCAACTAAATTGTTGAACATAGCCTCTTCCGTTCATTTTGAGAGAAACGTCAGCTTACTGGAAAGGGGTTACAATTTGGATGTAAACTACAGTATTCGATGTTATTGTATTATTAATCCATGTCATTGATCAGTTCTTCGTTAATCTTTTGTTCCAGTGATTAGTTTGGAATATTATTCCCCAGAACTACAGGCTTATACGAACATTATAACCCATACATACATGTATAGGTGACCACTTTTATTCAAGGATACCCGTCTATTGGGGCGGCTATCCAAAGCACTGTCTTTTCTTTTCTTAACCCTTTTAGCCCTGATCACAGCTTTACCGATGGTAGAGAAAATGACTTAATGCCCAGCCACCGGTTGAATGGTGGGTAAATATTTGTAACTATTTTTATGTGTACCGTGAACTATTACATACTAATTATTTGCGAATTTTGACTCGGGAGCTCAGACAGAAGGGTTAAAATTTTCAGGAACACAGGGCTCAAAGGGTTAACGGGCACTGAAATCGCCTCGTCACACCGATAACATCAAGAAATAACCTTCCTGACATGCATACATATATATATATATATATATATATAGATAGATTAGAACCAGAGTTGAATGGTTAGCAGCGGCGTTATAATCACTCGGCCACGCGCCCATTCATGCATACATATATACGTACATAGATACAGTTCAGTAGAAAGACGATCGAAGCTCCGCGTCATTAAATTGGTCAGCATTGACTCTTCCATTCCCAAAGAGAGAAACGTCAGCTCATAGGAAAGGAGTCGAAAAGTCTGCTGCAAAATAAGTTGCACTAACTACAGTATTCCCTATTATTGTATTATAAATCTGTATGATTGATCAGTTCCTCGCTAATCTTTTGTTTCTTGGAATATTATTAATCAGAACAAAGTGCTTATACGAACATTATAACGTTAAACGTTCAGGACATAGGTTATCCTACTTGACTTTGCCAAAAAAAAAAAAAAAAAGACGCTGGTTGAGTCTATGAAAGGGCGTATATTACAATCACTCGCCTCTTTTACAGCTTTTTAGCTCTGGCTATAAGATATGGTAAAAGTGTCCCCCACTGGATCACGTCACTTTTCATTGTTTTCTCTCTTGACTTTTGTACTCTCTCTCACACGCTTGTTAATCACGCACACGCACATACTCCCTCTCTTTCTTCCACACACACACACACATACACAGGCACACGCACGCACACACTCTCTCTCTTCACACACGCACGCACACTCTTTCTTCACACATGCACACACACATACACACACATTCTCCCTCTCTCCATACACACAGACACAGACACACACACAAGCAGATTCTTATTATAGGTCGTTTATTTATTATTTTTTTTTACCTTTCCTCACATGTAATTTGTTTTTGTAAATATAAGCATTGTCGTTTGTTTTATATTTATTATTTTCGGTTACCCATTTTTCTAATTAAAAACACATTGACTCCTCTAAAATTGTTTCAGGGACAGAGTTTCCATTGTCCCGTAAATATTGACAGTCCAAAGTATTAATTCCGGCCACTCAAATTTGACCCAATCATACAAGCATGCTCGAAGCAACTTTTTACTATTTTACATCCCTTTTTTTTTTAGTAGGCAAAACCACAGAAAACTGGATGATGATCTTACTTATTATAAATCTTACTTATTATAAAACGCAGATTGTGTGTGTGTGTGTGTGTGTGTGTCTGTACGTTTATATATTGGATCGGATTTCCTACATTTTTCAACCGATTTCAACAAAACTTCACAGGACTACGTAAAATTACGTTGCGGTGGTTCTGCAATTGTTATTGCACGAAATCAATTTGAAAACACGATTAAGCGGCATTAATGAAAGGGGGACAACTCATATCGAGTTATACTTATTAATATCGAGTTATCGAATTATACTTATTATAAAACCCAGCTTGGTTGGAAGTGTTTGTGTGTTCGTTTATATATGGGATCGGATTTTCTACATTTTTCAACCGTTTTCAACAAAACTTCACTTTTTTTTGGCAGGTAGTGTTTCTTATTGTCTTGCACACTTTTTTCTTTATTTTTACATTCAGAATGCTTTAAAAATTCCATTTATAAGACAATTGTTTATAATAAAATTCTATCCAATCGGTAGTCTCATAACGATTGAAATAATTTTTTTGTTTGAGTTTGGGTTTGACCAATACGTAAAAAAAAAAAAAAAAAAAAAAAAAAACTAATTAAGACATGCGTGTCCGTCAACCTTAAACAATAATCTTTGTCAATTTTATTTTTTCGTCTTTATGATGGTCGATACTTGATCTATCCCTTACTGTTACATCCCCGGGCAACGCCGGGCTCTACTGCTAGTATGCAATAAGTAAGAAACAATATTCAGTAATAAAGGAAGCCAATAAATTCAAAAGGATATTTTAAGTTTGCGAAGAAGTATAAATAAACCATAATACACCCAGTGTAGAGGCAAATAAGCTAAAAAAAGAAAGTAAAAGCAAATGGAATGTACCAAATTCAGAAACAATGCCAAGAACAGTCTCTTCATGATCAATACTCTGCTCGTACCAAACAAGCTAATGTGTACAGAACCAATCAGTGGTTGCGTAGTGCAGGGTTAAAAGCTTAAACCGAAGGTTTCATTCTTGCTTCACAGGACCAATACTTGCTGGCAAGAAATTACCAAGCACACTTAGTGAAAAATTGTGATGACCACAAATGCAGATTCTGTGCTAAATAACCAGAAACAATTGACCATTTTGTATCATATTGCACGGTGTCAGCATCCACTGAATCTAAAACTCGTTATGTTAGGACGGCCTAATATCTGCATTAGAAAATATGCAACATTTATGGGAAGGAAGCTGCAAGAAACTGGCATGAACACCACCCAGACCCAGTTACGGAGATAGGACCTATAACAATGTATGTTATTTTACAATCCACACCGACAGATCATTCAAACCTAATCTCCCATATATCATGATCAAAGACCACAAAATAAGAATATGCTTTCTTACAGTCCCTGCAGATTGTAATGCATATTTTAAGATCTTCAAAAAAGTATCAAAATCTTCAAATGGTAAACTAAACAATGTAGCACATGAGGACGTCTATAATTCTAGTTGTTGTTGGAGTACTCGGATTCATTCGAAAATCGTCCGATAGTCTCATTGAAGGAAATCTTGATAGACCATAACTTAAAGATATACAAAAGAACTGTACCCACAGGCACAGCTCACACAATACGAAGCGCTTTAACTATGTAAAATCTGTGATCTTACATTTTTATTTTATAAAGAAAATATCAATAAAAGATACCATGAAGCTATTTTTGATCTTAGATCTGTATTTGGCACCCGGAAGGAAACGTGTATACAACAGAAATCCAAGGTGTAAGTAGTAGTAGTAGTAGTAATAGTAGTAGTAGTAGTAGTAGTAATAATAATAATAATAATAATAATAATAATTATTATTATTATTATTATTATTATTATTATTATTATTACAATTATTATTATATTATATTAAAGACCACAAACAAAAAAAGTGCCTCGTTATTGATATGGCAGTCCCTACTGACTGCAATGTATCTTTGAAGATATTCAAAAAGCTGTCAAAATGCAAGGACCTTGAAACAGAAATCTCGAAAATGTGGCATATGGGAACATCAAAAATCCCTGTTGTAGTTGGAACCCTAGGACTGGTTGGAAAAGATTGCAGTAGACCAATTGAAGGGATTCCTGGAAGTCCATACCTCAAGGAGATACAAAAAATTGTTCTGACAAGTACAGCCCACACTGTACGAAGGGCTTCATCTGTGTATTTTTTTTTTTTTTTTTTTTTGCCAGTGGAAAGTGTCATGATGCCATTTCTAACCTTAGGTCCCTGGGCACGGAAAGAAATGTGTAAACGCCAGAAATCAAACAAAATAATAATAATAATAATAATAATAATAATAATAATAATAATAATAAAAGAAGTAAGAAACTTTATCCAGTAATAAAGGAATCAAACAATTCCAAAATGGAGATTCGAATGGATGAAAAATGCAAGTAAAAAATAAAACACCGACTGCAGCTGCAAAATACTTAAAAAAAGAAAGCAAAGGCGAATGCAGCTGACCATATACTGCAACGATGACAAGATAAACCGCTATACAATCAATACTCTCCCCGTACCAAACAAGCCGATGTAGACAAACCCCGTACCCATAAGTGGCTACGTAGTGCAGGGATAAAAGCTGAAACCGAAAGGTTTATTTTGGCTGCACATGTTCAATGCTTGCTAACTAAAAATTACTAAGCAAACATACTGAAATATTGTGTTAGTCCAATATGCAGATTCTGTGATAAATATCCGGAAACAATTGAACGTCTTGTATCAGGTTGCGTGGTATTGCTCTCATTGAATAAAAATCGTGGCATGACTGAGTGGGCCAATATCTGCATTGGAAAATCTGCAACTTCTTCGGAAAGGAACCTGAAAGAAATTGGTATGAACACCACACAGACTCTGTTACGCAGATACGACCTGTAATAATTTTATGGGATTTTATAGACAGACAGAACAATAAAAGTTAATCGCCCAGACATCGTGCTTAGAGATCGCAAAAAAAAAAAAAAAAATACCATGTCATGGCCAGCAGAGTTTAATGTATCTTTGAAGATTTTACAAAAATAAAAGGACTTTGAAATCGAAATCTAACTAGTGTGACGCATGAGGACATCAACGATTCCAATTGTTGTTGGGGCCGTCGGATTGATTAGTAAAGATTCCAATAGATTTACTGAAGGGATTCCTGGTATCCCATGGCTTAAAGAAAACAAAAAAAATGTTCTCACATGTACAGACCACGGAGTAATAATAATAATAATAATAATAATAATAATAATAATATGGTATATCATCAGAGGTAGTGCCTTTGCAAGAAAGAGATTCACCCTGCTTTATTCCAATTCACCTCTAAGAAATCGCATAGTCAACGGAATCAGCCTACCGGCTAAACTCATCGAGTCCAAACAGTAAAGGTGAACGCCTCTCTCCCACCCACGTGTGCCAGTTGCTAGCCTTTGACGTGGGTGCGGCGCCTCAGATCTCAACGGCTTTACTAAGGAAATAAGAGACGGGATAAACTCAACATTCCCGGTTCACAAGGAACCTGCAAATCATTGCACTATTTTGTCTTGTAAAATACGCTAACAATAAATGAGAACATTAAATACTTACTTATTGAGAGACAGATTCACAATTTGTAAAATGTTTCTTTTTTTTATATTGTCCTTGATTAATTCTGAACAAGTTCTACAGGTGTATTGATCGTTTTTGGTTTTCGGTCTCAAAATTCGCGAGAAAAAAAAAAACAAAAAAAACACGCCTGTCATTGTCTTTTTTTTGTGGGTGGGGGATATATTAAACAGTAAACGTTCATTCTGATAGCACCAGCTCTCAACTTGGCATCTATGCTGGTGACACAGCCATTTATACCTGCCCCTATAGTAAGTCTGATCAGAACGATAAAGTCAAAATGGCGACTGATCTCAAAACTGATCTACAGTCTGATGTTAACTGGGGCAAAGAATAAATTCTTTATTTTATGGCCTGCAAAACAAAAGTACTCACTATTATTCATCCGAGAGACTCCTTTCTGCCTTCCATCGGCATGGCTGATGTTAAACTCCAGGTGTGTGACGTTGCGCCCTCTCGGGTTAATATTCACGACACACGTTAAGTGGAAAGACTTTAGTGAATCCATTGCTAGGTCTTCTGCTAGGAAAGTTGGTTCATTCTGTGATTCTAGATAGGTTTTCTCTCCTGAATCTATCTTACATATGTATAACTCTACCATTCATCCATGGTACTGCCAAAGGTGCTCCTGAATTTAGACGAATCAGCAATATTATTGGTCCTGATCTGGCGTCCTGGCTTCATTCACTTCCCAACCCCCAGTGCCTGTTTCTATGAATATTATCATGGTAATTCTGCGGATGATCTTCTCGCTATGGTATCTAAACTTTACGAATTTAAGCACAGTAGTAGATTAGTGTCAAGGTTTTATTAATTTGCAGTTGAACTGGCTAGCTCTAACCGTAAGTTCTATGCTGACAGTTTCTTTTTACGCACTTTTCGTTTGTGGAACTTTCTTCCGGCTCAATGTTTTCCAGCCAGCTTTAATCCTCAACGCACAAAAGTGTAATTCAGCGAGGAAATTCAGTTAAAAAAGACGATGAAGAGAACTGATATGTGGAAGGATGATCAGGATACCATGGACTGAATATGTGAACAACAACAAAGTTTTTGAGAAAATGAAAACAAAAAGGAAACTTATACTTGACATCAGGAAGATGAAAAAGTTGAAATTTCTAAATCACATACTAAGGAAAGAAGTCTTAGAAAATATAAAACTCAGAGGGACTGATTGATGGCAAAATGAATAAAAGAAAAACAACGCAAAACCTATTTACTGAACTTGAGTAAATGATTTTTTTTACGACCCAGAGCAGTTTTTATGCAACTGGGGATGCTGATGACCAAAGTATTTCAGAATTTGAATTCTTCGAGGACATCTTATAATTAACTAGCAGCATGGCCCGGCGTTGTCCGTGCTTGATTCAAAAATCGTACGACTCATACAGCAATCGCTATCACTTGACTTAAAATATTTTTGCCCTTCCTTGCCTTTAAAGGAGTGCACTTTGCCGTGCTGATGTTGCTACATGCCTTACTTCTTGCCTATCTCACACTGCGAATTTTTTCAAAGCTCCATACTAAACATTAAATCTGTTACGAAAAAAACAACTAAACAAAATGAACACAAAACGATCAGCTGTAAAAAACGACTCGTAACTGGAAAAACGGAATGAAAAAAATGTTAACAACAAATACTTTTTTACACCCAACCCAGTTCTGTGGAATCAGAATCAACGTTGTGTTTAAGCAACTGGAGTAAAGTTCAATGCAGATTTAATTTTTTCCCACTTGTGATGAATGCAGCTATCGATATTTTTTTGCATGCTAGCATGCTAGTTAACATTCGTGTCAGTCAGCTGTTGGCTCTCACGCTGGCCAATAGAATCTTCCTGCCTATTCGTGGTAGCCAGCTGTGGGCTCTCACTCTGGACAGTAGAAAATTGCCGCAAACTACATGAAAACTGCCGTAGAAGCATGAAAAAAACGATTATTTCAACTATCGACGGGTTTGGGAAATGCAAAGTCGGTCTTGGTCTTCGTCTTTCTGCTAACTTGGAGCATGTGCTTGTAAATTTTGGCGCAAATCTGTCGAAAATTGCGGCTGTATATTAGTTACACACACACACACACACACACACACACTGCCTTTTATAGATAGAGATATAAACATGAAGCGCTACAAAAAAGAATTTCTGGAAATTTCAAAATATTAAATGAATGGCGGGTTAAAGATTTAAAAATAAAAATGAGAATGAGGTTCTAAAAATGAAAGATTTAAAAAATGATTTCATCCATTTGTGAAAATCCTGGAAGTTTGAATAAAATCTGACAATTATTTGATTTTTGCATCAATGCCCAAATGATAGGAAAAATACGGTATTCTTACTTCTTTTTTTTTCCATTTTTTGGGTCAAATGAATATAAATTTTTCCATAATTTTAATTGTCCTATCATTCTGACCTTATTTAACTGCAAGAAGGAGAGTATTGAAGGTTTTTTTTTTCAAACTAGAAAGTTACTCAGGCAAATTCCTGCCGCTTTCAACCTGCGATGACTCGGAATAAACACTACTATTCAAAACAACAGCAAAAACAAAACAGTCAAAATATGAAGGAAAATGACAACAGGAAAAAACAAAACAGCCTCGAAAATGGCAAAAGAAATGGTCGAAAGCCCATGGGTCAATGAAAAATATGGAAAAATTCTGTATTTCTTGAATAATACGATCCTAAAATTGGGTTGTAGATTTGTGCTGTTGTCAGATGGATTTGAACAAGAACTAAAGCGTCGCAGCATTGCACTCTCCAAAACAATGTAACTATCAATAAATAGCATATTTTTTTAAAAAAATCATCTTTCAGTCGACTCTACATATATTTTGTTTTAGTGATTTGCCTAGATATGAAATATTGCACCCCAGCAAGTATTTGATCATCGTTTCCATCAGTCAACAACTCAAAAATACAATAACTCAAATATAAAGATCGTATAAATAAAGGAATTGATAGTAAGTTAATGTCTCATTAAGTCTTGTTAGAGAAGTGATTTCGCCATTAATCTCCTTAACATTGCTAATTCTTTGTATAAATCACTTCTTTATATAAATATATATATGAAAAACATCGGATGACCCATGCCCTTTGTGCCTCCATGAGAAACTACACATTATTAAGCTTCTAAATAATAAAAATCTATTAAACAACAGGCATGGATTAACGATTTTCTGCCGACACTACCAAACTTACGCTCTGAATAACTAGCTAAAAACACGCATACAATAAAATAAATTTTAAAATCCATAGCCCATATACATAGTTTTAATACCCTACAAAAAAGATAACCCTTTATGAAGTCGTCAAAAAACAAACGTTACGGCTTTTTTATATACACAAATCCCTTTCATAAAGAGATATAATAAAGGAATAAAATAAAAAAAATAAATAAATCTCCATAGACGCTCAAGCCAGACTATGCGAAAACTTTCTCCGTCGTTAATTTAGCCACCTCCACCTTACCCTGACCCGGCATCTATGAAAGTAACTCTATACTGATACAAATTATTAACACCCCACCCCTGCCTATTCTAAACAATCCGCCCTTGATGTTACCATGGAAATTTTGATTTCAATTCTGAATATAATATTAAAACTCGTAAATTTCAGCAATAAGTTGTTCCAAAAAAAATTTCGCTTGAAGTAGGGACAGAGCCTACTTTAACTCAAGTTAATTCAAATATTATTTTGAAGTTTTCGGCTCCTGTTTTTGAAACATGAGACCACTTATGTAGCGAGTTGGAATCATATTTTTAAATAAATAATTATATATATATATATATATATATATATATATATATATATATATATATATATTCAGATCAGTATGAATCCATCCAGCTCTTATCTTAAATAACAACTTAAAAGTGACTGTTTGACCAACACAAGACTGACCAAAATTCGTGTTAAAAAGATAAAAAAACAAATGAAAACTACAGACAAAAGTTCATTTTCTCCATCAAGACATTCATTTCTGTAGTTCACTGCTAACAGCAAGCAATTTATTTCTCCTGATGATGGTCATGTTGGCCGAAACTAGTCGAGGTATCTAAATGAAATAATTATAAAAACGAAAGAATATTAATATACAACACTGTATGTCTGAAAATTTTAATTTTTTTAATATTTTTATTGTTCAATATATATATATATATATATATATATATATATATATATATATATATATATATATAATTGCTTTCTTGCATCTTCACATATGGTAGCCCTAACAGTAAGTATACATCCTCGAATTATTTGTAACTTTGAAACGACCCCGGGAACTAAGTTGTCTCTTCATTCCTGCACACGATTTGAAGCAACTAACCCCCGAAAACAGATTTATCTTAACACTCAAATTGATTAACGTGATCATTATGAACATTCATGTTTCTTCGCAGGACTCGAATCTCAAACTTAGTCACACATCAAACGCATATTTCAGCTTCACTTGGAGATTATAGCAATCAAGATTATGGATTAGAGACTTATCTTCAGATTTAAGGTCGTTATCATAACCAGATTATGATCTCAGGACACGATGGAAACTGTTACAAACCCACAAATTAACTTAATTAATGGAAGGAAATATTTATCTCTCATATGAAGACCAACATTTAACCTTTCATTGCCGTGCAGAATCAAGTATCATATTTTAATACCTATTCTACACTTCCCTGTTAAGGGACATCTCTTTCCAGGCAATCATATCAAGACGCGAAAAGATTTTCCTTGTCACAAATCCTGAACAATTTTTGGTGTTAGTAATACGAGTATTTACCATCTTTGAGTACATCATAAAAGAGAAGCTTTCGAGCCGTGTGCCCTGAAGCCAAACACGGCATGCGAACCTGTGTGTCCTGTATTCGAACCCAGTCAACCTAATATATATCGAATTTTAGTCAATTTGATTTATATATTACGTGTTAATACCCTTTGGTTATGCGTATGCATTCTGGTGGTTTGGTCTTAAGAACCGATATATGTAGGAAATCCAGTCTTCTAGGATGTTTTTATATTAATAATCGTAATGTCCAAATGATAAAATCAAAATCAAAACATTGTTAATCCTGTTAAATAATCGTTTGTATAGTTGGCCATTCGTATTCGAGAATACACGTCTACTAGGCCGCCTAGCCAATCCATATTGCAGGTACATGCTCAGGCGCATTTGTGTTTATTCAACACCCACAGAGATTATACTGCAACTATCCTGAGTTAAATTTTTAGGAAAGATCCTATTATCTAGTGTGATCAACAATTTGAACAAGACCAGCACGCACAGCCACGATGACTTGTGACTTCGTGCTAGTACGGCTATCTACGACTCCAAGAGTACCGTCTACACAATTTCACTCACAAGGCTTGGGTCAACCCATGGTATGATTTACAGGATCTTTCCAAATATTTCACATCGTGATGTTAATTCCTAACCAAGAGAAACTTTGATTTAAACAATCTGTCTTCTAGTGTTGAGTGTTTGCGCCATATTTGTAATATTGTCCTCCGCGTAAAATCCGTCCATACTCACGAATAACCTATCGTGTATTGATGTTAAAAGATGAGAGAAATGTGCTACAGCTTTTTAAATTTCTTTTATTTTCATTTCCAAAGATAATGATTGAAAGTACTTGGGGGAAATGAATAGAAAAGAAATTTAAAAAGCTGTAGCACATTTCACTCATCTTTTAACGTCAATACACGGTAGGTTATTCGTGAGTATGGGCGGATTTTATTAAAAATTAGCAGACATAATATATGTAATTTATTCACTCACACACCCGCACACACATATCCACACACACATACACGCCCGCGAGTATATATATATATATATATATATATATATATATATATATATATATATATATATATATATATATATAAGTCTTAAAATTAATGAAAATCCGGCCGGTAAATGTCATTAATACTGTTTATTATTATAAGCAGATCATTTAATTAAATATTTGTATCTTTAAAAAGAACGTATAAACCTAAAAATGTCTTTACATATATATATGTATATATATATATATATATATATATATATATATATATATATATAAAAGTCTTAAAATTAATGAAAATTTCTCGGACATTCAGGCCGGTAAATGTCATTAATACTGTTTATTTTAAGCAGATCATTTACTTAAATATTTGTATCTATAAAAAGAACGTATAAACATTAAAAATGTCTTTATATATATATATATATATATATATATATATATATATATATATATATATATATATATATATATATATATATATTATAGGAGGAAATTGTATCACAGTGTGTAAATTATTTTTCTTGTGACGCGTTTCGTTCTTTAGGACGTCATCGGACTAAATTTGTTATGTTCGGTGAGACTACACATGGTTATGAACGAGATCATCCCTCGTTTGTGCGCATGTATAGTCGAATCAATAATTTGCAAATAAAAAAAAATATTAGACAAACTGACATTGGGGAGAATAATTCAATAAAAAAAGAAAAGATTAAACACATCCGTACGGCTTGAAAATAGTGAATCCACGGCGCATAGTATAGCCAAAAGAAAAGGACCGAAGTTACCGAAGTTGATACGTATAAAGTGCTTAATACACTAAATCGAGCCAAATTAGAAATTTAAAGAGCCAGGACTTATTTACCTAGGTTTCACCCACCGGACCAACAGGATAATTCTTAATTCACATTTATAGTCCGGCAAGTGAAAACTAGGTAGGTAGGTTCTGGCTCTTTAGGTTCACAAAGAAATCGTGCACCTTGTGACACGAAGTTTTCAGACTTCATTAGGGTTTAGAAATATATTTCTCCTACACTGACTGTCAGCCAAGTCCATCCTGTGCTGCTAGTTTATTCGAAGATGGGGAAAGATAGATTCAAGCCTTTTCCATGAGAATTAGGGCGATTTGAAAGGAAAAAATCGACTGGAATTAGAAATTCCCTCGTCGATTTAATCTAACAAGTATCACACAATCTGCATGTGTCATAGATTATACAAATGAGATAATTCTAAGATAATATTAACGAACGGCTACTAATACTCTTTTGCTAGGGAGCCGAACCAATCCCTGTCACAGACGTCTACTCCGGGATACTTCTTTCCAACCACAGTATAAACCAAAGGGTCATCCTGTGGTTTATATTGCGTCTATGCCAAGCGGACCAAAGTTACATTTTCTGGGAGAACGTGTATAACTGACGTAATCAAGAGTTTGTAGAAGGCCGGTAGATACATACCTTCCCTATACGAGGATTTATGACTTCATACTAGTAAATCTTTTGTAATCTACGAAAGGTTACTGAATAAAATAATCACATGAACGTTGGTAATGAACGATAATACTTACGACAAGAACAACACATATAAGATTCGCCAGCGGCTCATAATAGAAGTAGGCATCTGCTAGAAGTGAGTCAATTGAATTCCAAATGAATATCTAACTGTCGACCAACATACAGTATTTACTACTGTATTTATGCGAATGGGAACATACCCGTTATCGTCCGTAGGCTGCTACAACAAACACCAAAGACGGCTTCGAAGAAAGTTCCGACACAAGACTTGTGTTAACCGTATGTTTTTCACGCATTTTTACGCACACTGAGGTCCCGGACTAAGTATCGGGTGTTGAACATTTTTTTAAACAAATCTACCATGGTGAGATTCGACTCCGGGTCTTATGCTCGAAAAGTGAACTTTATAACCTCTCGTCCACGCGCCCATACATTCATATATAAATATACGTGTAGGCGTATGTTTGAGAGAAATTGATTTCAGTTCATATATTAATAAAGGAAGAAATCACTGTCATATTTTAAAGTAAAAAAAAAAAATTAGAAAAACACTTATATTATGAACAGAATAAAGATTCCAGTCTCTCTCTCTCTCTCTCTATATATATATATATATATATATATATATATATATATATATATATATATATATATGCGCGTGTGTGTGTATATATATATGAATATATATGTATATATGTGTGTGTGTGTATATATATATATATATATATATATATATATATTGAACAATAAAAAATATTAAGAAATTAAAATCTTCAGACACAATTTATATATATATATATATATATATATATATATATATATATATACACACACACACTGAAATCTTTATTCTGTTCATAATATTCTTCCAGCAGAATCTAATATTGCCTGCAGATAAAATAGTTACTGGCGCCAACCTAGCTTCACGTCATGAACATGTTCACCACTGTATCCATTGTTCTTTGACATCCAGGGAGTCAGTGTGAACACCAGGTTGGCTGCACATGGCATGCGACGGAAATTATCGAAATTCAAATAGTGTATGAAAGTTGAGATTTGGATAGCGTATTCCAATTCTAGAATTGTGGATAAATTTACCATCCATCACTGTGTGTATTCCTGTCCTATAAATGTTCGATCTTATACATGTCAGTTAAATGTTCTGGCTTCAATATTATTCTGAAATCACCACACTACTTTTCAATCAATTTCCGGGAAATGCCCACGCCACACATGCACACCGACAGACCAGAAAGTATATTAACTGGTAATATAAAAAGAAAACTATAACACATATCCATTCAGCATTTAATCACCTTCGAAGTAGTCCCCTTCTGAAGCCACATGCATTTTCCAACTTAATTTCCATTTATAGAAGCATGACCGATACTTCTGTTTTAAGTGAAAGCTATCAACTGCATTGTATATATATATATATATATATATATATATATATATATATATATATATATATTATGAAATGGACAAAGACCGACAATTATTTTAAGATATTTTTATGTTTATACATTCTTTTTATAGATAGAAATATTTATGTAAATGTTCTGTTTTATAATAAACAATATTAAACAACAATTACCGTCATTAATGTCAGAGATATTTTCATCCGAGAGGCATCGAACCTGTATCCTATACGGAACTGTCATATAGCCTGACGTGCCTTAACCCATCGAGCCAGGGAGGATCGTTCGATTAGTAAGGTTCGATTTTGCTGCTTTTAAACTTCAATCTTTCATGAATCTCTCACGTACATTCATATCTGCTTAAAACGTATCCAAATGTAAACATATGACGTCACACATTATGGAATGGAGAAATTCCGACAATTATTTTAAGACGAATATTTTCTATGAAAATTTATCGGATATTCACTCCCGTAAATGTTATTAATAATGTTTATTATGAAATAGAGCATTTACTTAAATATTTGTATCTATAAAAAGAACGTATAAACCTAAAAATACCTTATATATATATATATATATATATATATATATATATATATATATATATATATATATATATATATATATATATATATATATATATATATATATATATATATATATATATTTTTTATGGATACATTTTTGGGAGTAAATGCTTTGTATTTTTTTTTTAATTAAACAATATTAATTACATTTATCAGCCTGCACGTTCGAGAAATTTCGTAGAAAATATACCGCCCTCCGACAGGATTTGGACCTCTATCATATGCGGACACGTCATTAGGCTTGACGTGCTAAGATCGTTCAGCCACATAGGACTTCCGATTTAAATGATGGTTCTATATAGGATACAGGTTCGATTCCTGTCGGAGAACGCATATTTTCTCCGAAATGGAACTAATAATGTTTATTAAAAAAAACACAGAGCATTTACTGATACAAATTTAAAATCTCTCAGCTGATTGATGTTGTATTCAGAGTAACAAGAAAATACAGAAAAAAGTAAACTTAACATATGTTCAAGGTGAGCAGAATATTTTCAATAAGTTTCCCTAAAAGATGACTAAAGATAAATTATTATCAAGAAATAAATAATTCACAATATATTAATAAAGAATAATATATATAAAAAACAATAGATGTGTCGCCCATATTTCGCGAACCATTTCCAGCAAAATATCACTCCATGATTAAATTTTCGTTTAAAGCAGTTACTTGAAACAGAATATCGTCGCTTGACATGTTTGTACGTATCTCCTTGTATGTCATTCTTTACTCATTTTATTTTTTTATTTATTTACTTTCTCTCTACCTTTCTCTTTCTCAATCTCACTCACTCTCAACCTCCCCAAAGTGTATGTATAATTTTTTATCGGTACTAACATTTTTCAATTGAATATTGAATATTGCCCTCATCTTTGTCCTCATATTTATTACAACGTTTCGGCCCTTCAGTATCTGTCTATATTTCTCAGATGAGGTATTATGTACACTATTTACATTATTCGGACTATAGTCCTCATCTTTGACGCCATATTTATTACAACGTTTCGACCCTTCACTATCTGTCTATATTTTTGAGATGAGGTATTATGTACACTATTTACAGTATTCGGACGATTGTCCTCATCTTTGTTGCCATATTTATCACAACATTCAGGCCGTTGTACGCTCCGGCTTTCTTCAGTTAATTGGAATGTCGAACTGAACATTTCATTTCGATCGCTGGTGTAGACTGTTCTAGTTTCACCTATCTGACGGACTATGGCATAGTGGATAAAGGCGTTGGTTAGATCCAGTGACAGGACCCAAAGAGTTGTGAGTTCAATGCCTTGTTAAGGCAGTGGAGAACTTGGAAAGTTGAATTAACAGGTGATAACTGGTAAGACACGACACATGGAACTAGAACAGTCTACCCCAGGCAGCGAAATATAGGGTTCAGTTCGACATTCCAACCACCTGAAGAAGGCCGGAGCGTACAACGGCCGAAACGTTGTAATAAATATGGCAACAAAGATGAGGTCAATAGTACGAATAATGTAAATAGTGAATATATTTTACCGTCTTTGAAAACTTTCTTGAATCTTATGTCATTGGTGAGTCATTTCTTTGGTTAGTGCCAGTATAGGGCGTTATGTTTAATCGTGGTTCGCTGTCGATGGAGTGTCCTCTTCCACAAGAAGTGAATGTCAGCACATGGCAATATTAGCACTGTCTCCCAACTCCTTCAGTCTGCTGGACTTAAATTCGGTCCTACTAGCTAGCCATTGCCAGCAAAAAATGTCACTCGTTGCTTAACTTTTCGTCGAAAGCAGCCTTGTGAAAAATATATCGTCGCTTGTCACGCTTGTACGTATCTCTTTGAATGTCATTATTTAATCATTTTCTTTCTTTCTTTCTTTCTTTCTGTCTTTCTTTCTGTTCTCCTTTTCCCTACCTTCCTTTGTTCTTTGTTTTGTCTGTCAGTCTGTCTGTCTGTTTGTTTATTCGTTCGTTCGTTCGTTTGTTTGTTTGTTTGTTTGTTTCTTTCTTTCTTTCTTTCTTTCTTTCTTTCTTTCTTTCTTCCTTTCTTTCTTTCTGTTCTCCTTTTCCCTACCTTTCTTTTGTTCTTTGTTTTGTCTGCCTGTCTGTTTCTTTCTTTCTGTTTTTCTTTGTTTCTTTGTTTCTTTCTTTGTTTCTTTCTTTGTTTCTTTCTTCCAAGTTTATATATATATATGTTTCCCTTGCTAGTAACTTCTTTTTTTTTAATAGAATTGTTTGGAAGACCTTCTTGAATTTCATGTCATTGGTGATTTCTTTGGATCCTGCAAGTATTGGACATTATGTTTAATCGTATTTTACGGTCGATGGAGTGTCCTCTTCCTCAAGAAGTGAATGTTGCACTTTAACTAAGTTAAAACAATATTTCAATTTCGGAATCGCTGTCCACGCCCCTCCAACTGATATGCTTCTCCTGTATCCACCTATGATAATCCATATGGGCGGGTGCAGTGATTGCACAAACATCACACGTTACCCTCTCCTCCCAATGTGTCTCTTAGACCCTCAAGCTCATGAGCGAACTTAACTCGTGCCGAGGCGTCCGTGGCTCCCACCAAGTTCGTTCTTTGTAATATTTTCTCTGGGTGCCAAGCCCAGTGTTGACCGCTTTGTTTTTCTCGCACTTCTCGACTGTGGAATCCCATTCCTCTTACTTGCTTTCCTGATAAATATAATCTTCAAAAATGTAAATGTAATGTCAATCGACATCTTCTAATGACTTGATCCCCGTTTATCCTTCCCTTAATTCCTCTGTACTTAGTAAACCCTTTGCGTACTAGTCTCACTCCCGACTTGGTTTGGATGAAATGCTAAAAAAAAAAAAAAAATAAAAATGGTGGATATTTTTTAATTAAGGTAATGTCTAAATTATTGAGTTTTTTTAATCAATTCCCCTCCTCCGCTATTTAGCTTCCTTCGGCTTTTGCCAGAGACACATTCATGAAAATTCTCCTGAAATCTGTTGTATCTGCTTCCTTAACTTCACGATTATAAGCGCGGTACTAGATTACCAGCTAAAGTATAATTCTAATGGTTTCCTTCATGGGACTTTCTTCCGGCTTCATAAATTCCTATCAATTACGATTTTTAAACATTCAAATGCAACATCAACCGTCATTTTCCGTCTCTTTGATACATTCTCTCCATTCAAAGCTTTCACAGTTACTTTCAGTCTCAGTAACATATCGCGTCTTAGTGACTTTATCACCTTACTTCTGCTGAAATGATTAAAAACGAATAAATATAAATATTTTATTTATATAATTTTATAATAGGAGGGAACTTGCTTTGACTATTAATGCTACATCTGATCTGGCCATCCTGCTATACATATTTAGATATTCTGGATAAAATAGAAAGAAGAATCTGCAATATTATAGATCCTAACTTGGCATCTCACCTACATCCACATATCCATCGCAGTAATGTAGCTTCCCTATGACTTTTCTATAAATATGTTCATGTTAATTATTCTGATGAGCTTTCCTCTTATTAAACGGACTTGGCGGCAAGGTCTCGATATATTATAGTTGAAATTGCTAGATGTAATCGTAAATTCTATGCTAATAATTTCTTCTATCGCACTTCTCTCTTGTGGAAATCTCTTCTGGTTTCTTGCTTCTCAGTCAAATTTGATCTTCAAAAATTTAAATGCTATATCAAAGTTAATATCTGTTTACTTAATTCATATTCGTTTAATATTCTCTGACCTTCGTCGTGATAATTTCTCATATTCTATAACATTCATGAAGCAATTGCATATTAATGGCTTTATAGCCTTGCTTCCGTTGAAACGATTAATATATATATATATATATATATATATATATATATATAGTCTTAAGATGTAATATGGATAAATTGCTCAATATCAGAGATAGAGCGTGTGTAAATATAAAAGTGAACATAGAAGTCAACACTTAGAGGCGACAGTCTGTTTCATGCTAGATGCAATCGTCTCGCCACGAGTGCTGTTATTTTTTTCGGCTATTTATATATATACGGTAAGTGGTGCATTGTGGGTAGTCTATTTTGGCGGTTATTTTACCGGAATTCGATTATTTGTTTATTTATTTATTTGGATGGAATTATTTTGCTTTTTTTTATTTATTTTTATTTTTTATTTTAATCTTTCTTTTTATTTCTTATCTTATTTATTTATTTATATTTTATTTTTATGTTTAATTTAATCGGTGTTTTTATTAACGTAGCATGAAACAGACTGTCGCTTTTATATTTATATATATATTATGAAATGGACAAAGTCCGACAATTATTTTAAGACATTTTTATGTTTACCATTCTTTTTATAGATACAAGTATTTAAGTAAATGCTCTGTTTATCATAAACTGTATTAAACAACATTTAGCGGCGTGAATGTCCGAGCAATTTTTCACAGAATATATTCGTCCTCCAACATGATTCGAACCTGTATCCTATACGGAACCGTCATGTACATTCATGTCTGCTCATGTACGTGACAGATTCATGGAGGATTGAAGTTTAAATACAGTAAATTCGACTTTGCAAACCGAAGGCTCCTTCGTAGCCATATCGGTAAAGGCACGTCAAGCTAAATGACGGTTCCGTATAGGATCCAGGTTCGAATCCTTTCGGAGGATGAAATATTTTCTATGAAAATTTCTCAGACCTTCATGCCGGCAAATGTTGTTTAATTCTGTTTATTATAAACAGAGTATTTACTTAACTATTTGACTCTATAAAAAGAATTTTAAACATAAAAATGTCTTAAAATATATATATATATATATATATATATATATAAATAAAGTTGACTCTCCTGTCGTGTTCGACGTATGAAAGTCAAGCAGCTCAGTTCCTAGAAATTGACAGCCCAGACAACTGAACATATGATTTGATTATAGTGGTGAAGGCTTTGTTTAGAACGAACGACACTTTTTCAAGAGCCAAACACAGAGACCTAATGCAGAACGTGCCACAAGATCTCCGCCGGTTTTGAATTCAGAGTGGTCCAGTTGCCATCCAAGGCTATAGAACCCAGTCTATCCTGCTATTTTCCCATAGCTGGAAGACTAAGAGAAGGATTAATACCTTTCCCAACGTAATTAGCACGTAAGAGAATGTAATGGATTCCTCAATACGAGCCGTTATCCACTACTCCGCACTGCCTCATACTTTATTTATATATATATATATATATACTGCGTCTCGAGATTATATGCAAAAGAGGTATTGTCAAACATTTTATGTAAAATTCATAGATATCTGTTATCCAATGACATAATTTGTACTATTATGTACAGCGAGTAAGCATCAAAGCAATTAAGTCCCAATTTTCGATTTCAGATTGATATTTAGTATTTTTTCAGTAATTATAGAAATTTGTAGAGTCAAGAGATTATTTGCAAGAACTAGAATTTAGTATTATGGCTCGTAAAAAAGAACTAACAATGAATGAAAAGAACTATATAATCAAAGAAATTAGCAAAGGAAAGTCTTCGCTTCAAATTTCTAAGGATTGGAAAAGGGATCATCGAACAATCAAGAAAATATTTCAAATGGGAATTCAACCAAGGAAAAAAAAAGTTTCAGTCTAAATTCAGGAATTTAACAAAGCGAGATCTATCACATATCCGAAGAGAATTGATAAGAAACCCAAATGCGTCAAGTGCGTTCATATTTGAGGTCGCTGGAGCTTCTATGGTGTCAAGGGAAACAAGGTGTAAAGCATTAAGGAAGTTTGCTGATGTAAAAAATCAAATAAAGAAAGCCATTTTAACAAAAGAACATAAGGAAAGAAGATTGTAGTGGGCAAAAAATACATGAAAACTGATTTCAGTAAAGTGCTTTTTACAGGCGAATCAAGAATCACCCTCGATGGGCCCGATGGATGAGCTCGAGGATGGGTTTCCAAGCAACATGACTCAAGAAAATTGAGTGGGATCATGATATTGGCTGGGATTATTGATAATGAGCTCCTGGGTCCATTTAAACTGAAAGACAGGGTAAAAATGAATTCCAAAAGTTACTGTGATTTTCTAGAGCAATATTTCTTTGAATGGCTTGATAACCAGTCTTTAGCCAAGCGTAGATCTATGATCTTTATGCAAGACAACGCACCAAGATATGCATCAAAGTTTACTAAATCCTGGCTGAAAGAAAAGGGATTTGTTAAAGATTCTCTTATGGAATGGCCTTCAAATAGCTGTGAATTGAATCCCATTGAGAACCTGTAGAGCATCCTCAAGATATTTATTCTAATGGAAGGAAATAAAACAGCAAGTGTGACCTCTGGTAGGCAGTTAAAGTTGCTGCAAACAACTTACCAGCCGCTAAAATTGCAAGTCTAAGATCAGATGTTGACAATAGGCTGCTAAGAGTTATTGAAAAGAAAGGAGCATTTGTGCAATAAATTTTAGGAGGTTCTTATTATTTTTTGTTAATATATCTTTTATTTTTAAAATAAAATGTTTTTTTAATGATTTTCCTTTAAGAAATTGACGAATTTGTTCTAAAATCTTTTCATATTATTTTTTTACATTAGTTTTACAAGGTCTAATAATGTAAAAGTATCAAAATAAATAGTTGCAAATAAACTACTGACAGTCAAATAAGTCTGTTTTGTTAACTTAGTAATATTTTTCCAACCAAAAACAATAGTTTTCTCTATCACTATATATCTAAGTTAATAATATTGAGTAGAATCTAAACAACATCATAATAGGACTTTTAACATTAAAGACGCAACTCTTTATACCAATTCATAACTTGCATATAATCTCTAGACGCAGTTTATATATATATATATATATATATATATATATATATATATATATATATAATTATTTATTTAAAAATCATAACATAAATATGTTATAAATTCACTACAAAAATAACCATTTTGTTTCAACACCTCTGGTGTCTTATCAAGTGATGATGTTGAATGTAGATTGTAGAATAAAGGTTTTAAAAGGTTCAAATTAATTAACCACACCTCGTAAGGGGAAACGCTGTCACATGAGCTGAAATGACCAATCAAAATACAAGTATACGAGAATTCAAAAAACTTGACAACGAAGTAAGGTTATAATAACTATTAAATGCTTTCAAGTTGGGGTTATACTAAAATAGAATTTATTCTAACTAATGAGTATTAAATTGTACGATAAAATTTAAAATTAAAATTAAAAAAACTACCCATTTCAAAAATATAA
>OZ010589.1:94786044-94811044 GCA_963932145.1 Acanthosepion lycidas | reverse complement strand
AATTTCTCTTATTACGCCTTACGTTTACTGAACAAAACGAAATGTACACCCAAGAGATGCGCAAATCATTTGGGACTTCTCATGATGAAGTTGGATTTAGATGTACGCTTTTGAAAACACAGCCTAAAAGATTAGAATCGTATACTGACAAGCATTACGAATATGATGATTGGGGGCCAATTTCATGGTAATTGCTAGTTATATATTGGTGACAAGCGCTTTCTGGACAATTAGGTATTCTTGCCCTGCATTAGATTATCTTCAGATTGATTTTGTACAGCATTGCCTTTATATGTTCGTATCTATATGTCTGTCTGTCTATCTATCTATCTATCTATCTATCTATCTATCTATCTATCTAAAACATAGTCCCTTTTGTATCTCCCTATCTTATATAAATTTAGATTTGTCCTAACTATCTATCTATCTATCTATCTAGCTAGCTAGCTATTATATCTATCTATCTATCTTCCGTTTAGTCTCTTTGATTTGTCCTATATATTTCTTTAGCTTTCTTTCGCATTCTGCTTAATCAGTTCGAAGAAAAATTTTATTAAATATTAACCATATAACAGAAATGAGAGAATGAGAGAAAGGTTTTATCTTCAAATTTTTTGGGACACGCCTGTATTCTTCATCAACAGACCGAGGAACAAAGACAGTAATGGAATTATTCACCGACAGAGATTTTTGTAGAGTGTGTACTTCGCACTGGAAATCGTAATATTAGTAAAAAAAATCTCTCTGTCTGATACATCGATGTACGAATTTTTTTTATGAAAAATAGGTTTAGATTTATATTTAGATCGGTGTAAAAGAGTTCGGCGGGTTTATAGTTATTAGTGCATGTTGTGGGGGAGTGAGATCGCAAACATTGATTATATATATATATATATATATATATATATATATATATATATATATATATATATATATATATATATTGTACTCTCTCGTCGCAGGCAACATGAGGCATTTTGCTCGAGTATTTGCGGTTCAGTTGCAACATGTTTCCACAAGTGGACAGCTGGGCCTGCTTTGCTGCGTCCAACAAGTAAAAGTGTTCGGCGGGTCTATAGTTACTAGTGTATGTTGTCCGGGAGTGAGACTGTAAAAATTCACACACACACACACACACACATATATATATATATATATATATATATATATATATATATATATATATATATATGGTTGGTGTAAAAATAATGATGTAATAATGCCGTTTTTTGACGTCAAAAAACGACATTATTACGTCATTATTTTTGCACCAACCTAATATATATATATATATATAGTCTTAAGATGTGGTATATTTATGGGATAAAGTGTTTAGTATCAGAGATAGAGTGTGTGTAAATTTAAAAGTGAACATAGAAGTTATCTTTTAGAGGCGACAGTCTGTTTAATGCTAGATTACAATCGTCAGCCTAAGATTGCCTGACGATTGCATCTAGCATGAAACAGACTGGCGCCTCTAAGTGATGACTTCTATGTTCACTTTATATATATATATATATATATATATATATATATATATATATATATATATATATATATATATATTGTCGCAGACAACAAATGTAGGCTCAGAATATACGTTTTGACCTTTTATGAACATGCATATGTCTCCCGAGGCATGCAGGTGTTTTACAATTTAATTGAGACAGGTGGAACATGTGCTTGAGCCGTTTTCCTCGAGGATTTGCGGTTCAATTGTAACATGTTACCGCGGGTGGACAGCTGGCCATGCTTTACTGCGTCCGACAAAGGCACAATTGCAAGTAAGGCTATGATTGCGCGGAGCAGCATGCTGACAGCTTTCTTCATGTTTATCCAAATGCTCAATTTGGCCTCACTTTAATCGTTGTATATTGGAAAACAAAGACAGGCGCCAGCTCTTTCGTTTCATCGCTTTGTTTTCCCAGGAAGGAACGGGTATGCTGCATACTTCAGGTTGTCTTTCAGTCTTTCTCTTTGTAACGCCTTCCAAATAACCTGCTTTTAGAAGCTGGCCAAAGATAAGTTTCTTTGGAAGTCTTCTGTCTCTCATACGAGAAAGATATCCTGTTCACTGGAGCATGTCAAGGTATTCTGCTAGGAATGTTTATTCATTGTGTTGTGTTAATCGCAAACGTTTAAGTTTCAAAGAAAAACAAAACAACAAGGAGGCTTATTCCAGAAGGAGACAGTTGAAAATACTAGTATAAATTCTGAGGAAAGCAGGTCATATCAGCTGGGACTGGGAAATACAGCGAGATGCTTATATAAGTATGCGAGGAACAAAGACAGTAATGGGAATTATTCACCGACAGAGATTTCATGACACAAAATTCACTGGGATTTATGGTGAAAAGTCGATACGGGTGTATGGTGAAAAGATAAACCCTGCTACTGATTACAAGGAAATTGTAGCGCGCCATGACCAACTACTTTATGAAGAGATACGACATATTGAAGAAAAAAAAGAATTCACCATATCGTGTACATGTTGTTGTAATTCATATGCCTTGCACTCTCTTTTCAGAATGATTTTTTTTATTAGTTTATTGGTTATTTTCGTTTTGGTACTACGCCAATAATAGGTTGCACGATATTGGCACCAGAGTAGGCCAATATCTGCACTAGAAAATTTGCAACTTCTACTGGAAAGAAAAATGAAAGAAACTGGTATGAACACCACCTAGACCAGGTTACGGAGATAAGACCTGATACAATTCTATGGGACTAAGCCATACTCACTGACAGAACAATCAAAGCCAACCGCCCAGATATTGTGATTAAAGACCACAAGCAAAAAAAAGTGCCTCCTTATTTATATGGCAGTTCCTGCAGACAGAAATGTATCTTTGAAGATATTCAAAAAGCTGTTAAAATACAAGGACCTTGAAATCAAAATTTCAAAAGTGTGGCATATGGGGACATCAGCAATCCCTTTTGTAGGTGACGCTCTAAACCTGGTTAGGAAATATTCCAGTAGACGAATTGAAGGGATTCCTGGAAGTCCATGCCTCAAAGAAATACAAAAAATTGTTTTCACAAGTACAGCCGACACTTTACAAAGGGCTTTATCTATGTATTTTATTATTATTATTATTTGGTCAGTGGAAAGTGTCATGATGCCTTAGGTCTCAGGGCGGGGCCCGAAAAGAAATGTGTAAACGCCAGAAAAAAAAAAAATAAAAATAATAATAATAATAATAATAATAATAATAATAATAATAAATACTTGAAAAAGACAGCAAAGACGAATGCAACCGACCAGATACAGAAGCGATGGCAAGATAAACCGCTTCATGGCCAATACTCTGCCCATATCAACCAAGCTGATGTAGACAAAACCCGTACCCATCAGTGGCTACGCAGTGCAGGGTTGAAAGCGGAAACTGAAGGTTTTATCCTTGCTGCGCAGGACCAATGCTTGCTAACTAGGAATTATCAAGCACATATACTAAAATATTGTGTCAGCCCAAAATGCAGATTCTGTGATAAATATCCAGAAACGATTGATCATCTTGTATCAGGTTGCACGATGTTGGCACCCACTGAATATAAAACCCGACATGACAGAGTGGGCCAATATCTGCACTGGAAAATCTGCAACTTCTACGGGAAGGAAACTGAAAGAAACTGGTACCAACACCACCCAGACCCAGTTACGGAGATAGGACCTGTTACAATTCTATGGGACTACACAATTCACACTGACAGAACAATCAAGGCCAACCGACCAGATATTGTTATTAAAGACCACAAACAAAAACGGTGCCTCCTTATTGATATGGCAGTCCCTGCTGACTGCAATGTATCTTTGAAGATATTCAAAAAGCTGTCAAAATACAAGGACCTTGAAATAGAGGTCTCGAAAATGTGGCATATGGGAACATCAACAATCCCTGTTGTAGTTGGAGCCCTAGGACCGGTTGGAAAAGATTGCAGTAGACTAATTGAAAGGAATTCCTGGAAGTCCATGCATCAAGGAGATACAAAAAATTGTTCTGACAAGTACAGCCCACACTTTACGAAGGACTCTATCTATGTAATATTTTTTTTTTTTTGTCAGTGAAAAGTGTCATGATGCCATTTCTAACCTTAGGTCCCTGGGTGGGACCCGGAAAGAAATGTGTAAACGCCAGAATGCAAGGAAAATAATAATAATAATAATAATAATAATAATAATAATAATAATAATTTATGGTTGTTCATCAGTTTTTGGCATCACTGAGTAAGTATTATGAAACTTATTTTTAGGCTAACATAATTTTTTTTTTTAAGAAGCAATTAACCTCTGTTGCCCTTTTGTGACTTACAGGAAAGGATTTGCTTTGCTTTATTTTCTTGGCTATTTTCCTCCTTTAGATTTCGTGAAAATTCATCACGATTGAAATTTCTTCAAAAATAAGTCACCTTAACAATTAAATTCATAACTTTTGACATTTCGATTCATTATATCATCCGGGGAAAAGTGATATTGCTGTGAAATTTATTTTAAATGGATTAAGAGTTTGGGGTGGGGTAGGGCTGTTGAATGGAATGTAATAAAAACTAGATACAGGAGAAATGAGATGAAAAAAGGTATAGGAATTAAAGAACGTCAAATAAAGAAAAACAGAAATAAAAAAAAAGAAAAGAAAGAAAAAAGGGAATGTTAAACCTAAGAAAGAAAGAAAAAAGACAAATTATAAGAAAGAAAGAAAGAAAGAAAGAAAGAAAGAAAGAAAGAAAGAAAAAGGTAAGTTACATTTAAAAGAGAACGAAAAAAAAGATAAATTAAAAGAAAGAAAATAGAAAGAAAGAAGGAATGAAAGAAATACGGCTAGGTAAATCTAAAAAAGGAAAAAAAAGATAAATTATTGGGTTGGTGCAAAAATAATGACGTAATAATGTCGTTTTTTTACGTTAAAAAATACATCGAAAAACGCCATTATTACGTCATTATTTTTACACCAAACTAATACATAAAAGAAAGAAAGAAAGAAAGAAAGAAAGAAAGAAAGAAAGAAAAACGGAAAGGCACATCTAAATAGAAAGACAAAAGATAAATTAAAAGAAAGAAAGAAAGAAAGAAAGTAAGAAAGACAGAAATAAAATAGAAAGAAATAAGGAAGGAAAGAAATACGGCTAGGTAAATCTAAAAAAGGAAGAAAAAGATAAATTACATAAAAGAAAGAAAGAAAAACAGAAAGGCACATCTAAATAGAAAGACAAAAGATAAATTAAAAGAAAGAAAGAAAGAAAGAAAGAAAATAGAAAGAAATAAGGAAGGAAAGAAATACGGCTAGATAAATCTAAAAAAGGAAGAAAAAGATAAATTACATAAAAGAAAGAAAGAAAGAAAAAAGGAAAGGCACATCTAAATAGAAAGACAACAGAAAAATTAAAGGAAGGAAAGAAAGAAAGAGAGAGAGAGAAAATCGCAAAGGTAAATCTAAGAAAGAAAGAAAAAAACAGAAATTACAATTAAGAAAAAAATAAAGAAGGAAAAACATACAAAGAGTGACAGATGTAAAGAGAGAGTAAAAGAAAGTAAAGAGTAAATGTAAACCTAAGAAACAAATAAAGATGATAAATTACAAGAAAGAGTAAAAGAAAGAAAGAAAGAAAGAATAAGAGTAAGAAAGAAAGAATAAATGAAAGAAAGAAAGAATAAGAGAAAGAAAGAAAGAAAGAATAAAAGAAAGAAAGAAAGAATAAGAGAAAGAAAGAAAGAATAAAAGAAAGAAAGATTAAAAGAAAGAAAGAAAGAAAGAATAAAAGAAAGAAAGAAAGAAAGAATAAGAGAAAGCAAGAATAAGAGAAAGAGCGAAAGAATATAACAAAGAAAGAAAGAAAGAATAAAAGAAAGAAAGAATAATAGAAAGAAAGAAAGAGTAAAAGAAAGAAAGAAAGAAAGAAAGAATAAAAGAAAGAAAGAAAGAATAATAGAAAGAAAGAAAGAAAGAGTAAAAGAAAGAAAGAAAGAATAAAAGAAAGAAAAACATAAAAAAAGAGACGGATATAAAAAGGGACTAAAAGAAAAAAAAGTTAGATCGAAGAAGCGAGAGAAATAGCAAGAAAGAAAGAAAGAATGTAAAGAGAAAGAGTGAGAGAGCGAGGAAGATGTAAAGAGAGACAAATAGAAAACAATTGAAGAAAGATGAGTCAAAGATGATAAAAAAATAAACGAACGCTGGGAAAAATGTAATTTTATACGAACAGTTCAATAAAAAAAATGCAAATCAAATAGAAATTGATGCAAAAACAAACAGATAAATGATGCAATCACATCATTATTACAAATAGAGGCTGAAAAGTTCAGCGCCTACCCAAGAAGCTCGTTAATAAACTTTCATTTTCATTTGGTCAGCTGCTGACAGAAAATCACTGAGGTTATAATTATACAAATCTAAATATACTTATGAGGGGACCCGGACAGATAAGGCCAGACACCCTTGTGCAAATTAATTGAAACAACTGCTTTAGTTTCCTTTCTTTCACCATACAGTCAGTTCTAGACCCACAACAGAAAAGACAGAGGGAAGCCACGTCACATCGGTGATAAAGTGACTGAAGTCGAGATGCCAAGTCAGGATCGATTATATTGCAGATTCTTCTTTGGATTTTGTCAAAAACCTCGAGATGAATAGATATGGCAGGAATATTCATGGTAGATTTGTAAATGTCCAAGATGGATTCTGACGAGAAAGATTTTCTGATAGGACACAATTATTATTATTATTATTATTATTATTATTATTATTATTAACTTTGATTTCTGGCGTTTACACATTTCTTTCCGAGTCCTGCCCAGGGACCTAAGGTTAGAAATGGTATCATGACACTTTCCACTGACAAATTTTAAAAAAATTACATCGATAAAGGCTTTCATAAAGTGTGGGCTGTACTTGTCAGAACAATTTTCTGTATCTCTTTGAGGCACTGACTTCGAAAAAAAAAACCCTTCAATGAGTCTACTGCAATCTTTTCAAACCAATCCTAGGGCTCGAACTTCAACAGGGATTGTTGATGTTCCCATATGCCACATTTTTTAGATTTCGATTTCAAGGTCCTTGTATTTTGACAGCTTTTTTAATATCTTCAACGATACATTGCAGTCAGCAGGAACTGCCATATCAATAAGGAGACACTTTTTTTTGTTTATGGTCTCTAATAACAATGTCTGGGCAGTTGGCCTTGATTGTTCTGTCAGTGTGTATTGTGTAATCCCATAGAATTATAAATGGTCCTATCTCCGTAACCGGGTCTGGGTGGTGTTCATACCAGTTTCCTTCAGTTTCCTTCCCGTAGAAGTTGCATATTTTCCAGTGCAGATATTGGCCCACTCTGTCATGCCGGGTTTTATATTCTGTGGTTGCCAATATCGTGAACCCTGATACAAGATGATCAATCGTTTCTGGATATTTATCACAGAATCTGCATTTTCGACTAACACAATATTTTAATATATGTGCTTGATAATTCCTAGTTAACAAGCATTTATCCTGTGCAGCAAGGATAAAACCTTCTGTTTCAGCTTTCAACCCTGCACTACGTTGCCACTGATGGGGTTGGGTTTTGTCTACGCCAACTTGTTTATTATTATTATTATTATTATTATTGATTTCTGGTGTATACTCATTTCATTCCGAGTCCCAACCAGAGAACTAAGATCAGAGATATTGAGTATTTTGGGAGAAAAAGAACCAAGACCACACATATTTTACATACATAAAGCTCTTTGTAAGTGCGCTATACATTTCAGCAATATCATTTGTATTTCTCTCAGGTTTGCCCTATCACGAATCCTGTTCAGGAGTCTATCAGAACCCTTTCGAATCGATCTGAGGACTCTCTTTACATCCGTTATTGTTCATGTCTTCTGCTTCTTCTTTTCTTCTTCTTCTTCTTATGTTTATTATTATATTATTATTATTATTATTATTATTATTATTATTATTATTATTTCCTTTGCTTTCTGTTGTATATTTATTTTCTTTTGGTCCCTGATAAGAGACCTATGGTCAAAAATGATATGACATTTTCTGCTAAGCATTAAAAAAAAAAAAAAAAATGAAAGAACCTAAGTTCATACACATTTTACATAGATAAAGGTCTTCGTTATGTGTCAGCTATATTTGTACAAAAAATGTTTTTCTATATCTTTATAGCATGAGCTATAAGGGATTCCCTCGATAAGTCTATGAGGACCTTTTCCGAAGACTCCAACCACAACTAGAATTATTGATGCCACACATTTTAGAATTCCAACTCTGGATTCTTGTGTTTTGATAGTTTTTTTTTTTTTTTTTTTTTTTTTTACATCTGCAGGAATTAAAAGAGCACATTCTGTATTTGTGGTCTTTAATCAATATGCCTGGACGATTAGCTTTGTTCTGTCTGTGTCCCCTGTAATGTTCCATAAAACTGCCATGTCTGTAAACGGGTCAAAAAATTACAAACCTCCAAAGAAAATTAAATTTAGGCATTAAATGACCCATAAGGTGTTGATATGTCGCTAAAACAAGCAGACACATTTTTCAGTAAATGTCCTTTGGTAATTTCTAGTTAGCAAACATTTTGTTCTGTCCAGCAAGAATAAAACCATATTTTGGTGATTCTGGGGTTTGGTCTTCATCAGATTGTTTGGCACGGGCAGAGTATTGACAATGAAGAGATTTTATCTTGCCATTATTTCTGCATTTGTTCCATTCCATTTACTGTTACCTGCTGTTATATATTATTCGTTGCTGCAGTTGGTGTATTCTTTGCGGTCTCACGATATCTAGGCCATTATCTTTGATTATTATGTCTGTGTGAATTGTAAAGTCACATCAAATTGTTACAGGTCCTATCTTCGTAACCCGGGTCTGGGTGATGTTCATGTCAGCTTCTAGCAGTTTTCTGACCGTATAAGTTGTTTATTTACCAGTGCAGATATTCAGTGGGTGTGATCGCTGTGCAACCTGATTCAAGATGGTCAGTTGTGTCTGGATATTTATCACAGAATATGGATTTCGGTCTGACACAATTCTTCAGTATGTGGGTTTAGTAATTTCTATTGAGCAAACATTGCTCCTGTGCAGCAAGAATAAAACCTTCAGTTTCAGCTTTTAACTCTGCACTACGCAACGAATGAGGGAGACTGGGTTTGTCTACATCAGCTTGTTTGGTCCGCGCATTGTAGTGACCAGGAAGAGTCTTATCTTGCCATCGTTTCTGTATTTAGTACATTTCATTTTGCTTTTGATATCATTTTACTTCCTTTCCCGCTGCAGTAGATGTGTTATTGTTTATTTGCACTTCTTTACCAACTTGAAATTCCTTGTTGAATTTATTGGCTTCCTTTATTATGAAAAAAAAAACAACTTATTGCATTTTCTTTGACACAAATCATCCAATTTTCTGTAGTTTCTAGGTATCTTTGAAGAACGATTGTTGTGGTTTTGGAAGACATTTGTAGTTGAACTAATCCTCTGCCTTCTTTGGATCTGGAAACATACAGGCGATCAAAGTCGATCTTGTGATGATGCATGCGATGGCAAGCGAGAAACCTCGTTTTGACATCCATTCTTTTAATGTCAGCTCTGGCCCAGTTAACAATGTTGAAACTGTATTCCTCAACAGGGACAGACAAATATGGCTAATATTCCGTTTTGTGCATTCATCTCATTATTTAAAACCATACGCTTACGCCTGAAATATTTTTTTCTTATTTCATTTGTGCATGCTGGTTTTTATCGTCTTCCTTGACTCCTGGGTATATATAGACTTCGCCATGTTCCAGGAAGCTTAATCTTCGTGACAATTTCGAAAAGTATTGAATTTTGTTTGGTAATTCTCTCTTTCTTCAATGTTATCTTTGTGCAATTATTTAATCCGAAGTTCATAGCACTGTTGTTACTGAAACATTTTACAGTATTGAGGATACACTTCATCTCATTGTTGTTTTTGGCAAAAAAGTTTGATATCATCCATGTAGAATATGTGATTAAATACTTTGTTGTTTATTTCGTATATATAGTTATTAAGTTTGGTTCATTTTAAAGGGACAGATGGAAAAGAAGGGGTGACCCTGTCTCCTTATTAACATGACTAATATTATTGCTATTATCAATTTTATCTATATAAAAAAATTCTTTGTCACACGGTTCAGTTGAAATGACAGTCAGTGTCAATTACAGATTCCACTCGTGTCCTTAACGTTCCCCAGGGAAACAACAATGCTGTCACCTGAATAATTTCATATCTTTTCTTGATCACTACTTGACAAAATACTTTTTAAAAAAATTAATGTGGAGAACCAAATGAAGACAAAGTTGCAATTAACACCATTTGGCCCTAAAATTCTGAATTAACGAACACATTAGGCACCCTTTGTCGCCGAACGTGTAAAGGGCGTTAGCCGTATTGAAATGACAATTATTATAACTCCTCCGATCCCAAAGGCATTAACTCATTTGCTGTATGTAGTAGTAGTCGTAATAGTATTTTGTTTTTATGATAATTTTATTGAAATTGACAGTGTGTGCTGGCATCTTACATAGTGCTTTTGCATTTCCATACACAAAAAATTAAAAAAAGAAAATAAATGAATTAAATTGTTGTAAAAGATGGCGCTAAACTGAAAGTCAAAAAATGACTGGGAATTTTCTGTTGAATAGAAAAGAATCATGATCAAAATGAACGTAAGTCGAAGGAAATTCGGGGAGTGTGTGAGCGGATATTCTATGGGGGTTATAAAAGAGCTAACAAATGTGAGGCGGAGAGACTTAAGAGAAGGAGGCAGAGAAAAACAGTATTAAATAAAGTGGGAATGTTGAGCGTGATAAAAAGGTGGGGAGTATAGGCGATGATGACAATGAAGAGGGAGGGATTGAAATAGAAGAAAAAACAATTTGAATTGAATTTGAAAAGGAAGAAGACGAGTAAGAGGAGGAAGAAAAAATAAAACAAAGGAAGAATGAGACAATGAAGACGATAAGGAAACGACGACGAGGAAGAATAATAAGAAAAAAGAAGAGGAGAAGGAGGAGGAGGAAGAAGAAGAAGAGGAAGAAGAAGAAGATGAAAAAGAAGGGTAAGACGACAATAGAAAGTATACGAAAAACAAGACGAAGAAGAAAAAAAAGAAGAGGAAGAAGAAGAAAAAGACGAAAATTAGAAGAAGAAGAAGATGAAGAAGAGGACGACGATGAAAAAGAAACGTAAGATGACAAAGGAAGTATACGAAAAACAAGACGAAGAAGAAAAAAAGAAGACGAAGAAGAAGAAAAAGACGAAAATTAGAAGATGAAGAAGAAGACGACGATGAAAAAGAAACGTAAGATGACAAAGGAAGTATACGAAAAACAAGACGAAAAAGACGAAGAAGAAGCAGAGGAGGAGGATTAGGAAGAAGACAAGGGAAGAATAAGAAAAAGAAGAAATGGAAGAAAAAGACAAAAAAGTAGAATACGGAAAAGAAGAAGACAGAGACGAAGAAGAAACGGAAGATGACGAAGGCAGTGTACAACAAAGTAAGCGAAAAAGAGGAAGGAGTAGAGGAGGAGGAAGACAAAGAAAGAATAATACAACGAAGAAGAAGATGTTAACGAATTTGGTAAACGAATGACAGTGTAAAAATTCTGCTTGCACGTCTGGTCCTGCAGGAAGACTTCATCGCACTAAAGTGATGTTTTTGTTGATGGAATTATATATATATATATATATATATATATATATATATATTGTGTGTGTGTGTGTGTTTAAAGGGAGAGATATCAAATCGTGAGCGTCAGTTGCAATTATGTACCAAGAAGAAACACTGATGATGTTAGAACATTGAAATTTAATATATTTTTAAATTTATTTTTTTTCTTTTCTTAGACATGCTTCCACAGTTGAAGATGTTTTAATCTATCCTCATTCAGTTTTCCTTACGATTTTTTCCACTTTTATTATACGACACTGTCGTAACAAAAGATCTGCTACGTAAGAGGGATTGTTGGAAGAATGTGGACTCAAAAATATACAATAGTTTGAATAGCATTATTCTAAGGTGCGAGATGCAGAAAAAAAAAGAAAAAAAGGGCGATGGTAATATATTAGGTTGGTGCAAAAATAATGACGTAATAATGTTTTTTGACGTTAAAAAATACGTCAAAAAACGACATTATTACGTCATTATTTTTGCACCAACCTAATAGAATGGGAAGAGACATAACAAAATTATTGGAGGTAAGAAAAAGGAAAGTGGAAAACAAGTGAGAGTTGGTTATGTTTTACGGCATATCAACATCTTCATGGGTTATTCAATGCCAAAAACTAAATATACTGAAAAAATCGCATGCCTTCAACTACAGATAAAAGGTATTATAAGGTTGGTGCAAAAATAATGACGTGATAATGTCGTTTTTTGACGTATTTTTAACGTCAAAAAACGACATTATTCCGTCATTATTTTTGCACCAACCTAATATTTACATTGTTGACGATGTTTTCCTCATATTTGTTGCCATATTCACAATGTTTCGGTCGTTGTACATTGTGTACTTCTTCAGTTGATTGCAATTTCCTATCCTTTATTTCGTCTACCGGGGTAGAGTGTTATTATCGCTTTTCTCTGGCAGTCTTATTATGGTTTCCATATTGTATTGTATTGTTTTGTTTTTTTGTTGTTGTTTTTTCGTTTTTCTTTCTTTGTTTTTTTTGCAGACATGAGAATTATAAATTGCCGAGTTTTGTTTAACTCAAGATTCCCAGTAACTTAGACTTAATCAAAAACAACAAATTCCAACTGCTTTATATCGTTTTAGATATGAATTCTAGATTCCTTTGTTTATTCTTAGTTTTTCAATTTCTTTAACATGTCTTTGTTTCGCAATCGAAAGTAGCCTAGACATAAATATGTACATTTACATTCGAAGTTGTATCGTCATCATAGATTCTATATTCACATCCGGTCGTTTTAATCTCCGGAATTTTGAAGTTTATACTACATTTAATCCAATGGATTATTCTGATCTCACTCTGATTTCTTTATCTAAGTATAATTCATATCTCTTAATCCTTGTAATGTCGATTATCCGTTTCTTCTATTGAACCGAAATACTTTACTTTTCCTTACTACTGAAATAAGGATGGAACCTTTAGATGCCAAGCAGCATCACATCTTTTAACCAACAATTTAATGAATGATACCATGAATCTACAGATGTATTTTTTCGCCTAAAAGCTAAATTTCGTAATGTCGCAGTAGGTCAAGTCGGATATGGGGGCAGTGGTATTGCACTCAATTTTAAAATTAGGTTTTGGCATGATAAAGATAAAAAAAAAAAAACATTTGTTTCCAAATTATTACTTTTTTTTTTTTTTGAGGAAACGATTTTAAAGGTGAAGTTTAGATTCAAAATCGTTGCGTTGGGGTTTCATTCCGGACATAAATGAAACCCTTTGAACATTTAGAATTTACTGAAGTTTTACAAATTGCGTATGGTCACGATACATGGCATAAGTACATTATTATTAAGTCATTGGGCCACCAGTTAAGACTTTCATTTACTTCAAAGTGAAATTATACTGAACAATATGTTATACCCTGCAGTAGTTTTAGTGTCCTTTTCAATAAGCAATGCAAATTTAAAACATTTTGTCTTGTGATGTTTGCTCAGCAATATTTTGGTGTTATATACACTTTTATCTATTTTTTGCTTTCATTAATTATGCTCTCTCAAATGATGTAAAAAAAATTTATTCATTGAGTTGTATTTTTTTTGTAATCTCTTACAATTATTTTACAGTTTCTATTGCAGTAAAAACATTTGCTTGCGGCCATTCGTAATTAGGATTCTGGTTTGAATATACTTACCATACAATGTATATAATAGAAAAAATAATTTTATTTGGATTTATTCTTGAAATATTAAAATTTTGAAATACTAAACATTTGTAAGCAATACCCTGTGGAAATTAAGTGTTTATGAATATTTTTAAACGATCTTTAAACCTTGCCTCCCTCTGACTTTTTTTACAAATACTTTCACGGTGACTGATCCGATTATCTGCTTTCGCTGGTTCCCAGACTTCATGAATTTAAGCTCTCAACTAGGCTGGTTTCTGGCTCTCACACTTTCACTGTCTAAACTGTTAAATGCAGCCGTCTCTTCAACTCCAACAGCTCGATGTCTCACACTTCTCACCTGTGGAAATCCTTACCCATTCCTCGTTTTCCTCATAGATATAATCTCTAACTATTGAAATGTAATGTCAATCGACGTCTCCAGACGACCTGATCTAACCGCCTCTTAATCCTTTCCTCTGTCATTCATCTTTGTTCTCGCTCCTACTTTGAAACACTGCTAGTGGCTTAATGCTTAAAAAAAATAGATATTCAGAAATCTGTAAAATCTATTAATCTAATTGATGATGTCAGTACATTTTTCAATATGAATGCAATTTGATTTCCTCGAAAAAAGTAAAAATCAACCCGTCCAAATATGGCAGTAAATTTCTCTTTGGGTGTGTTTTTTTTTTCTCTGCTTACCATATATATATATATATATATATATATATATATATATATATATATATAATTATTTATTTAAAAATATGATTCCAACTCGCTACATAAGAGGTCTCATGTTTCAAAACAAGAACCGAAAACTTCAAAATAATATTTGAATTAACTTGAGTTAAAGTAGGCTCTGTTCCATCTTCAAGCGAATTTTTTTGGGAATGAACTTATTTCTGAAATTTAGGTGTTTTAATAGTATGGTCAGAATTGAAATCAAAAATTTCCATGGTAACATCAAGGGCGGATTGTTTAGAATCGGCAGGGGTGGGGTGTTAATAATTTGTATCAGTATAGAGTAACTTTCATAGATGCCGGGTCACGGTAAGGTGGGGGTGGCTAAATTTACGACGGAGGAAGTTTTCGCATAGTCTGGCTTGAGGGTCTACGGAGATTTATTTATTTATTTATTTATTTTCTACAATATTTTCACACACACACACACACACACACATATATATATATATATATATATATATATATATATATATATATATATATTACTTAATGATTAATAGGGATAATTCCAAGAAGGATCTTTTTTTCTATCATTAATTCTTTTTTCTTTTGTCTGAATAAATTGAACTCAATTCCTTTTGTAAATTTTCGTCTGTGTCCACAAAATAAACTATCACCTACCAAATTGATTTCTAAGGATTATGTCTTTATTATATATATATATATATATATATATATATATATATATATATATATATATATATATCACAGCATATTTTTATTTAAATGTGTTTCATTGAATAATAAAGTCTATTATATTATGTTTATTTATTTTTATACTGATATTTTCCAGTTCTTTAATTGAGACCCTCTATATCAAAATGAATCAACCAATAACTTTAACTCGAAAAGTAACCACCGTTTCGTGATCCGAATAGTATCCGATATAATGAGGTATTCACTAACCGCCCTACCCGGTCGGATGAGGCACAATGCTGAGTCTATTGTCGGGTATCCGAGCCCGTAGGGTCGGTCAAAAATTCCCCGTAGACTCCGTAAAAAACTGGGTCAGGTAGCTGTCTCCGGAGACGAGACTCTGCACTTCGACATAGCCTTATCTGGGGATCTTCGCTGCCCGGATGCAGAGAGTTTGAGCAGCGCACTTCCGAAGTAATCAGGATAGTGAGATATTCAATAACCGCCCGACGCGGTCGGATGCCACAGAAGGCCAAGTTTATTTTGGAGTACCGCGTAGACCCTGTAAAAACTGGGTCGAGTAGCTGTGTACCACCACAGACGAGACTCTACCCTTCAGCACAGCCTCGTTTGGGTCCCTCTCTGCCCCGAGTCACAGAGTTTGATACGCACACTTTCGATTGGTGAGTGATATATCCACCTGCCGCCCCACGAGGTCGGATATGGCACAAAGCCAAGCCTCTTGTGGGGTATCTGAGCCCGTAGACTCAATCAATAATTCCTCGGAGGCCCCGTAAAATCGATGTCGTGTAGCTGTCTACCACCCCAGACGAGAGACTGCCATATGGCTCAGCTTCGTCTTGGTTGCTCTCTGCCTGGAGGCAGACAGTTTGACAAGCACTATGCGGAAGTAAATCGGGGAGTGAAATATTTACCCTCGCCCCATGCAGGAGGCAGAAGGCTAAGCTTAAAGTGAGGTATCTGAACCTGTAGTCTCGGGAAAAAAATCCCTGTGGTCCCCGTAAATTCCCATATATACATTTATTTTACCATCAAGTGATCTATTTATTGAAAAATTGGATCGCCTGAAGTAAGTATCAGAGCTTAATATATTCGTTGAAACTCTCAGTCGTTCATCATGCAGTGGTCAATTTTGTTAATTTTCTTGATTTCATTTCGAGGATTTTCAGACTATATTTAAATATCTCTCCCGAGATTATCATCTGTCGATATTACACCACATTGGTACATACAGTTTGGTTCAACCCCACAACTCTCTGCTACTAACGGCTACGAAATAATACACAATGTTCTTTATCATATTCTCTTTCAGCTGTGGTTTGGTTCGGGAGAAATTTTTGGACTGCTTTATGGAAACTCACTTGAGGTATGCATGGCGCTTCATCTGAATATTTCTGCAATCTTACGCGAAGGCAGAATGCACCTTACAGGACTCTGCAGGGGAACAAAACAAGAACTTGAGAAAGATCTTGATACATAACCATGGCGCAATACTGGCTGGTCGTCAAGCACAGCGGTCGACAACCCTTTGAACTTCATGGACTGCTAAATGTATAATTTTAAATTTGTCGGACCACTACTAGGAATTTAGAAAAAAAGGTAAATACGTTTATATAATAATAGTCGGAAAACTTTTATTAATATGAATAATTAATATGAAAAATTTAATATAAAAAAATTATACTTTTATTAATATGAAATGCACCCATTAAAGTTAACAATGTTATAGTATAATTATTTAAATAAAACAAGTTGAAAAATTATAATGCTATTAATATGAATAATTATTATGAATTATTAATAAGAAAAATTATACTTTTCTTAATATGAAATGCACCCATTAATGTTAAGAATGTTATAGTGTAATTATTTTAAAGTTGAAAAATTTGAAATTTGCAAGTCATATTGGGTTATATTAGGTTGGTGCAAAAATAATGACATAATAATGTCGTTTTTAACGTATGTTTTAACGTCAAAAAACGACATTATTACATCATTATTTTTGCACCACCCTAATACTATGACTGGATGATGTTACAATTGTGCATTTATGTTTATTTAAAGATTACATAAGATCTTAAACATATATACCATCCATAATGTGTTTTGCTACTTGTCTTTTTTAATCTGAAGCTTCATAAAAACTGAAATAAAGTCCCGATTTTTCTGCGGAGCATCAAAACGAACAAGTAGTGGTCCGTGGCCCACAGGTTGTCGACCACTGGCCCCGCAATCACCTACATTCAAAAGTTGCCAACCTAATGACCTTCTGACCTTGAAGCATTGTCCGATCAAGTAGGACCGAATAATAATATTTTTTTATGTTAGAAAACTGTAACAGATTTTACTTTAATTGTTGTCCTCGGTTTCTCTGTCCCTGCTTTTGGAATCTGATGTTACGCATACAGAAAAGTTGTTTCCTTGAAAGATGTTTCTAATGTTGGTCATTGACCACAGTCTCTCTACAATACATTAAGTGATTATCTTCTCTTCATGACTGTTTGGTATTTCCTGCTTTTTGAAGCTCACCTTTCACGTTCCTTCTGCTTTCCGACTGAGCTAAATAATGTCTCTTTTGTAGACCTGACATTTCTGCAAAGATTTGCGAAATAAATGTGTAGCGATTACATTTGGATGTTAACCAAAAACACATAAAATCTAGGCATTACTATAAAGGTAAGAAAATATTGAATAATACTCAAGGTTTGCATATGTTGATTCAAATTTGGATGAGAATCCAAAAAAAAGGGTTAATAAATATGGATATAAAATGATTTGTGAATTTTTTTTATACCCTGTGTAACAGCCAAATTGTCAAAATTTGTGCAACAGCCAAATTGTCCAATTGTTAGATTAAGCTTTGAACCGTTGTATCTTAGAAATTATTAAAGATATCTCCCTGGAATTTAGCGAGGTTTTTATAACACCATTGGACTCTAGTTTGAACAATAAGCATGCAGTTAACTCTTTTACTATCTCTTTTTCTTTTTGACCTCCTGATCCAGTTTTCCTCTCTGCTCTTCCCTCTTTTTAAATTTATTCACCGTTCTCTTTACGATCCTTGAAAGCATTTTGAAGATGGATGCTAGAGTATGAATGTTCTTTTTCGTTTCACCATGCTCAGTTGTGAAGAAGTATTGGGACTGTCACAAAAGGATCTTAATTTGTTCTCTTTCTAGCTGAATGTTTTTTTTCAATGATTCTTACGACAAATGGTGTCAATATATATATATATATATATATATATATATATATATATATATATATATATATATATATATATATATATATATGCCAGAATGAAAGTTTTCGTGTGACGCGTTACGTCTTTTATGACTTCATACGACTAAATATGTTACGTTGGTGCGAATACGCATGTGCAGCAACAAGGGATGCTGTGCGTATCGACGACACTTGCGAACGAACGAGGGATGCTATTAATTTTAAATTTCAATTTAATTTTTTGTATATAATCCTGCTAATTACTTTTAGTTTCTTTTTTATTTTTTTCATCAGTTTTTATTAGTTGCCCCACACTGTGATCATCGATGTCATTTTTGTGCATATGTAGTCGAACCATATATAAAATTTACTCCGATGATGCCTTAAATGACGAAACGCATCATACGAAAACTTGGCATACATACTTCATCCCTTATTGTTCTTGAAATATATATATATATATATGTATATATATATATATATATATATATATATATATATATATATATATATATATATATATATATATATATGTGTGTGTGTATATATATACTTCATCCCTTATTGTTCTTGAAATATATATATATATATATATATATTCAAACAGGTTTGTTTAATTAATTTATTCATTCTATGTCTCTTATTTTAATTATTCTACGTTTATACACACACACACACGTATATATATATATATATATATATATATATATATATATATATATATATATATATATAAACATATATATATGTATATATATATATATATTATTTATTCGAAAATTATAACATAAAATATGTTTTCAAATCACTACGAAAATAGTTGTCTTGTTTCAACACAACTGTTGCTTTATAAATTGATGGTGTTGAATTCACCAGAAATATTGAAACAAAATGTCTATTTTTGTAGTGATTTTATAACACATTTATGTTATAATTTTACAATAAATTATATTTACTCTACTCTGTATTGAGCACTTTTTAATGAATAATATTTTTGGTTATTGGAATTCATTTAGTATACACCAATACTATACTTGTATACACACACACACACACACTCGCACACACTCACACACACACACACACACACACACATATATATATATATATATATATATATATATATATATATATATGGTAATAATAATAAGTAATAAATTATAAATACACAGTTGCTTCACTCGTGAATTTGAAATTGTTATTGAACGATGAAAACCGCAGTAAAAGTAATGGTAAAAATGTTTTGAATTTACAGACATACGTAAACACATACACAGACAATTTAACTACATGAGGATTGTCGCAAATGAGTAGCAATTTTTTGTAAAATAAAATTTAATTCCAAGAAATATTTGGTATTTTTCTTAACCAATTTTCTACGTAGACCAAGAAATTCATTAAAACAAAAATAAACAGACACACTATGTCTATATTATCTGCTTAAATCTGCTTAAAATATAGGAGAGAAATTCCGAAAACGTAATTTTAAAGAGATTTTCCTCATTAGTGGGATGGAATTAATGTTAACATCTCCATGAAGCTCACATCCAGTTCCCCCAAATGTCTGACAGCCGTCACTTCAAATTATGGATACGTCACTAAATCTTGAATGCTGTTTACTGATGTGTGATCAAAACAGTTGCCTGTGAGATTCGTGCATATAAATTCACGTATAGGAAAACATACCTTATTTTCATCAAAAGTTAGTAGCGATAAAAAAAGATATATCATCTAAAAATCCTATACTATATATATCTTCTATAGGGCGTGGCCCTCCACAATTTCCTGTCGTTTGTCGCTCTTATTTATTTCTTATCTCTCTTAAACCCTGCTCTTTCAGCCATTTACTCGAGCTCGCTTGTTATGCGCTGATTTCATCTGTCCATCTTTTCTTTGTGTGTGTTTATTTTCCAAGCTGTCTTTCCTCATTATATGCACTAGAATTTAATCTGTTTCTTCCCGATGTTAAGTGTAAACATCCTATTCGTTTCTATTTTTCCACATAGTATTCTCCGCACCCTTCTATAGAAAGAAAATTTGTAGTATTTGCATTGCTCGGACTATCATCCTCATCTTTCTTGCCATATTTATTACAACGTTTCGGCCGTTGTACGCTCTGGCCTTCTTCAGGTGGTCGGAAAGTCGAAATAAACCCTTTATTTTGCTCGCTGGGGTAGACTGTTCTAAGTCCATGTGCCATCTCTAATGGATTTCAGTTATCAGTTATCTCTTGTTAATTCTCCTCTCCAAGTTCTCCACCGCCTTAAACGGGCATTGAACTCACACTCTTTGGTTCCTGCCACTGGATCTAAATAACGTCTTTATCCACTGTGCTATGTGTTCTTGAGGCACTATTGTCTCGACTGTCGATTAGTTGTCCTGCGGCCATTGTCTGCGATGGACGTTACTCCAAGGAAGTGTACGAAAATTGTAACGCTGCACGCGTTACAAGTGTGTAAATCAACGTACGATAGAGTGGTCCGGATATTCTTCTGATATAAATCCAATCGAGAATCTGTAGTGAATCTGCATAGAACGGCTTTGTGGAATGGACATACGAATTAGTAACATTTGCACTGGGTAATATTTCATTGAAAAAATATATAAAAAAGTAAATTATCACGGAATTATTCGTTTTGCTTCAATCAATTTACCCAGGGGTGTAATTATATTAAGTTGCAGCAAAGGTTCGAGAACTAATAAATATAAAAAGTTGTATTAAAAAAAAACAAAAAAAAACACGTTTGATTTGTTCAGGTGGTCTTTTCCACATACTGTCATTTGTTATGAAAAAGATATGAATTATTTTAAATATTGCTTATTCTATATTCAAAACTTTTGTTAAAAACAATGATTAATAATGGTCTAAATTAAAGCAATTCGTCGATTAATGCACATTCGATTAATGCGTTTAGGATTAGTGCGCTAAAATTTTATGTATCAAAATTCGATTTGGACATGCATAATTCGGGTTTAGTTCGTTAAAACTTACTTCAGTTTAACCGCAGTTTATAGTTACTGCTTATTTGAAAATTTTCTAAAAATTAAAAATGGAATACGGCTTATTATTTCCTTTGTCAAGTGTTACGTTATCTGAGTAATTAAAGTAGAGTTAAAAAAATGGACGATTATAAATAAATAAATTTTATTATATGAGCCGATAATAAAAATACATATTTGAATATTTGTTATGATGCCGTTTGTAGATGTTTAACTCTTTGTTAATATTGTATTTCTTATTTATTTTTCTTTTGTTGATTTTGTCTTCACTTATCATTCCTATTTTCTACTCTTTATTGCTATTTAATTATCAAACTTTTTATTTAGCCCCTCCCACCAAATTGTTTAATATAAAATATGCTTACCCACTGTTATTTATCAATACTGAAAAATTAACTTCTACCACCTAATATTTTAGTAAGTAGTAGTCATCAGAACCTAAGTAATTACTTAATATGAATTCTGTCGACAACGGTATCTTGCCTTTCATGCGGGTACGACAAAAGTCCTGAAAATGTCTGAAATCGTCGAAATATCTGAAAGGGTTGAAACATGAACTTCGGAGAGTTGGTACACAAATTCATCTCAATATACAGAATGTTATTCGAAAATTGGGAAAATATATTACAAAATTAAATAGACAGACGTTGCCAATTGAATTTAATCGAACTTGTTTATATATACAGAAATCCGTCGATTAATGCGTTTTTGATTCGATCGCAAAAAAGTTCTATACTTAAATTCGATTAGTGCGTACATGATGTGTGCGGAAAAAAAAATTCTTCAGTTGAACCATAGGAATAGAAAACTGATTTTTTTTTTATAATTAGTGTTGTGAAGTTGATATTAGGAATAATCAGCTGCGAAGTCGTACTTCTACTTGGTTAGTCTCAGAGACCACTTATATTGAATGTTCAGTTCTTATGCAAATTATGCATACTAACTTGCTAGTATCACTACAATTAGCAAATAAATTTTTTTTCTAAAATTTAAAAATGAAAAATGGATAAATATTTTGTTTGTCAAGTATTACGTTATCTAAGTAATTACAGTAATTTAAAAAAAATGGACGATTATAAATAAATAAATTTTATTATATAAGCCGATAATAAAAATACATATTTGAATATTTGTTATGATGTCGTTTGTAGATGTTTAACTCTTTTTTTAATATTGCATTTCTTTTATTTCTTTTTCTTTTGTTGGTTTTGTCTTCACTTATCATTCCTTCTATTTTCTACTCTTCATTTCTCTTTAATTATCAAACTTTTTATTTAGCCCCTCCCACCAAATTGTTTCATTTAGAATATGCTTACGCACTGTTATTTATCAATGCTGAAAAATTAACTTCTACCATCCTGATTTTTTAGTAATTAGTAGTCGTCAGAACCTAAGTCATTACTTAATATGAATTCTGTCGCAATGTTTTTACAAGCTAATAAGAAAAATACTTATTTGTCTCTATTAAATTTTTTTTTAATATTTTGATTATTTTTCATGTTTATTTTGAAGGACTTAAAAGAAAATTTCTGATTTTTTTGCTAAAAGAAAAATAACATATTTAATTAGATAAATATCGAAATATAAAATATGTCTGCATTTACAATGCAAAGATTATAAATAAAATTTTCAGGTTCAAATATTAATGATTATAATATGTTTGGAAAATTTGATGGTGCAATTTCTCAGTACCACCATTTATATGAAGAACAGAAGAATACCATTTGGCAAACCACTCAGCATCAGGTCTTTCTTAAAAAACAGAACATTAATGCATAGTATTTTTATTTCATCTTCTTATATGGAACTATATTTTAATTAAAAAGTACGCAAATTAGAAATTAATTGTGAATGAGACTAAAATTTGATCTAAAAATTAAATCATTTTTATAAGTCATTAATGAATTTTCGATTAGTGCTTATCTTTTAATGAACTCATTAACCGAACTAAACGAGGGATTTCTGTATACGCATTACATTTTATAGTTTTTTTTTTTTGTTTTTTTTTTTGTATGTTAGGGTACTCATTTCTGAATGGTGACATTTTCAGAAAAGTTTATATTCTGTAGGGTTTGGCTATAATATTGTATGATAATATTTGATTTGATTCCAAAATATACTTGAAGAATTACAGAAATCCTATAATGTTTTTTTCAAGTAAAACGTCTATAAAATAAGTGATATAGTGTAGACATGTTTCGGTCATATTGGAAAATACTCCCAAATTTTTTGTCTTGTGCCATTTGCGAAGGATTTTTTTTGAAGATGACTGCGCTCATGACATTCCATAATTTCCTTACTTTTTTATGCGGGAATTACCCATAATTTCGACGTTGTGTCGCATCTAAACATAATTCGATATTCTCAATAAAGTCCACATAACACCACCATTTCTCTATGAATCCTAAGCTTGTACCCATTTGAACTATTTTTAAGGGTGGTAGGGTATGATGTTAACCAATTTTAAATATTTACTCTAATGTTTATATACAAACTTCATAATTATATTTACAATAGAAAAGAAAAAGAACTGTTTGTGATAGAAGGCCTCCACCTATCAAGTTATAAGTGTGACAGAGATAACAGTAAACAAGAATAGTAGGGGATTAGATAAAAAATAAATAATTCCCAATAACAAGCACTTACATCGCCAGAGCTCCCTCATTCGCACAAAATATCAAATACGAAACTCACACCCGAAACCGAGAAAGGCCTCCCGAACCCACTAATGAAGTAATAACTCTGTCAAATAAGAGGTGAATTAAAGTGACTATTGGGAGTGTAAACTGAAGAAAAAATAACAGAACATACATATATATATATATATATATATATATATATATATATATATATATATATATATATATATATATAATTATTTATTTAAAAATATGATCCCATCGCTACATAAGAGTTCTCATGTTTCAAAAACAAGAGCCGAAATCTTCAATATAATTATTTGAATTAAACTGAATTAAAGTACCAAGCTCTGTTCCATCTTCAAGCGAAATTTTTGGGGGAATAACTAATTCTTGAAATTTACGCGTTTTATAAGCATATTCATTATTAAAATTAAAATTACTATGGTAACGGATAGGGCAATTATTTAAAAAACAGGGTGGATAAGGGTTAATAATTTGTATCAATATCTCAGTTACATTCAAAGAAGTCAAGTCAGGGTAAGGTTGGGGTGTCTAAATTCAAAGTGGAAGATGATATTGTCTAGTCTGGTCAAGTATCTATGGAGATTTATTTATTTTTTTATTTTGTTTTTTTTTCTCCCTGAAAGGGTTTTGTGTATATAAAACCTGTTATAAGTCGTTAACATTTGTTTTTTTGACGACTTCATAAAGGTTTTCTTTTTTTTATTATTGGGCATTTAAACTTTTTATTTAGACTATGGAGTTTAAAATTTGTATTTATTATTTTATTTTTTGTTTGTTTTTATGCTAATTATTCAATGCGAATATATATATATATATATATATATATATATATATATATATATATATATATGCGCATATCTGCCGAAACATTTCTACCAGCTGGAAGAAGAAACAGCTTCGTTCATTTCGA
>OZ010589.1:94720361-94780844 GCA_963932145.1 Acanthosepion lycidas | reverse complement strand
ATGACATACCCAAGTTTCCATATCCTTACGACATACACACAAAACAATCTCATATACAATAGGTGTCAACATACATCATATACAACCGCAAACATACATAAGTAAACTCACACAGACACACACACGCACACACACACAACACACACAACAATATATATATATATATTACACACACATAAAATATATACATAAACATACCTATCTCTAATACACAAACTACACATATATACGTACAATGCACATACATACAACGATATTCAACCATATACATACATAAACGTACACACATGCACACACATAGACATTAGACATGCATCCATATACATGAAAACACAAAAATACTCTGTATCCTAACATACATATATATAAACACATTCATACAAACAGAAATATACGTAAATATAAATTTAGGTACACAATATAAACAGTACACATGCATACATACATATAAATATAATATATATATATATATAGTATATATATATATATATTATAATATATTATATATATATAGTATTATATATACACATACATACAGAAAAATGAATAACACTATACAATACACGTTCATATCGTTAGATTTGACCATCAGGCAATAAAAGTTAGAATCTATTAAACTTACAGCGACATATCATTATCATTTAAAGTATACGACCCCTATAATAAGTTAAATTTATAACGGGTCGTGTTACAATTAACAGTTAATTCATATCTTTGATTTAAGAGTATCAGCCTTGCTTTTAAATCTAATAATTTCAAATTTTCGTTAAGACATAGATAACATGGGGAATATAGGGAGTTACATGTCCGGGCTTTCTTAATCAATGTCTATTTAACCGTAGGGTGTTTTGTTTCTTTCTTTTCAGATTCCCAAAATACTTGGATTAATGAAGTCATGTACCTATAGTCACTGTTATTAAAAGATTTGCATATGCCTCCGCCAGCGTTCTTTGAATGTTTTCATTGTGCTACCAATGTAAAATTTCTTTATATTTGGATTCTCAATAGTTGAGATTTTTACTAAGATAGACTACTAATCACCACAGTTATTTTGTAGTGGACAATATAATGCTTAAATCTAAATTAAGGACGTATGTTTCTAAACCTCATCAAGAAATATTTCCCGTAACCCTGAAACTAACCCACTTAGTAAAATATTTAATCCTAATACCCTTAAATTAAGCTATAGTTGTGCAGATAACCTAGAGATAATAGTTAAAAAAAACATAACAACATAGTCTTTAACAAGTATTAGGGACTCAAAAAGCTTGATTACTCAAAAGGTTACTAACAGTAATTGTAGGTATCCTAATAATTGTCCACGCGAGAAGGGTGTATAAGAACACTTTTCGGACCACACTGTAGATTGTGATCTCTTGTCTTAGGGCAATATGACACTTCTGAATTGAAAAGCGATTTACTGCGCATCTTCGAATCCAATGTCGATAAACTTACCGATACTGAAGTCACGGACGTTCTCCAGATTCAACTGCAAAAATAAAGTTAGCCTTGTTTATAGGTTAATGTTAATAAGGTTTTTTCTCTCAAAGATCAGTTATAAATAACTGAGCTGGTGACACATTTTGCCAAAGCTGAGTTACGTTTTGTAATTAAAAGTAAAAGAAAAAAACTTCCATGAAATTCGCAGACATTCTCATCCTGTATTTCTATTTGTTTGTTTGTTTAGCGGCATCTTTCTTTTTATGTGTCATGTCTTTTCATGGCGTCGGCGATCATGGCTCCCCACCTCTCTCTATCCCTTGTAGCTCTCAGCAAGCTCCTTCCCTCGGCATAGTTCTCCAGACCACCTTCTGTCATCCACCTGCTCAAGCTCGTTAGGTATGTCACGAGGCAGCTTTCCCCTTGTCTCTCTCTTCTTCCTCTATTCCACCTGTGAGTATCTGATTATCCACTCCCTCCTTCCTCTCATATGTGTACAGAAAATTCAGCCACCTCTTTCTGATGTTAACTATAAGCTCTCCCTCTTGTTTGCAACCCTCTCTAAGACCCTCATCATTGCACACATGTTCAGTTATATGATATCCCCAGCATCTTTCTGCAGAACAAAATCTCCGTGGTCCTCGAGTCTTTTCTTCATCTTTGATCCAACAGTCGCTGCAATAGAAGCACAGATGTTACGTAAGAGTTCAGTATTATTTTCGTTGCTACCAAAGAAATTCTCCTTGTTTCGCAATACTCTGCTCAGTCCTTTGGAATGTGTCCTTGCCCATCACATTACGTCTCCGGATCTCAGGGTCGCACTTACCGTCCTCTTCCAAGACGTTTCCCAGTTATTTAAACTCCCGAGTTTGCTGGATTCTTAATGTTCCTGACATTCATATCGCTTTTCGGTCTCTTCCTCTTACTTGATGACCATGCAATCTGTCTTCATGTTTAGCGGCATATCGACACATTATGGATCATTTAATTCCAAAATTTACTTTTCCCGGGGGCATTAGAAGGTTTCTTATTGTTTTGTTATTTTTGTTGGTTTTTTTTTGTTTTTTTTTACACAAAAGTATTTCTGGTATTTTTTGATAAGAATGTATTTCTATACTTTCATAGTCTTTTGACATCAGTTTGGGCAAGGGTAACTCTTTGCTCATAGTTGAGATCTTAATAGGTGGGGTAGACATGAGATGGAAAATCAATTAAGATGTGGTTCCATGCCATTCAAAACCTCCCGATCAGAGGACTTGCAGCCGTATGTAATTTATCGTCACGACGATTTATTTGTATTTAGGTTGATGGATAGAAACAGTGAAATGATTTAAGCAAAGATAACGAAAGCGAAGTAGTACCACATATATTTGTGCATTATACGATCCGAATAGAAACCGATCACACCTATTTTATACTTGAGAAATAGAAAGACGTCCAAGTCCCATGTATAAGCAGAGACAGTATTATTTCAGAGTCTGTCTATATTTCTGAGATGAGGTATTATGTACAGTATTTACATTATGCGGACCATTGTCCTCATCTTTGTCGCCATATTTGTCACAGCGTTTCGGCCGTTGTACGCTCCGGCCTTCTTCAGGTAGTTGGAATTTCGAACTGAACCCTTTATTACGATCCCTAGGGTAGACTGTTCTAGTTCCACGTGCCATGTTTGATGGATGCCAGTTATCAGTTATCTCCTGCTAATTTTCCCTCTGAAAGTTCTCCACTGCCTTAAACCGGGTATTGAACTCACACTCTTTGGGTTTGTCACTGGATCTAACCAACGCCTTTATCCACTGTGCCATGTGTCCTTGACGACATCTGGGTATGGATTTCTGGGTATTATAAACCTAATGTTTTCAGCAACCATTTTTTCCAGTGCTCATATTGTAATTTTGCTGTTATCATTCCATGTTTTTACCAGCGCTCATATTGCAACTTTGTTATCATTGCTTTTCTCTGGCACTCCTTATTACTGGTTCCCATATTGTATTTATTTCTATGCTTGGTCGGCTCAGGAGATTTTTGTAGCCTAGCATATGTGCTGATTCCTTAAGTTTACGAATTTTCCAATGGTGTTCCCTATCTATGATCTCAACATGATCCCACAGGGGGCGGTGATCTCCCTTCTCTCTCCATATGTGGTCAGCCACGCCTGATTTTTCTACTTCCCCTCGCGTTACAGATTTCTGGTGTTCTTGAAGCCTTACCTTGAGGGGGCGGCCTGTCTCTCCTTTATAGTTCTTTCCGCAGCTGCACGGGATAGCGTACACACAGTCTTTAGTCATGTTCTCCTGTGTGGGGGGTCTCACTCGAGAGAGATATCTGCGTAGTGTTGTCAAGCTCTTGAAGGTTGTCCTGATGTTATATGGACCGCAGATCCTTTGTATTTTCTCTGATAACCCCTTCACATAAGGCAGGCAGACTGTTTTCTGGGTGTTGTTGTCCTCCTCCTCCTCTTGTACCCGCCTATCCCAGTTTTTTTTTTGGGGGGGGCATCTGCCATGTATCCAGTGTAGTTGTTACGTTGTAGGGTACTACTTATACTGACCAATTCTTTATCTAACATCTCTGGGTCGCCACTTATGACTTTTGCTCGGTGTTGTAAGCAACGGACGATCCCTTTCTTTACGCTGTATGGATGGTGGGAGTTGAAATTGAGGTACTGTCCGGTGAATGTTGGTTTACGGCATACGGATGTCTTGAACCCATGCTCTGTTCGAGATATTAGTACATCCAGGAATGGGAGTGAGTTGTTACTCTCTTTCTCCATTGTGAACTCTATCGAAGGTCTTATTGAGTTCACATGGTCCAGTAGAACCTGGACATCTTCCTGGTGTGGCCAGAGTATGAAGGTGTCATCTACGTACCTTAACTATATAGTAGGCTTTAGCGATATAGATTCTAATGCCATTTCTTCAAAGTATTCCATGTATATATTCGCCATTGCTGGTGATAATGACGAGCCCATTGCTAAGCCCTCATCCTGTCGATATATGTGTGATCCCATTCCGAAGTGTGTTGTTTGTGTACAGAAAGTCAACATCTCCATCAGATTATCTTTTGGAATACTGGTCCGTTCTTCTAGGGAAGAATCAGAGGTCAATTTGTCTCTGAGTACTGAGAGTGCCTCCTCCGTGGGTACCTTGGTGAACAAACTCACCACGTCCAAGATCAACATCTGGTTGGATAGGATGGGAGCATCTTTGATTATTTCCACGAAGTGGGCGGAGTTTCGGACGTATGAAGGAGATTTTCCGATCAATGGGTCAATTATATCTACAACGAAGCGACTCAGAGGGTGGCACACAGAGCCTTGGCAACTAACAATCGGCCTGAGCGGAATACCGTCTTTGTGAATCTTAGGGAGACCGTATATATGAGGTAGCTTGGTGTAACGCTGCGATAACTGCCTATACGTCTTGGGTGCGAAGTGATCCTTGTTCTTGATTAGGATCTGTGACAATTTGCGTTCTGTTTTCATAGTAGGTTCCTTTTTCACTTTGCTGTAGCTACCACTGCTAATGAGGTCTTCCAGTTTTCTTGTATGCTCTGATTTGTCCATCACTACAGTCGCATTACCTTTGTCAGCCGGTAGGATGATGATGTTTTCGTTCCTCTGTAGGGATCCAATCGCCAGCCTCTCCAGTTTTGTTATGTTAGACCTGGGCAGCTTGGCTCTCTCCAGGGATCGTAGTAAAGGGTTCAGTTCGAAATTCAACCACCTGAAGAAGGCCGGAGCGTACAACGGCCGAAACGTTGTGACAAATATGGCAACAAAGTTGAGGACAATGGTCCGCATAATGTAAATACTGTACAGTATTATTTGTTTTTCAAGTCTTGTCAATCTTTTTCAGATTATTTAAAGACGAAACATATTTATAAGAGTTTGGGTTATTTTTATAGATAATAATGGTCTTCTGTTATAAGTCGTGCTATTTAACACATAGCTGGAAGGAGAGAGGAGAGTGATTCATATATTTTCCAATTATATTGGCGGAACTGAATCTAATGAACTCGATGTGACCTCATTCCAAGTCTGTATCCATTAGATGACCCGTACATCCAAGAATACAGGACCTGGTAATCCCCAGCGGTTAAGCATCGAGGTAAATCCCAAGTTCACCGTTGTTGCATTAAATTCTGAATAGTTTCAGTACCTCAAATCTAAAGTTATTTTTTTTTCATTTCAGGTAAGCATTAAGGATTTCGCTTCTCTAGTTCAGATGCTGATAAACTGACAATTGTTGCGTAAAGTGTCATCATGGCTTTCGCTTCTCTAGGTTAGCATCTGATATATTAACGATTATTGCGAAAGGTGTCACCATGACTTTTGCTTCCCTAATTCAGCATCTGATATATTAACGATTATTGCGTAAGGTGACATCATGGCTTTCGTTTCTCTAGGTCAGCTTCTGATATATTAACGATTATTGCGTAACTTTTCATCCTGGCTTTCTCTTCTCTAGGTCAGCTGCTGATATATTAACTTTTATTGCGTAATGTGTCATCATGGCTTTCGCCTCTCTAGGTCAGCTGCTGATATATTAACGATTATTGCGTAACGTGTAATCATAGCTTTCGCTTCAATAAGTTAGCTTCTGATATATTAAAGATTATTGCGTAACGTGTCATCATGGTCTTCTTTTCTCAAGGTCAGCTTCTGATATATTAACGATTATTGCGTAAGGTGTCACCATGGCTTTCGCTTCCCTAGGCCAGCTTCTGATATATAAAGGATTACTGCATAAAGTGTCATCATGACTTTCACTTCTCTAGGTCAGCATCTGATATATTAACGATTATTGCGTAAGGTGACATCATCGCTTTCGCTTCTCTAGGTCAGCATCTGATATATTAACGATTATTGCGTAACGTGTCATCATGGTTTTCGCTTCTCTACGCCAGTTTCTGGTATATTAACGATTATTGCGGAATGTATCGTCATGGCTTTTCTTTCTCTAAGATATCTTCTGGTATATTAACGATTATTCCGGAAAGTGTCCTCAAGGCTTTGTTTCTCATATATCAACGATTTTTTAGAAACGTATTATTATGGCTTTCTCTATTCTAGGTCAGTTTCTGATATATTAACTATTATTCCGGAAAGTGTCATCATGGCTTTCACTTCTCTAGGTCAGCTGCTGACATATTAACGCTTATTGCTAAAAGAGTTTTTCGGAATTTTGATAAGAATGCAGTTCGGACTGCTTTATACAACATCAAAAACATCTGACAGGTTTGGATATACTGGTATTTCTTTACAATTTCAAATATATGATATTAATGAACGAATTTTTGAACTGATGTCGTATTTCTTACCAAATCACGAAATGAATGCTGTATTCAATAGCCACTCATTGAGATTCTTTTGCGTTAATGCAGTTCTCATCAACGGCTCTGTCCTTGGACATTCGTTGTTCCTAATTTAAATCGACGAACTGCCTTAGGTTATCTGTTCTCAACACGGCATCTATGCTATCAATAGAAAATCTGATCCTTTCGATGAGGTCAAATTGGCAGATGATCTCAAAATGAACTACAATCTTTTGTTACTTGGGGCAAGTAATTACTTGTTTTAACAAATTCAAAACAGCTTACTTTTCATCACCTGACAATTCCATTTTCGACTTCCATCAGCATGGCTGACAATAATAGCCAGCGAAGTGATTCGTTACACCTTCTCGGATTAACTTTTTCTGTTGATATGAAATTAAACAAATGCTAGATCTGGTGCTAGAAATATAGCACTAGAATCAAACTGACATTTTTATAAGTCTACCATTCGCCTATACTTTGAATATTGCGACCACATCTGGTTTGGCGCTCCTTTTATATATTTAAAAATTCTTGATGAAATCAAAAGAAGAATATGCAACATTGCCGAGCCTACCCTGGTATCTCGTTTCTGTCATTTCCCGACCGATGCAACATAACTTCCCTGTGTGTTTTGTATAATCATTAGTCATTTTTCTGATGAAAATTCCTCTATATTATCTAGAGTTTAGGAGTTTAAGCGCGGTACTAGATGGCGGAAAGGTTGCATCATTTTACGGTTGAAATGGTGAGATGCACCTGTAATTTTCTACTATTGCACTTCTTGTTTGTGGAAAATTCTTCCAGTTTACTGCTTTAATCTTTAAAAATTTAGATGCAATATAAACTTTTATCTACTGTCTTCTTAATTACCGTCCTTTTATTGTTCTCTATCCTTAATAATATTTCGTCACAGTGGTTTTGTAGTGACTTACATGGGGTAGACTGATTAAAAATTATTGGCTGATGAAGGGACAAATTTTCTTAATATATATATATATATATATATATATATATATATATATATATATATATATATATATATATATATATATATATATATATATATATATGATACGCCATGAGCAGATATCAATGCACGTGAGAGATTCATAGAAGATTGAAGTTTAAATACAGTAAATACGACCTTGTTAACAGAACGCTCCTCTGTGGCCAAATCGGTAAAGGCACGTCAAGCTATATGCCAGTTCCGTATAGGAACCAGGTTCAAATCCTGTCGGAGGAACAATATTTTCTGTGAACCTTTCTCGGACATTCAGGCCGGTAAATGTTCTTTAATACTGTTTATTATACACAAAGCATTTACTTAAATATTTGTATCTATAAAAAGTGTATAAACATAAAAATGTCTATATATTTATTCTGAAATGGGAAAAAGTCTCACAATTATATTAAGACATTTTTGTGTTTATACGTTCATTATATAGATACAAATATTTAAGTAAATGCTCTGTTTATAATAAACAGTATTAACGATATTTACCGGAGAAATTTTCATAGAAAAAATGTGTCCTCAGACAGGAATTGAACCTGTATGCTATATTGAACCGTCATATCGCCTGAAGTGCTTTTACCGAGAATTGTAGTTTAAAAACAGTAAAATCGACCTTGCTAACCGGAACGCTCCTTTGTGGTTCAATTGGTAAAGCACGTTAGGCTATTCGGCTGTTCCGTATAGGATACAGGTTCGATTCCTGTCGGAGGACGCATTTTTTCTATGAAAAATTCTCGGACATTCAGGAGGGTAAATACTGTTAATTATAATCAGAGCATTTACTTAATTACTTGTATCAATAAAAAGAACGTATCACCATAAAAAAAATGTCTTAATATATATATATATATATATATATATATATATATATATATATATATATATATATATATATATATATATATCGGTTCAGCGGAAAGTCAGTGATAGTTTGACGGATAGATATATCCGCAAGGAATTGACGCAGGGACTATTAAACTCGAAGATTATCTTATCTGCTGCCCATTAACGGGAATCAGAAGTAGTTGCTTTGGACATATGGAGGGAACCTCCTCTTCTCAGAATAAAGCCAAATAAAAAAGGTACGCATAGGCAGATCTACAGGTTAGAAGTCTCTGCTCGTTGTCAACCCATTGATTATATATGTCTCGGAGAACCCGTTCTCATCTTGCAACTGACTTAGCCGGCTTTTCCCAACTCTTCCTTCAAGGACTCAAATCGTATTCATTAAAATCTTATAAATAAATTAGTTAATTGATTAGTGTTTTATAAATTCGTGGGGTTAAATGTTTATTGTGAATTCTTAGTTTAAACGTTGTCTAGTACCGCTAGTTCCTGTTCTAAGTATTAAAGGAAAGAAGTCAGCCATAATTTATAGAAAAAAAAGTTACAGGCTCTTAATAATTGGATATATTTGGTAAAAGAATCGAAAAAAAGATTACGCATGGGAGGGTGAATTTTATCTTTACTTTAAGCTTTTAATTCAGTTAAGCTTTCAAAGCCTCTGGCGTAGGAATCGTTTTTTGTAGATCATTATTACCAAAGTTTGCTTCTTTAACTCGATAAATATAATGCATTAATATAAACTCACTTTCAAACAATACGTAGCAAAATTGTTCCTTTATTGCGTCTGCTTTATTGTGGTTTTCTAAGCGAAGCTTATATGTCGCACGTTCGAAACTATGGGGCGTCTAGTCAGGATCGAACTCAGTATTCACGTGTAATACGCTCAAGCGAGACAAGCTGGCTAACCAATACACCATGTCGACATGTACAATTGACTTCCATTATGCTGTAGCTTAAGTGTGGCACAAAGCGAGAATATTAGGCCTAGTGAGGATCGAAACCACTTTTTTGTCGTAATTGATCTATCAAGCATGTTGTTTAGGGGTCTTCACGCTGTATAAGGCCCGAGGTCACTCGAGGTAAAGGGTTGCATAGTAAGAGGTACAGCTTTTGTGTATACGTGCCAGAATTAACGGTTAATGGTAGACTTGAACATGTTTGAAAGATTATAGTGATCGGAGGAGCAGTCTCTTGGGAGTTTGTCGACAAGGCAGCTGTTTGTGGGAAGAAGATGCTTGAGTGGAACTTACATCTTACGAGGGGATCTTTAAAAAAAACGTGTAGAAGGCAATGGGTAAAGAAAAATATCTTGCCCTATTAAAAATTACTGCCAATTCATAGATCACAAAAGCAAGGTAAGCTGTAGAGACCTATGATCACTTAAATCATGGAGGGATGTGGAATTTATTTATTTGTTGGTGGCTTAATAACTATCGGTGTGGAAAATCAGTGAACCGAGAATAAATCTACTATTTCATCTCAAGTAAGGCGATAATGCCACTAAGATGCAAGAGGTTAATGAGAGTAGTAGAGAATGAAAAGACATCAGTGAGGAGAAAAGACAATAATAGAAAATGTTTCGGGAAGAGAAATGGCGATTGTTACATGTAACCTTTTGAAGAATTTAGCTGGCAAGGAACTAGAAACAGGAAGAGAGTTTTCTAGCCTAAGAGTGCAAAAAAAAAAAAGTAATTATTAGAATAGAACTTATGCTAATATTTTCTAATATTCACTTCTCGCTTGCGGAACTCCCTTCCGGTTCCATGTTTCCCAGCCTAATTTAATCTTCAAAGCTTTTAAATGCAATGTCAATCGTCCTCCTGATTACTACTTTTATTCTCGTTTATTAGTAATATTTCTGTTTCTAGCGTCTTTCACACCCAGTATCCCTATGTGTCTCAGTGACATCACTGGCTTGCTTTGGGTGAACTCGTTTAAAAAAATGTGTAGAATGCAATTGGCAAAAAAAAAAATATCTTGATCTGACACTATTAAAAATCCCTGCTAATTCATAGCTCATAAAAGACAATGGAAGCTGTAGAGAGTCATGATCACTTAAATCATGAAGGTTTAAGGAATTTCTTTATTTGCTGGTGGCTTAATAACTATCGGTGTGGAAAATCAGTGAACCGAGATTACATCCACTATTTCAACTCAAGGAAGGCGATAATGCCACTAAGATTCGAGTAGTTAATGTGAGTATAAGAGAATAAAAAGATATCAGTGAGGAGAAAGGAAAATAAAAGAAAATGTTTCAGGAAGAGAAATCGCGATTGCTGCATTTAAACTTTTGAAGATTTTTGGTGACAGGGAACTGGAGACAGGAAAAGAGTTTTCTTGCGTATGAGTACCAAAAACAATAATTATTAGAATAGAACTTATGCTAACATTTTTTTCGCACATCTCGCTTGTGGAACTCTCTTCCGGCTCCATTTTTTCCAGCTTAATTTAATTCCGATTAAAAAATAAACACAAAAAAAAAACGTGTAGAAGTCAACGGGTAAACAAAAATCTCTTGTCCTCACACTACTAAAAAATGCATGCCAATTCATTGATTAAAATAATCAATGGAAGCTGTAGAGGGCCTTGATCACTTAAATTATGAAGGGATAAAGAATTTATTTATTTGCTGGTGGCTTAATAACTATCGGTGCGGAAAATCAGTGAACCGAGTTTAAATCCACTATTTCAACTCAACGAAGGCGATAATGCCACTAAGACGCAAGAGGTTAACGTGAGTAGAAGAGACTGAAAGGACATCAGTGAGGAGAAAATAAAATAAAAGAAATGGTTTAAGGAAGTGAGATAGCGATTGCTACATTTAAACTTTTGAATATTTTAGCTGGCACAGAACGAGAAATAGGAAGAGAGTTTTACAGGATATGGAAGAGATAGAAACAGAAATATTACTCAGCGAGAACAGAGTAACCAAGAGGACGACGGACATCGTATTTAAAAGCTTTCAAGAAGCTAATATCATAGTGACCATCCTCTTTCATGATAGCGCCATCATTCTCAAGAGATTGAATTTATCGCCAGCATTCAAAATCCGACTTTTCGCAGAAAGCTGTCCGTTGTTTAACTAAATATATATTAACACTGATCATTTGATACCATTTCTATAACAATTAATCGTTAATCAAACTAGAAAAACTTAAATTACTTTTTCCAGATCGAAAACGTCATTAAAATCTCCGAAGTCTATGTGCAGTATTTTCAATACCGTTATTTCAAAGTGAAATATCCTGTGGCAAAAATGTCAGTACAATTTGGTGAAACCCTTTAGCAATGTCTTTACAAATAACACAAGATAGGCTTCTTTACCCTGAAACATTGCTGACGACAGAAACACAAGAATTGTCGTCTGAAAATCCCAATAAGTTTGGCTCTATAGTGGCATTGGCAATTTCACATGAATATTTTTCTATGAAATATTATTGAACGAATAGGTCTTGTATAGAAATAATCGATAAGGGTTGGTCGTAACTGACAGGCGACAAAAATTAAATCAATTAATAATATATTTATGAAAGCAAATGGGTTTGCTTACAAGATTTCTTTTTTTCCCCTCAACTAAACTCTCATTCTTTTTTCTGTTTTATATATTAGGTTGGTGCAGATATAATGTTTTCTGACATAAGTTACTATGTGAGAAAACGACATTATTTTTGCACGAACCTAATATATATATATATATATATATATATATATATATATATATATATATATATATATATATATATATACTTCCTTTGTTCTTCAGACGGTTATTCAGAAGCCGTGTTTTATTTTACTTTTTGATAGCGTCCATGTTTTCTTATGGTTCGCTTTTTGTAATTTTGTCAACCGATTCATTCACTTCTAGCAATTCTAATCTTTCTATTTTTTTTTTCTGTTTTTATATACACTTCCTCTGTCCTTCCTGACGCTTTTTCAGAAGATGTGTTTTATTTTACTATCTGATAACGTCCATGTTTTCTTATGCTTCGATTAGTGTAACTTTGTCAATCGATTTACTCACTTCTAGCAATTCTAATTTTTCTATTCTTTTTTCTGTTTTTATATACACTTCCTCTGTCCTTCCTGACGCTTTTTCAGAAGATGTGTTTTATTTTACTATCTGATAACGTCCATGTTTTCTTATGCTTCGATTAGTGTAACTTTGTCAATCGATTTACTCACTTCTAGCAATTCTAATTTTTCTATTCTTTTTTCTGTTTTTATATACACTTCCTCTGTCCTTCCTGACGGTTTTTCAGAAGATGTGTTTTATTTTACTATCTGATAACGTCCATGTTTTCTTATGCTTCGATTAGTGTAACTTTGTCAATCGATTTACTCACTTCTAGCAATTCTAATCTTTCTATTCTTTTTTCTGTTTTTATATACACTTCCTCTGTACTTCCTGACGGTTTTTCAGAAGATGTGTTTTATTTTACTATCTGATAACGTCCATGTTTTCTTATGCTTTGATTAGTGTAACTTTGTCAATCGATTCACTCACTTCTAGCAATTCTAATCTTTGTATTCTTTTTTCTGCTGTTTTTTTTTAAAGCTTCGAATATTTATATTTACTTTTTGGCAAATTTTCGAAGTTTATCGTTTTAATTCTCCTTCAACAACGGCCTATGATCAAATTCTAACCGATCAGCCATTTCCAAGAAAATCTATTTCTAATCGGTCGTTTTACGTTTAAACATATTATTAAATGTTTAAACATATTATTAGTTTGGTGCAAATATAATGTCGTTTTCTCACATATGTTACTACCTGAGAAAACGACATTATTTTTGCACCAACCTAATACATCAACCAGGCGAATTTAAGCGTACTATATCAGACCAGTAATACATTGTACCTTAGTGGCTTTAATGCCTTCCTTGTGATAAACTCGATTAAAGAAAAAGTGTAGTAGTCAACAAAAGATCGTGTTCTCACACGATTAAAAAATGGATGTCAATTCGTTGATCATAAAAGCAATGAAAGCTGTAGAGAGCCATGATCACTTAAATTATAAAGGGATATGGAATTTCTTTGTTTACTAGTGGCTTAACTATCGGCGCGGAAAATCAGTGAACTGCGATTAAATGGACTATTTCAATTCAAGCAAGGCGATAATACCACTAAGACGCAAGAGGTTAATGAGAATAGGAGAGAATGAAAATCCATCAGTGAGGAGAAACGACAATAATAGAAAATGTTTCAGGAAGAGAAATGGCGATTGTTACATGTAACCTTTTGAAGAATTTAGCTGGCAGGCAACTAGAAACTGGAAGACGGTCTTCTAGCCTAAGAGTGCAAAAAAAAAGTAATTATTAGAATAGAACTTATGCTAACATTTTCTTTTTCGCACTTCTCGCTTGTGGAACTCCCTTCCGGTTCCATGTTTTCCAGCCTAATTTAATCTTCAAAGCTTTTAAATGCAATGTCAATCGTCCTCCTGATTACTCCGTTTGTTTTTGTTTATTAGTAATATTTCTGTTTCTAGCTCTTCTACACCCAGTAACCCCTTGTGTCGTAGTGACTTCACTTCTTTGATTAGGGTGAACTCGAATAAAAAGATGTGTAGAAGGCAATGGGCACAGAAAAATATGTTGATCTCACCCTATTAAAAATTCCTGCCAATTCATAGATCATAAAAGCAATGGAAGCTGTAGAGAGTCATGATCACTTAAATCATGAAGGGATATGGAATTTCTTTATTTGATGGTGGCTTAATAATTATTAACCAGGAAAATCAGTGAATCGAGATGAAATCCACTATTTCACCTCAAGCAAGGTGATAATGCCTCTAAGAAGGAAGAGGCTAATGAGAGTGAAAGAGAATGAAAAGACATTAGTGATGTGTAAGGTCACTAAAATAAAGGGTTTCTGGTAGAGAGATTGCGATCGTTGCATTTAAACTTTTGAAGACTGTAGCTGTCAGGGAACGAGAAACCGGAAGAGAGTTTTAGAGGGGTGAAGTGCCAAAAAAGTAATTATTAGCATGGAACTTATGCTTTGATTTAGCTATGTCCGTTGTAAAATGACGAGAATAAATCGCGAATTTATTAGTACGCTTAAATTCACATGGTCGATGTACCATAATATTTACAACACTATTTACTCACTTTAAGCTCTTACAACAACATCTTTCACTAGGCTTGAATGATTCTTGGCTCTTTTAGAAAAGAACATCTTCCGACAATATTCAGGACAGCATCTAAGTGGGAGGATTCGTAATATCTTTGTCAAAATTAGAAGTTGAAATAACACGTTTAGAAACAACGTTTTTCTAATTCCATACCATTTAAAACTGTAAGCATTTATGGCCATCTACAGTTTCTTTCGTTATCTGTAAAATGCGATAACTATCTGGAAAACATAGCTGTTGAAACGAAAAATGGATTAATTTATTTTTTGTAAGGCGTTTGTGCAAGAGTTCACGCAGCAGACGAAGAAGGTTGATTAACTCAGTGGTTCGTCTTTTCTGTATCATAATCCATCTTGCCTATTTATAAGTCGGCTATTCGTCCTTGCATTGAATATGACTGCCATATCTTGTCTGTGGACCTGGCTAAATATCTCGATATTCTTGACAAAATTCAATGAAGAGTCTGTTATTCTATCTATCTTGATCTGGCATCTCGATTTAAGTCGCTTTCCCAACGCTGTGACGTGGCTTCCAAATGAATTTTTCCTAAATCTAGATCTAGTCTGTCCTCAGAGGTACATCGACCACACGAATTTAAGCGTACCACTAGATTCACGACTAGTTCTCATCATTTTACTGCGGACTTATATGTAAGCGTAAATTCTATGCTAATAATTTTTTTTTTGACACTCCTATGTAGAACTCTCTTATTATTAGGCAGAGAAGGTAATAAATTCACATTGAACAACGATATGAAACTAGTAATAAAAACCCAGCATTCCACCTAAAAAATAAAACTTTGAAGAGCTTCGCAATATACAGAAATGTTTCGAAACAACTGATAAGACAGATTTGCAAAGTTGCCGAAGATAAAATATCACATTAATTTGCAATGTGCCTTCTATTCGAAAAAAATTCCAGATAATGTTAGCGATAGTGAACGAGTTTATTACAAACGTTAATTTAGTAAATGATTAATTTTTTTACTATTTGAGTTGTTCCTGTCAACAATAGACGCCGATCCCATGGCCAGAAAAATGGTAACATCAATCTCACTAATGTTAAACTATACATCAAGTATAGAACAGGAATTATATGATTTCTTTAAATTAACACGGATTTCTAATTCATTTAGAAATAAATCGTTTTATCCTTGATTCTGTACGGTACTATTTGGAACATTGAATAATAAAGCAATGGCTTTTTTTCAGATCCTTCGCTGTTATGTCGACATTGTAAATATATTTATTAACTGAAGATAATTCTTAAGGGGAATAAATAGTAAACGGCATCGAGAGATTTCGTAAACAATTTTATTTGTTTGTTTGTTTGGGTTTTATCGCATATCAACCACTGTGGGTTATTTAATGCCAAATCCAGCTTATATATATATATAGATATTTTTTGTTTAAGTCAATAATTTCTATTTGATTGTTGATTGTTGATTGTTTTGTTTAACGGCATCTCAACCTTAGTGGTCACTTTATGCCGAAAATGATTTTGAGTGACTTTAAAAGTCAAAAACGTATAGCTGGCAACATTATTTTTTTACAAAAAAACGTATAGCTGGCAATATTATGGTTTCAAAAACGTATAGCTGGCAACATTATCGTTTCAAAAACGGATAGCTAGCAACATTATGGTTTCAAAAACGGATAGCTGGCAACATTATTTTTCACAAAAAACGTATAGCTGGAAACATTATTGTTTCAAAAACGTATAGCTGGCAATATTATGGTTCCAAAAACGTATAGCTGGCAACATTATTGTTTCAAAAACGCATAGCTGACAACATTATGGTTCCAAAAACGGATAGCTGGCAACATTATTTATCCGAAAACATTATCTGAGGCCTTGCTGTTGGATGTAGTTTATCTCCATACCCAGGACGCGGATGTAGTTTACCGTCATACCCAGGACGCGGAGGTAGTTTACCGTCATACCCAGGACGCGGAGGTAGTTTATCGTCATACCCAGGACGCGGAGGTAGTTTACCGTCATACCCAGGACGCGGAGGTAGTTTACCGTCATACCCAGGACGTAAACAATTTTAGTTACGCCTCTTGTCACCATGTTTTACCTTCTTATAAGGCAAGTTTAGGAGGCGTACAGCCATATCCCTTTGAAACACCAGTTCACGCACGGTCACCGACACCTAGTCAGTACCCATATAAGAAACCACTTAGGAATACCAGGTTTAGTAAGCTTGGGTGTGTGGCTGGTGTAACAGGTGACACCTTGTAATTGGAAATCGGACAGCAGAATTCGAATTTCAGTTGGTTTCGTTATTTTCAGTTACAGACAAAGCGTAGGAAGGGTAGGAATCCACATATACTTACACATGCTATGGGTTAGTATGACTTGTATCAGTAAATCATTATTATTCCTCAACGATGTCTTAGAAGTTAAATATATTTTCTGACTTTAAATAACATAAAAAATGTTGATAAGCCATTAAAAACAAATGAATCAACCAATATAATAACTTACGTGCAAATACTCTTGAGAAATGTTTGAATCTATCTCTTCTCTCTCCAGCTTTGTGTGAATTAGTAGGAATTGTACCAGTAAATCAATATTATGTTTTCAATCTAAAAAGAATTCCTGGCTTTAAATAACCTGCAAAAGTTGATAAGCCTTAAAAAGAAATCAATATATTCATTTTACGCGCAAATAACCTTGGGAATGGTATGGACCCATCTCTTCTCTCCCAGCTTTGGGTTAATTAGTCTGACTTACAGCATGGAATCATTACTATCAAAAATTTATTATAATCTAAGTCTGGCTTTCAAGAAGTTGCAAAAGGCTGATAAGTCGTAAAAAAACCAAATCAGGCAAGAAATCAAAACCCAAGAGCATTTGCTAATGAAGAAAACACTTCAACTACGCTATTTTCGTTGAATATTTTCCTGATTCACTATTTTATACAATCCATTACCAGACACCTTAGGTAAAATAAGCTTTTTCTAAGAAACATTAGAGCATATGAGACTGATGGTTTTATATTCAGAATATGTGCGCATTCTCTACATGAACAGAGAATGAAGGGCTTCTTTTGGATTAATATATATATATATATATATATATATATATATATATATATATATACACATCAATGATGACGGAGTGAACGGACATTTTTCTCCTTGCACAAACTAAGCGTTGTATTACTTTCTTTTTTAAAGCGAAGTTTTTAATTTTTAATTTATTTTTTTTCTTCTTTTTTTTTGTTATAATTTTCTATTTTTTTTTTTATGTATACATCGATTTTTTTATTTTTATTTTTAAAATAAGTATTTTAGAAAGTTTACTTGAGAAATTGTTATATTAGAAACATTTAAAGCGTGGTAATTGTTAACCTACTTATACACTGACATGAATAATTCCGTATTTATATTTAAGCGTAACATTTCTCTTTTTATTAGGTTGGTGCAAAAATAATATCGTTTTTTGACGTTAAAAATACGTCAAAAAACGATATTATTTTTGCACCAACCTAATATGATAGAGGACGTATTTTCGAGACTTAATTTTTTGTTTTTGTCTATTAGTTCAGTAACGTCGATTTCTTTATATATCATTTATCATTCAAACATTTGCCAAAAATTGTATTCTGTTATCCTTTTCTTATCTATTGATTTTAGTAAGGTAAAATTTTTTATGGACAATGACGTATTTTCAAATTTATAGAAAAAGCGTTTCGAATCGTAACGTTGATTTTTTTTTTGTTTAGTAGTGGATTTCATCCTTTATTATTTATCCCACAAATATTTATTTTTACCAACAACAATAATGGAAAAAGGTTCAGATATATTTAATGATATTTGTATAATTTTATTAGTTTTATTCTTTTCTTATTTATTGATTCAATTATATTATCGTCATTAATGTAATGATAAGTGAAAGCATTACATTTGATAACAAACTGTTTACTCTGTCATCCAATTTAAAATATATATGTACGATCCTTGTTATGGTAGAGGGTTTACTTGTCCCAATAATCTCAAGAATGAAGCCGTCTTGAGTTCCCAATCATGTAGGGACAGCCATAGTGATAAGGTGGAAGAGGAAAACAAGACAGAACGAGATCAATTACCAAATACTCCAATAGCAGAAAAGGTAACGATCTATACGAACTCAACGGCCAAACAGGCGGAAGTGAGCAAGCGCCTGTTCGGCTGGCGTAAGCAAGACGGAAATTGACATACCAAGCATCTGAGAAAAGAAGGCCAGATCTCGATTGTCTCAGTCCCCTTTAAGCCGTCAGGGAGGCGCTTCTAGCCAATCGTGAGAGCTACTCCGTCGCGCAGTGCTGTCCACGAAAACCAAATTCAAGCGAATGTCCTCGTCAAAATCTCTTTGATTCACAGCCAACTCCGCCATCAACATCAACAGAAATAGAGGGAATAGGAGTACAGTATTTGAGCCGGTGCCGACAACATAAATATTCATTTTTCTCATTCTTAGTGCCCCTCTTATTATTGAAATAGTGGTTAGGTTCTGATATGTCCCAGAAAGACATATATTTGAACGAAGTAGCTAAGTGATTTTGTCTACTATAACCAAGTAGAATACGGTAGCAGTAATCGACTGGTACGAGTCGTATTCGCAGGTAAGAAGTGTAGATCAATGGCGTAGTCCAATGGGTGTCATTATAGACTTAGCTCTCAGACTAAGGCTCTGTCGTACCTACACGTCCGTTGGTATTTATGACAGACACCAGCCAATCATATTCCAGTGAGTGGGGAACACAGGTGTATGCATATTCCATTATATCAGGTACATTCTTTGCATGCTACCTTAATAAACAAGCTGCTTTCCAAAACTTAAGGCTGGTGGAACCCTTAAACAGCCGTAGTAAAGGGAGTGTCAATGAGAATCAGTCAGGTTTGCACAGTCAGGGAGAGATAAAGTGTAACGCCATGCTCTGTATAATAAAGGGAAAATATTAGAACACTAAAGAATGAGTCACGGGATATACCGGGTTAGCGATATTGGAACAAAGAAAGAAAGACAAAATGGCAGCCGGTCTTCAACAGCAACAGTAGTCATAATAACAAAAAAAAAAAACCTTCAACGCGTGCAGTCAAACAAGCCAACCATCAGCAACACACATTAGTAGACAGGAAGATAAGGATTAAGTGTTCAAGTTCTCCACAGAGAATTTTCCTACGGGTTAAAAGCCTAGTAGATTAAAAATTTGTCTTGTAAATTTGATGGCGCAGTAATTGTAAGTTCAACCCCTGGGCCAAGTTCCGGGTAATTAGAATAAGCAGAAAGGAAATTAGCAATGACTGAGTACTACTAAAACCATAATTAGACGATATATTTCAAGAACAATGTACTCTTGTGAATTAAATAGTAAATTGAACTTCGTTACTCTTATACTTCTTAGATTTTTTTAAATTTTCCCAGAGAAGAAAAACTGAAAAAGTAGAATAAAGAGTTTATTACAATATACAACGTAATACAAGCCAAAGAAAACATTCATTATCCTACCTAAATCATTTTTATAGCTTTTAGATCTCCAAACTTTTAATGGCACTTTCTACAACTGTTCTACAACACATGAAATAGCGGCATGATGGCTCCTTCAGCTACTTATGGCGTCTTGGGCGGCTGTCCGATTTGTCAGTACCTTGAGCCAACTCTTAACAAAGGGTTCAACCCGAAAATCCCTATAGGTTAAAAGTACAACAGAAGATGCAAAAGGAACATTAGCCTGCATGTAAATAACGTTTATTTTTATTTGAGATTTCATGTCCGCAAACACATTTATATATTTCTGACGGGCGATAATGGTTATATATTAGCGTCCACCCACAGCTTAGAGACATAACAATTTTTATGCTGCTCTATCACCTGCGAAACCCTAATCCGTTGAGGACAACAGATCTTTCAAGTCAGAGATTCTTGGATTCTTCGGTAACTAAGTACTCCTTTTTGGTTGTGACCGCTACATGATCTGTACATGCTCAACGGGTCATAAATCTGAGAAGTCCGCGGAATATTTGGTTCTTACAAAGTCAGCAATAATCCCTGACACTAGTTTCTTATCAGTTGTGCACAATGGAATGTTGCGTTATCATTCTGGAACAGAATACACACTCACCCAACTTCAAGATGGTTCTTGCGACCTGTCAGTCCAGAAGTACCGACAGCGTATCCTGACAGAGAGTTTCTTGGAGATTGTTTCGTGTGCGCTAACAACAGAGACAATTTTGAGATGCTGCATGATATACAGTTCCGGTTTGCTCTGCGAAGCCCTTTATACATATTTATTTGTGCCGTTATCATCATTTGAAGAATAAGATCTGTCTTTTTCTTTTTTTTTTGTTTAACGGCATATCAACACCTTATGCGTCATTTAATTTCCCTGTGAGCTTTGAAGTAATAAAAATTACATATATTATTCTGTTTTCACAGTTGAATTCATGGTAGATGATACTCAGCTTTTGTGCATATTCATGTTGGGACATTACAAGAGGCAATGATATATGCTTCATGTTGTTTTGTTGAAGTTATATTTTGGAATACAGTTTGATTTAAGAAATTGTAGGATATTATATAGATTAATGTCGTGAAAGTGTTCTTTCATGTTGATATATTGTTCGTAATTTTACGATAAATAGGTATTGATGGTATTTTTATAATTAAAATTTATCTCAGGTATTTTTAGTATAAAATGTATTTTTATACTTTCAAGGGGTTTTGTTATTGTTTGGGGTTTCACTGTTTGCCCGGGTCAAGGTGAACTGCGGGGCTTTTATACATATTTATTTGTGCCGTTAATATCATTCGAAAACTAAGCTCTTTGTCTTTTATTTTTTTTGTTTAACGGCATATGAACACTTAAAATGCCGAAATTTAATTTTCTTGGGAGATTTGAAGTAATAAAAATAAAAGTAACAATATACTGTTTTCACAGTTGAATACATGATAGATGATACTCAGGTTTTGTGCATATACAGGGAAAGATATTATATAGACTAATGTCATGAAAGACTTCTTTCATGTTGATTAATTTGTTGTTGGTAATTATACTATAAATAGGTATTAATGGTATTTTTATTAAAATGAATCGCTGATATTTTTCACTATAAAAATGTATTTTTATACTTTCGAAGGGTTTTTTTTTGGGGGGGGTCACTATTTGCCAATAGCTGAGACTATTACAATTGGATTTCATACACTCTAAGATATCATATAATCGAGGATTTATGATGCACTGTAAGATTTCATATAATCTAGGATTTCCTATATATTCTTCGTTTTCATATAATCAAGGATTTTATATATTCTAGGATTCCATATAAACTAAGATTGCTTAATTAGCCTACGATATCATATAATCTAGAATTTCAAATATGCTCTAGTATTTCACATAATCTTGGATGTCATATATTCTATGATTTCATATAATGTATGAACACGGGTCAAGACCTAGACCTAGGAACAACGGTAATTAAGATTTGTTTCCACGTTCCTCAAAACCGCCAATCTCCCCATCAGAGGCCTTGCTGTTGGATGTTGTTTATTGTCATACCTAGGAATCTAAGATCTTTGGCACTTACACCCAACAAGTTGTGTAATATGGTCTCAATTGTGCTAATTAGGTGACAAAGTCACTTCAAAACTCGTTACATTCCAGAAGCACAGAGGCTTATGACTAACAAACGCCTCATTGACCATACATCTTTCAATGAGTTATCCAACATTACCAAGCTTGGTGTCTCATCTGTGCCTGCTTCCCTTCAGTGGTTGGAGACAGCTCCTACTCCTCCGTTGATCTCTCTTCTGCGGCTGTCACCTCAAGCACCCAGCGAAGACTAATTTTCTAAAAAAATATTATTGTTCCAAATGCTGTCTCCTCATAAATGAATTGATACCAGTGTTGACTTTTTCTGGTTTAAAAGTTGAATAAACAATTGTCCTTCTCCAGCTCGACACAGAGACACTTTCCCAGGGAAAATCTTGCAGCTTACATTATTGTGAGATTCACCAAAACAGATTTATATTTCCTTCCCGTCTGAAATCAGACACGGGACATTTGACTCTCATATACTTCGTTTCCCGTCAGAAATATTCCTTAAGTAACCTTTTTACCTCCAACTGGAAATTAAAATTTTATCCGATTCTCCTCATCTTGATTCCACGGACACATTCGTGGCGGGCGTTATTAACCAATTGTCAACACCTCGCTCGACATACAAATTAAGTATTGTACTTAGCCGGCCTTTTGATTCATTTTAGAATTTTCGATTTTCTGGGAAGGAATTGTTTATCAGTATATCATTCTGGATATTCATTAACCCTTTTCATGGTAGTTTATCTGTAAATCGTTTTTTATATATTCAAAAGCTGCTATTATTATTTACCAGCAACCAAAATAGTGTTTCAGTTCCTCTGTTGTTGATCGAAATTTCTTGAGAATAATGTCTCGTGTTGTTGCGCAATGTGTAACAAGCGCAGTAAGCGACTGATGAATCATTTCAAGCTGTTACTATGTCCTTATACTAAAACAATAAAACGTCTGCCAGGATACATTAATAGAACAGCTTGTGCACAAGTGCGATGTCTTTGCGATTGCTCGCTAAGCGCTTTTCAGCCAAGATGGCTGTAACCCACATTAGCATCATGTACGGACATGTGAATGCTCATGTATGGCACATGCCATTCTCTTGTTTCCAATGTAGGACTATATGTTAAGTGGTACAGACTTCAAAGTCCCAATGAAACTTGTAAAATAGTGTACTGAACGACCCACATTCTATTAAGTTCAATTGGGATGTCTGCGTAGTTTTCAATCTTGTCAATAAATTTGGCCTTGATGTTATGGTTAACCGGTAGATCCACGTCAATGAGAGAAACATTTACGACTATTTTGTCAACAAAGTGACCTCTGGGACATTATTTGGATGTTGAAATCCTTCAATATCTTGATCTAGTCGTTTTCAATAATATTCTTTGGCCAATGGCGGTACCTTTTCTCATCTGCATCAAGGTCATACTTCAGTACCAATAAAGATGAGAGGTTACTTTAACATTGCAGTGCTTTTAATTTTAAGCAAAAGATGTGAGTGCGGTTTTACGCCTCCTTGCCCCGCAGGCTAAATCTAATTAATGGTAGCTGTACTTCCTGACTTACTTAGTATTCAGCGGTTGGTTTTCAGTGGCTACCGCTAGGCTTCTGTTATTATTTTATTTATTTGTATAATTATTTCCTTTGATTTCTCTTGTATACTGATTTCCTACACGTGTGCCAACCAGTGACCTAATATCAGAAATGTCTTCGCCACCTCTCTCTTCGGGAGCTTTTTCGCTTTGCTTCTAAAGCATACATTCGGCATATCAAGAGAAAGGTTTTACCTGCCTACGAGATAAGATAGCAGGCTGCCATATCTCGCCCGTCTCAGAGCCAGGACCAAAGTACACGAAGCCCTTGTCAGAGACATGCTTTGTGCTTTCGATGAGGCGGTAGTGACTCAAACCCAGTGTGAACTTCACTCACTGACGGACCGTTTCTCTCAGGCCTGCAGACTTCGGGCTGACCCTTAGCCAGAAAAAGATAAACGTCTTGGCACAAGGTACCGAAACACCACCAGCCATTACTATTGACGAATTTGAGCTCGATGCGCCCTATCAGTTCACATACCTTGGCTACACCATTACTGGCAAGCGCTCCTTAGAGGCAGAGATTGACAAGAGAGTCAAGAAGGCAGCTACAACCATTGCGCGCCTCACAATACGTGTGTGGACCAATCCCAAGCTGACGGCGAGGAATAAGATGGCAATGTACAACGCCTGCATCACCGGCACACTGATATATGGCAGCGAGGCTTGGACAACGTAAACCAGACAAGGGAGGCCTTTGAACACCTTTCATATGAGAACACACTCCGCCCCATCCTGAGAATAGCGTCGCAAGACAAGATGTCTAACACCTGTCTCGAGTAGGTTTGCCCAGCATGTTTTACACTACTTAGCGCATACTCCGTCGGTTAGGACACATAAACCGCATACCAGACGGACGCATCCCCAAAGACCTCCTGTATAGAGAGCTGGCCTCTGGAAGGAGAACCTCCGGGCGGCCACAGCGTCGGTACCGCGATTTCATGAGGCGCGACATGAAAGCTGTGGACACCAAAAAAGAGTCCTAGGAGAGCCTGGCAGCCATGCGATCCAAATAGAGAGGAACCCTGGTCAGACACTTCACGTTATGAGAGGAGAAGCTGACAGAAGTCGTCAAGGAAAGGCGGGACCACAGAAAGCAAAGTGACAGTTCCAACAGTTCAGAGAGAGAACATACATGCGACCTCTTCAAAAGAGATTGTCACTCCGGCATCGGCCTCTACAGTCACAGACGTCGATGCCCCAACCAAGCAGACAATTGGATGCTACTCTTGGACAAAACCTGTCCAACGGAGGCCTGTACAATATGTGAGCTGTATTTGAAAGTACAATTTTTTGTATTTCTTTAACGCATGTGCTACCAGGAACCCCTTCACTGAGTCAATCGGAACCTTTTCCAATCAGTCCGAGGACACTATCTAAAACCGAAATTACTGAAGTCATCTTATGCCACATTTGATGTGTTACACTCTGCAGCGACTACTATGTCAATGACAAAGCTCATTCTGTTGTTGCTGTCTTTGATCACGATTTCAAGTCGATTAGATTAGATTTTTCTGTCTGCGTGTATTGTAAAGTCTCATAAAATTATTACAGGTACTGTCTCTAAGCGCGTCTAGGTGATGTTCATACCAGTTTCTTGCAGTTTACTTCCCGTAAAAGTTGCATATTTTCCAGTGAGAATATTATTATTATTATTATTATTATTATTATTATTATTATTATTATTATTATTATTATTGTTGTTGTTGTTGTTATTATTATTATTATAGTAGTTGTATTAGTAGTAGGAGTAGTAGAACAACAACAATAATAATAATAATGATATTAATAATAACGGCTATTTGATTTGTTTACATTTGTATTTGATAAAGAACTAGATGTCTGACCAACAGGTGTCCGAAATTATGTTAATACAACCAGCTGATCAAAATAGTCCACGTCATTTTAACTCTTTGAATTTCTACCGATCTAGAGTACTTGAATAACGTGGCAGTTGTACAAGAAATGAGTCAGAAATTATCTCTATCTTCCTCCCATTCTTTCTTTCTCTCCCTTTCTGTCTTTCACTTGTTTTGTCTCCCGCTATGTCGGATTTCTTCACTGGACTTGTGCCCCAATTACTTTCGCTCATGATCTAAGATTCTCCTCCACCTATTTTTTTCTTTCCATTTCCTGTCACCTTCTCTTCCCTACTGTCTCTCATTCTTTGTCTCTTTCTCTGTCAGAGGCTCTTTGGCTTCTGTACCATTTGTCTTCCTGATTGGTGGGAAAAACATCCGTATCTCAGAACCTGTAAACAAATTCGAGTTGTGCTATACAAATCAATAGGATGCGTCGACAATATCTGACTAATGATATCTTAATAGGCGTCAAGCTGATTACAAGGCCTGTAAAATGATGGCCAAATTTCGAGAGGAGAGCGAAAGAAAAAATAGGTAATAATTGGAAAGAAGCTGGGAATAGAAAAGAATTAAAAAAAAGCAAAAGTAAGAATGTATGAAAATCGAATTACTATAATGAGAAGAACTCCCCATATATATATATATATATATATATATATATATATATATATATATATATATATATATATATATATATATATCACAGTAAAAAAATATCTTGAAATATATATATATATATATATATATATATATATATATATATATAATCATTTAAAAAAAAAGATTACATCTCGACACGGAAATTCCTTTTTCGCAACTAGAAATTTGTTCCATTATCAAGCGATGTTAGGTAACTTATTTTCGTTTGTAAAAATTTACCTAACATTATTTGAAAGAGAACAAATTAAAATGAAATAATATAAACATATTTTACATGGCCTTATGAAAATTTATGTTTCAGTACTTTAAAAATGTTCCATTATCAAGCGATGTTAGATAACATTTTTTAAATAAAAATAATATTAAAATATTTCGTGTAAAAAAAAAGTAATTCCTAAAAAAATAAATCTGATTATTCTTCCTCTTTATTTGTATATATATATATATATATATATATATATATATATATATATATATATATATGAAGTCGTAGCCTCGGTCCGTCTGTTTGATATCGAACACTCGTAGGGTTGTGGAGATAGAGACTCATAACTATATTTTGATACTATCCACGGTACTTGAATAAGTATATTTCATTCTGATCAAAGTTGGTCCCCGATTGGCAACCGCCACTGAAATACTTTCTGTTCGATATAATTTAAATTTGAACTAAGGAATGACACCGAGGCTTCTGAGATAAATATATTTCCTTTTGATCATAGAAGGGACTGAATATTTTCCCTTTGATCTGAATTGAATTTAAATTTGAAAAAGGGAATGACTTCTATCCAAAATATAGAGGGAGAAAGCCAGAAGATGGAGGTCACATCGGCGAGATCATTGAGTAATAATGAAATTCTTAATTTTTCTTCACAAATTATATCAATGATTCAAAATCAGTCATTATTTTCTTACAAAAATGTGTGACAACCAGCAAGGCGCGGGTAATTTGGTTAGTATGTATCTAAAAACATTTTTGTTTATACATTCTATTCATAGATACACATATTTAAGTAAATGCTCTGTTTTATAATAAATAGTATTAAACAACATATACCGGCATGAATATCCGAGAAATCTTCATAGAAAATTTTCATCCTCCGACAGGATCTGAACCTGTATCCTATACGGAACCGTCATATAGACCTGATGTGCCTGTAACCGTTTCGGCCACAGAGGAGCGCTCGATTAGCAAGGTCGATTTTACTGTCTTTAAACTTTAATCTTGCATGAATCTCTCACGTACATTAATATCTGCTCATCGCGTATCAAATGTAAACAAATGACATCACACATTATGAAATGGACAAAGTCCGACAATTATTTTAAGACATTTTTTATGTTTATACATTCTTTTTAGAAAAATTAAAATTGAAAAAAAATTACATGAGAAAATACAATCATTAAAGTTAAGAAAATGAAGAGCTTTTAAGACTGTAGATAAACGAAAAATTATAATTTAATATTAAATCTATTATTTAATATCAATATTGAACAAAGGAATTTAACATTATAATAAACAATTATGACATTATTAGCAAATAAACAAGAAAAACCTGAATATTAAAAATAATAAGATAAAGGAAGAGATTAAAATAAATAGATAATAAAAGAAAATATAAGGGAAAAAATGTAAATAGATTAATAAAAGGTAAAAACTAGATTAAGATTAAATTTAAAGATTATACAGATTAATTATAGATTAATGTATAAAGGTTGTCCTAGGGTCAAACCTTAAACTACATCCGCGTCCTAGGTAAGGCGATAAACTACGTCCAGCAGCAAGGCCTCTAATCAGGAGGCTTTGAGGAGCTTAGAACCATCTCTTAATTGCTGGTGTTCCCAGGTCCACTCTGACCTGGGGTGGTAGCACCTGTTAGGGTCTTAGCTATGGACAAATAGTTAACTATTACCAGCAATACTTTTTTGAAAAATTATTACCAGCAATACAATTTTGAAGAAAAATTATTACGAGAAACAGATTTTTGACAAAACAAAATATTACCAGCAATAAAAAATTTTGTCAGCATTAAATAACCCATTGAGGTTGATATACCGTAAAACAAAATAAACCAAACCACTCTAATACAAAGAATACATATTTTATTCATACGAATCTATCCTAAAAATGTTATTGGCATTAAATAGCCCATTGAGGTTGATATGCCGTAAAACAAAATAAGCCAAACCAATCTAAGCCAAAGAATACATATTCTATTCATACAAATGTATCCTCAAAATGTTATCAGAATTAAATGACCCTTTGAAGTTTATATGCCGTTAAACAAAATAAACCAAACCAATCTAAACCAAAGAATACATATTCTATTCATAGGAATCTATCCTAAAAATGTTGTCGGCATTAAATAACCCATTGAGGTTGATATGCCGTAAAACAAAATAAACCAAACCAATCATATAAAGGATTAGATAGAATCATATATGTTAAAAATAATTAGAGATTAAATTATAATAGTTAAAGAGAGTAAAATTTAATACAGATTAAAGTATAAATTAAAACACATAATAGATTAAAGATTTCTTTTACATAGGGAAATTACAACCAAACAAACAAAGAGCTAAACATTAAACAGATAAATAAAAGTAAAATTAAATCATTAATATTCTTGCAAACACATGACATATCAGATTTTAAAAAAGAGAAAGAAGAAAAAATAAAAACTATATAGGGAAAAATATTAAAATAATTAAAAAATTTCTCATAGGATATGAAATATAGGAATATAAATATATTTTAGGATATGAAAAAATAAAAAAAAAATATATATATAGGATAAGAAATATAGTAAAATATGGCTTAAAAAGTGTATGAGTTCTAGAAAAACACTTTAAAAACAATTTCAATTAACTAAAAAGAGAAAATATACAAAAAACAACTTTTTATATAAATATTATCACGTGGTGAGAATAATATAAAATCTATATTATTAAATAAATTATACAAGTGCCTTATCAGTTATATATAATAAATGAAATAAAATAAAAATAGAATAAACAGAAAAGAAGGAGATATCTCAATTGATAAAAATACAGATATAAAAGACATTTGATTAGATATAGGTAGCAATAAAATAATGGAAAAATAGATGAAAATAATAGAATTACATGTACCTAACATAAATTACAGAATCATAAAAAAAGAAACCAATAGAAAGAGGGGTTAAATAAGAGGATTAATCAGGAAAAAAAAAAGAAAATCTCCACATATATAAAAAAATCCACATCCAGAAACAAATTTAACATATAGAGAAAAATTCACATATAGAAAAATTCCAACTATAGAAATTAAGTGAATGAGGAAAGTTCGAGAAACTAAAATAGTTTCTCGAACTTTCCTCATTCACTTAATCAGTTGGAAATTACTTCTATGACGAAATCTGGAAACGAATTCATTCCTTTTGTTTATTAAACTGTTTTGATTGTTAAATTTAATAATTCTAATTTTCTCTTCAAAACATAAATTATATCGACCCTTAAAGCTATTAGGTTGGTCGAACTTAATGACGTAATAATGTCGTTTTTTGACGTATTTTTAACGTCAAAAACTACATTATTACGTCATTATTTTTGCACCAACCTAATGCTTAGAGTGTGAGCAAAACCTATAAATTTCCAGTCAGTTTGAGAATTCAGAACTTTGTTCCTCAATTCCCAAAATTTTTGGAGAGCGCAGTTTGGTCCTTAAGTCTTGGGTTGGAAAAAGAGTGTCTATGGTTATATAGTCTTTGTTTCCATTTCCCCTCACAAATCCCAATATAAACATGGTGGATTGATCCATTTTCTTTGGGGTAAATAGTGGCTTGATAAATATCATTAGCTGTCCTACATTTTCCCTCGACTGGGCAAAAGTTGCTATTTCTAGAATTACAAGAGAGGCCCAAAATAGAAATGATGTTGACACAATTGAATTTATTAAGAACGTATTTATTTTGGGTGTCAATTATTTTAAACATGTTGTTTGTACATGAATAACTTATTCTAATTTTTTTTTCTATTAAAGATTTTATTTAAAGGGTTGTTATTCTGAAAATTTTCGTTTATGAGTTTCAGGAAAACCTGTCCAATATTAATTCTGGATAACATACAGAATAGTGGAGCATATAATATTTCTTTTTCCTATTTTTGTGCCTGCTTCTACTCCTGCACTCAACATAGTTAAGAATAGAGATTAAGTACGATAGTTTAATAACAAATCCACTCTTCTGGAGATCATTTTCGTACAATATTTTTTTCTTATTAAATATATCCTTATCAGATGACAAACAGTAAAAAATATTATAGGTGCGGTTAGAGTCAATGTTAATATAGTTAGAAATTTCATGCTCCTAATGTCGAGGTTTAAATGTATTAGTATTCCGGTTAAGTGTGATGTCTAGAGAATAAACATTTTTTTATATATATTAGAAGGTATCTCTATCTTAAACACCAGTAGTTTAAATGCTCTAATGATATTTTTGTAATTTAACAGGACCATTACTATTGGGGACATAAATGAGTCTGTCGTCTCTATATAGACCTACTACTCTCGGTTCAAAAATCCTAGTAAGTGTTCCCAGAATATGAATACAAACAAGATGAGCATCTTGTGCCGAATCATACGCTCCCACCGGAACGTCAAAGTCGTTACTCCCACACTTATTCCAGGTAGAGTCATTAAGCGGTGAGAGCGACTTCTTGACTGCAAATATGATATTGCTTTTTCCCCAGATATTACCACATAGTTTTGTTAGCAAAATTTATGCAATCACTTAAGAGGTTTTTAGAAATAGAGCAGTAAAAATCAATTATATCGAATTTAATAAACGTCGCTCTCTTCTTACCCTTCATATTAGTAAACAATTTTCATGGTATCTGTTGAGTCTTTCCAAAGATTGGCACCAGTTTTAATTAGTAGCTTGTCAGTAACTTTTTAAAAATTATAGTATAAGAAACTATACCTAGATCAGATTTAGTGGGATTGATCAATCTAGATTGATTATTATACGAGCAATTAGGTTTATGATCTTTGAATGAGATATATGGATCTTTCGTATAGAACTTCCACATTCTATCACTAATATTATGATTACTAGCGTAACTCAAATGTCACATTGTTTATCTAAAAAATTCTATTATTGAATCTGTTTTTTTATAATTATCGATGATTTTGTCCTTAAGAATTTTACTGTATTTAAAAGGATTACACTTATATGTTTTTTTTATATATGTGCTCTAATCTAAACCTCTTTTGAGTTTTTAATCGCATCAAAGTCTTTGTTTAAAGCCTTCTGAAATGAGTTAAAGATTGTACTTGATCTCATATACTTAATAATGTTAAACAGGTCATGGTTCCCAAAATTTGCAGGATGGGGAGAATTTTCAGTTTTTAAGTTGTAAAACTTAGGTCTGTTGCTTTTTTGTATCTTTTTTTTAATTTTAAATTAAAAACAAAAAACAAAACAAAAAAAAACAAAACATTACGATTCATTTTTTATCAAAGGTTTGAGTGTTGACAAGCTCCAGAGAATTCATCCCATGGACCGAAATGACCATAAAAATGGAGTACAATTTTGTTCCATTTTTATTTAATTCATTTCTATGCTCTATAATAAACATATTGAGCCGTCTTTTGTGGATCAGTTTTAATATTTTATATTAATAAGATTCATTTGGATTACTTACCTAGTGATTTTACACACACACACACACACACACACACATATATATATATATATATATATATAATTAATAAATGATTAGAAAATACGACATCTCGCGTGTCCAAAAATTTCAAACTCAAACCCTTTCTCTCCCTCCTTCATTTCTGTCATATGTTTAATAATTAACATTTAATAAATGTTTATCTTATTGATTATATGGGTACCCTTTCGTTTGCTCTTGTTTTATCAACTAACGGATCTATTTTATATACACACACACGCACACACACACACACACACACACACATATATATATATATATATATAAAGTGAAGTGTATATTTAAAAAAGAAAGAGAGAAAGCGCAAACGTTTTTCGTTGTAATGTGTTTTTTTTTTTAAATTATTACGCTTTATTTTCTCATATCGAAAATATATAACATCGAAAAACATAATAAATAAAATAATTATTTTTAATAATATGTGGAAATCTCCCCTTTGTGCCTGATGACAGTCGCGAGACCGGAAACACGTGTAGCAAAATTATGGAAAATAAAGCATAATATTAAAAAAAAAAAATGCATATTACAACCGAAAAAGTTTGCGGTTTCTCTCTTCTTTTGAATATATATATATATATATATATATATATATATATATATATATATATATATATATATATATATGTGTGTGTGTGTGTGTGTGTGTGTTATATTTAGCAAGCAGGTATTCATGCAAACAAGTTTCATTAAAAGGGACCCAAAAGTTATGTGTTAAATGTTTTATTTTATTTTTTTAATATTCAGATAAGGTGCTGAGTAGCTTGCTTAAAGTTGTGGATAAACGGTCCGAAGTTCATATTTTGTTATTTTAGTTCAAGTATTTTCGTTAACTGCGAATGGCCGGGAAATAAAATTATATATAGGAAAAAGTATAAATGGGAAAATAATTTTTTAAATTCCAGCATTTAACTTTTGCTCAAATTTGCTATGGCTTATACGATGTCCTTACAGCCAGCTAATGAAATGTCTGTTGCAATGCATTCATTATATAACTTGTACACAAGTAGGATGTCACGGCGATTTCTTTCCTAACACTTTTCAGTCAAGATGATCGTATCCATCATGAACTTTGAGAACGAGTAAATGTAGGCTCAGGTACTTCACATCAGCTTCAGTTTCTTTATTCTTGGAGTGCATGTGGGATACGACCATCTTATTTAATATTTTTATTATCCCTGTTAATATCATCATTTAAATACTTGTATACACGTTAGCAATTGTTAGTAAAGAATTAAATGAGATGCAATGAAACATTTGAGATAATACTTCGTACATTTCACCGATTTTGCTGTGCAAAGTCATATTTCTTTATTCGTGCCTTTACCTTGAACTAAATATGCGTCTTTTGTTGGTTTGTATCTATGTCCGGCTTTCTAAGGTTAGTCGCGTGTCTTACAGTGACTGGTATTGCCCATCAGTCACTAATCTAACCAGACCCAGTACTGATCAGGTTTAACACTTACACCGGGAAATAAGAGTAACAGAGCAGGCAGATGGGACAAGATCAGTGTAAATCCAATTCTTTTGCTCAGCTTTGCTATACAATTTTTAGTTTCTGTGCATGACATAAAATTGTATTAAACTCACGAGTCGAATAATACATTAGTGTCGTAACGACAGCACGTTTACTGCAGCGGTGGTATGTCTTAAACAAGATAGCCTAACGGAACCCAGTGATCATCAGGCGGGTATGAATTCGGAGTTTTCTTTCACTTAGACCAGCCGCAAACTTATGACACACTCTGCCATAGCATGGGAAGTGATGGATCCACACATTTCCCAAGTACCGTAAATGATTGTAATGAACCCGATTGGAATTCGAACTCGACTCACAGTACAAGCCACTGTCCATTACACCACAGTGCCCCCGGGAAAGTCGTAGCGACAGCATGTTTACTGCAGCGGTGGTGTGTTTGGATTAAGATAGACTAACGGAGCCCAACGCTTTCCAGGATGGTTAGAATTCGCAGTTTTCCTTCGCTTAGACTAGCCGCAAACTTATGACCCATTCTGTTCTGCTATCTACCCATAGCATGAAAAGTGATAGATCCATATATTTATTTAAGTATCGTAATTGATTGTAATGAACAATGCTGGAATTAGAACTGGACTCCCAGTACAAGCCACTGTCCATTACTCCACAGCGTCCTTGGTGTTTGACTAATTATCCCAATTAATCATTAATCAGACGAACCCCTTCATCTCATATATGCTTTCATATATGCTTTTTTTGTCTGGAAGTGAAAGGGAGTGAGAAGACTCTACTGAGGAAAAGGAGAAAGTGAGATCATTGACAATAAAAGAAAACATGATGCAAGATGGTGAATGTCGCTGCATTTTAATCTTTGTTGGTGACAAGGATGCAAGAAACCAGAAGATATTTTCACGGACGAAAAGTGAGACAAAAGAAATTATTAGTATAGAACATACGAATGCATCTAGTTAGTTCAACTCTAAAATGGTGAATACTCAATACTAAAATGGTGAATACTCTAAAATGGTGAAACTCGATTGACAAGAAGTCAATCGAGTATCACGCTTAAAATCATGCAGTCGAGTCATCAAGGAGGAATGCTCATCAGAGCCTTTGCCATGAAAATATTTGTAGAAAAGTCAGGGTGAATCCGCGTCAGCACTGTGCATCCACTACCGAGAATTGAAACCGGGATAGTTACGTTATCAATCAAAAAGTCATACCAACTATTCCAACAGGCTTCGGTGACGATGAGGTAGAGAATCAGACTCGATATAGCGCCTCTCGATCACATATTCCGTGGGGGAACTCATCCGAGTTTCTATTTTACCCATAGGACTGTACCCCCACGAGCCGCGACTACTATCCCAAAAGCCGCTCCATCCAGAGCATTAGAAGCCGGTTCAAGTACGGATATACAAGTGATAGAAATTATTAGGAGGATTAGAGATAATTATAATTAAGTAATTCATCGAGTCTAGAAGAAACCTCAACAGAAAGCACTGGACGGCCGTTTCGACCTATATGTGGGACTCATCAGCAGCGTGCATCCACTACCGAGAATTGAAACCCGTACAGTTACGTTATCAGGCAAAAAGTCATACCAACTATTCCAACGGGCCTCGGTGACGAAGAGGTAGCGAATCAGACTCGATATAGTGCCTCTCGATCACATAATCCGTGATGGAAATCATCCGAGTTTCTCTTTAACCATAGTACTGTGCCCCCACGGGCTACGTCTACTATCCCAAGCCGCTCAGAACATACAAAGTTTTCAACGAAGAAGAACAATTTAAAGATAAAAAACAGGATAAAAATAATATAAAGCAAGCAAAAAACATATGTAAAGAAAATTAACTGTAACAAGACAAAGCAACGGTAATATGGCAAAAAGTTCACAAACTAAAAATTACGGTTGACACACAAGAGCATGTCGGGATAAGCGAACGTAGCGTTCTGACTTCAAGACAAAACTGGGACTGGGTTAGATGAAACCAAAAACTGGCCTGTCTTATTTGCAAGAAATAAATCCCATCATGCATGTGTGTGCTCCTGTCTATAAATTGGGTGTGGAAGTATTTTGCAATCATTCCATATAGGATTAGAACCAACATCTCTGGGATTTAAATGCTAAGGTCGTTACCACTCTATGGCCGGCAAATAACTAAGGAATAAGATTATATGAAAGCCATCAATAACTTGTTCATTTAATAATTTCACCAAAAGTAACGCAACAAAATCTACTAACACGCAGGGGGTTACTGAGCGTGAAAGAATATAAGAAAAAAAATTAAAGAAGAAAAACAATGAAAAGAAAAGGAACAGAAAACAAAGATTTACACTGCATATAATTGTTGAAGATCAAATTTGACTGGAAAGCATGACGCCCGATCAAATTTCCACAGTCGAAAAGTGCGAGAAAAGCCACAGTTAGCATAAGACATAAGGTTATATATAACCATTTCATTTTTAAGCTGATGAGACTTTGCTGAGATTCTAGTACTGCTCTTAAATTCATAAAGTCTAGCTAGCAAAGAGGATAGTTCATCCGAATAATTACTATGAAAGTGTTTATAGAAAAAAAAACAAAAAAAAAACAAAGAGAATCGGCATTACCAAGATGCCAGGTCATGACTAATAAGATTGCAGATTTTTCTTTGGATTTTATCAAGAATCTTTAAATATATAGCAAGAGAACAAGGCCATATGTAGCAGCGTCATTCAAATCATGGGAAAATGGTAGAATTATAAATATGTATGATATATTGGGCGAGGAAAATTATCTAACACCACACAATAAACCATCTATTTAATAAGATCATAAAAAGAGTAGAGTAGAAATGAATAACAGAATATAGTTATATTTACAGATTTTCTTTTCATATCCGAATGTGCAAATTATTTATCTCCAGTAATAATGAGTCACTAGGCTTGAAAATATATAATACCCATTCTGCCCGCTGCAAATTAAAAGGTATATATTATTATTATTATTATTATTAATGAGTTTTCTGTTGGTTCACATCTGCTTCTTTCGTTGTCTTTATTATTATTATTATTATTATTATTATTATTATTATTGCGATATAATTGTTTAGTTGTTTAAAGTCGAGAAATGAGGTAAAAATTGAAAATTACGTATCCCTTTTTCATAACCTTATATAAAATAAAAACAAATTAAGAAAATTGTTAAATTATAAATAAGGATCTTTCACTTGTGTCAATTATATAAGTAAATATATAATTTAGCAAATATTAGGTTGGTGCAAAAATAATGACGTAATAATGTCGTTTTTGACGTATTTTTTAACGTCAAAAAACGACATTATCATGTCATTATTTTTGCATCAACCTAATACAATATACGTAATTTTGTAATTAAAACAATTATTTAATATACGTAAATCATGCCAACTTATATGTAGATGAGAATTATAAATAGATCGATATATTCAACACACAAATCAATAGATAAAGAAAATAATTAAAAAATCAATAACAAATGATATAAGAAAAATAACAATTGAATATAAAATAACAATAAATAATTATCGGTTTCTTTATTTTTCTGCTAATATTTTTTTTTCTTGGCGCGAAAAAAAACACGGCCGTTTACTTTGTTGTTCTTGTTCTACTCATTATTGTTGTTGTTGTTGTTATTATTATTATTATTATTAGTAACAGTAGTAATAGTAGAAGTAGTAGTAGTAGTAATAGATCCCGTTGTCTCAAGCAGACTCGCTGTCGTAATGCAATGATTAGGATCTTGTTATAACAAATGACCGTATGTCCTGACATTTTTTCATTATTTTCATTTGATAATTTTAAGTGATGTTTTCATACATTCACAGTAATAGATGAAGAGACAAATTAAGTTTGTCTGATTAATTTCAAAGAGAGACTGAAAATCTTTTGGCACGCTCTACAACCAAAAATCTGAGCAGATATTAGAAGTACATTGCTAGAAGTTTTTTTTTTAGTAGATCTTTGTATATTCTAGTACTCCATCGACATAACATTCATAGCTATTTGATTTATAATGAATCACCTGTTATCTATCACCATGTGTTGCGCACGAGCAATGTTTTATTCGATGCTGACAGTCATCGGGCGTTCAGATATCGAAACATATTCAAAAATATCCATTCTGCTCCTTAATCCAGCTGCCCACTTTTGCACTGTTGATAAACCTGTGCCTTCATCCCCGAATGAAACAACCCTGTCAGCATGAATGTTCTTGGGGGTTAAACTATTTCCATCAAGGTACTTCAAAACACTACGATATTATTTTTTTTCATTTTCAAGAGAAGATGCTGCAAAAATGATTTGAGTCTTCCTTTTGAACAGTCAGATATCAGTTTACACGGAAAGAAACAATGCGGTTATTAATAAGGAGTGTTGAAATTAATGCATGTAAGATTTCACAGATCTTGCATCACTGAGTCCTAGTCAGCTGATGAAATTTTCAGGCTATCCCTATATTTGCTATTAGAAAAAAAAATAGCATAAACTGAATATTTTTAGAAAACTTTTACTACAGTATGAAAACAGGATGAAAGAATTTATATATATATATATATACTATAGAACAAAAAGAAAACAAAGCGAATCACTGATAAGGAAAATACAGTGTGTCCATAAAGTTCGTGTGCACTTTCAAAAATGTATAACTTTATTTGTATTTGCGATACCCTTAATAATAATGAACTATTCCTGATATTATAAATGCTGCGCCTCTCAAGAGGTATGGGCCGAGATTGTAAGACCAGGAGAGGTAATTGAGAGCATATTGTAAGGACATTGGTATAGTGATATTTGTCGAGACAACATAGTTCACTCTAATCAAATTTGATAGTCATTACTAATAGTTCTACTTCTTTGTATTATATTTCTGTTAAAAATATATCTTTGTATTCCATACCTGTGTTCGTGTTATTCTTTCATTGGTTCTAACCTTGGACCATCATCGTGGTACAAGGAACTTGGACCTTAACACACACACACATACACACACACACATACACACACACACACACATATATATATATATATATATATATATATATGTGTGTGTGTGTGTGTGTGTGTGTGTGTGTTATGGGAACTTACCCATAATAATAATAGACTATTCCTGATATTACAAATACTGCGCCTCTCAAGAGGTATGAGCAGAGATTGTAAGACGAGGAGAGGTAATTGAGAGCATATATTAAAGACATTGGTATAGTAATATTTGTCGAGACAACATAGTTCACTCTAATCAAATCTGATAGTCATTACTAATACTTCTACTTCTTTGTATTATATTTCTGTTGTAATATATCTTTGTATTCCATATCTGTGTTTGTGTTATTCTTTTCATTGGTTCTAACCTTGGACCATCACTGTGATACAAGGAAGTTGGACCATAACAAATAACTAATATGATTTCAGGCATTACTGTAAATCAATTTGCAAATGTTTTCCGAGAACTGCAAAATCGTATTAACCTTTGTATTGCTAATGATGGAAGACATGTGGAAACTTAAACAAAATTTCAATAAGAACTTAAACAATATAGATTTACTTCTTTCTAATCCTTTTTACAAATTATTTCTAAAGGAAATACAAATACAGTTACAGTGTAACCCAGATATAAGAGAGTTGTCGGGATCTGAAAATTATCTTATATCCGGGTTTCGCTTATATCCGGGTTTGATCTAATTTATATACATTAACACAGAATCTAATTTGGGACCAGAGAAAATCTCTCTTATATCCGAGTTTCTCTTATATCCGGGCCTCTTATATCCGGGTTACACTGATAAATTTCTAAAATACACACGAAATTTATGGACTCACTGTATACATATAAGCGCGCGCGTGTATGTATATCCGTGTGTAACAAAGAAAATAAAAAAAAAACAGAGATTAGAGAAACAGGAATGACTATCACACCAATAAATGTCAGAATGATATAGTCTTATAAATGTTCTTTCAATGATGCTAATCTAAAGATTCTCATCGAAGTTGAAAGATATATATATATATATATATATATATATATATATATATATATATATATATATATATATATATATATATATCATTAGCACATTGTCTAGTTCACGCTGAGTGGATACAAACGTCACGAAGGAAGTGACACAACAGATAAGGTAGAAAAATACAACATTCGTAGAAAAAAACGTCTAGGCGTCATATTTTACAGATTATTAGTTAATCTAAGGAGTGTCATTAAATTGTGTTCGTCCTTTCCCGCTTGTGAGTTCAAGCAGCTATTTTACGTCTCTAAAAAAAAAAATGGAAATATTAAGAGAAGAAATGAAAGGCAGAAGGAGAGAAAAATTATGAATGAAAGAAAGAAAGAAAGAGAGAAACAAGAGTTAAAATGTCAAAGAAAGAAAGGAATAAAGACAACTTTTAAAACGAAAAGAAAAAGAAATGTCGAAAACAGAGGAAAGTCCGAAGGAAAGATAAATAGCGAAAGAAAGAAAGAGAGAAACAAATGAAGTAATGGCAAAGAAAGAAAGAAAAAAGTTAAAACCAAATGATGGAATGGGAAATAGCGAAAGAAGAGAGCGAAGACTGAATAGCGAAAGAAAGAGAGAAAAGAATGAAATCAATACATATGAGCCCTTGAAAATATCTTAACGAGAAAATGTGCATTATTTAAAAGTATCTGATGAAATCCTCAAGAGGGAAACGCGTCACACAAAATTTTCACCGCTTTTTCATTAATTCGCGGTAATCCTTCATTTACTTAAGTGATATAAAATAAATTTGTATTTCCTGGACGGCCTAAGATCAATAAGACCAATAAAACCAGACGATGTTTACGTGACTTGCAATAACAGCGACAACCATCTGTTACATCGTGATTGGGATTTTTAGACTAAATGGGCGGCTTGTTTGCAGTGTAGACTTTTTGGAATGACACGTCATTGTAATAAGCAACAAGGTACAATTTTAGGGTCCTTTAGATTATGGCCGAGCTCTAATAAGCGCCAATACTCTGGTAAAATATCTTCTAGTGGCAATAAACCATTCGGATCGATAATTTAATGTGGGGCAATTGGTCGATCACGTGTCATGGCAGAAATCAAAAATTTTATTTTACACCCGTTTAAGTGAAGTATTACATAATTTATTAACGTGTTATATATATATATATATATATATATATATATATATATATATATATATATATATATATATATGTTATGGGACCTTACCCATAATAATTACCCATACTATTCCATACGTAATAAATACTGCGCCTCAAGAGAAAGCAGAGAGTTCAATCTGAAGTCTGGAGTGAAGTCCGTCAGGAGTCTGTCAGTCAGTCAGAGCGAGTCAGTCAGTCGAGTCAGAGGCAGTCCGAAACAGAGTCGTGTTCAGACAATTACTACTAAACCTGATTGTTCGTACTAATATTTTCTACTTCTTTGTATATATTCCTGTTTGTAATATAGCTGTGTTATTCCATATCCGTGTTCGAGTTCTTCTTTATTGGTTCAACCTTCGACTATCACCGTGGTACAATATATGGGGTTGTTGTGCAATTGCGTTCTTTATCGTGAAGAGAGCTTGCTTTATTACGAGGATGCTGTGTTTGGAGTTACAAACGAGGTGGATATAGAAGTAAATATTGCAAGGCAAGTGGTAGTTTCACGGAGTAACCATTCGCCTGATCAGCTGTTCTGATGCATATATGGCGGCTTAAGGCATCTCTATTTCATATTTAGGTATCTGATATCTAATTACAGAACTTTTATTAAACTTATCCTAGAGGATCTTTGAGCTTAACTTTTTGTATTGTGTTTTTGCCAATTAGGTTTTTGCAAATCTCGAGTAAAATTACGGGGACGCTGACATCATCATAGCAGATGGAAAAGAAAATATTTTAAAAAACGTTTGAATCGAAAAGGAACAGAAGAAAGAAAGAAAGAAAGAAAGGAAGAAAGGAAGAAAGAAAGAAAGAAAGAAAGAAAAATTCCAACAGGAAAGTGGGAAAAAATGATAAATAGAGATGAAAGATAGTAAGAATAACAGAAGAAAGAAAAAGAAAGAAAGGAAGAAAGGAAGAAAGAAAGAAAGAAAGAAAGAAAGAAAGGAAGAAAGGAAGAAAGAAAGAAAGAAAGAAAGAAAGAAAGAAAGAAAAATTCCAACAGGAAAGTGGGAAAAAAAGGTAAATAGAGATGAAAGATAGTAAGGATAACAGAAGAAAGAAAAAGAAAGAAAGGAAGAAAGGAAGAAAGAAAGAAAGAAAGAAAGAAAGGAAGAAAGGAAGAAAGAAAAATTCCAACAGGAAAGTGGGAAAAAAGATAAATAGAGATGAAAGATAGTAAGGATAACAGAAGAAAGAAAAAGAAAGAAAGGAAGAAAGGAAGAAAGAAAGAAAGAAAGAAAGGAAGAAAGGAAGAAAGGAAGAAAGAAAAATTCCAACAGGCAAGTGGGAAAAAAAGATAAATAGAGATGAAAGATAGTAAGGATAACAGAAGAAAGAAAAAGAAAGAAAGGAAGAAAGGAAGAAAGGAAGAAAGAAAGAAAGAAAGAAAGGAAGAAAGGAAGAAAGGAAGAAAGAAAGAAAGAAAAATTCCAACAGGAAAGTGGGAAAAAAAGATAAATAGAGATGAAAGATAGTAAGGATAACAGAAGAAAGAAAAAGAAAGAAAGGAAGAAAAATCTATAAGAAGAAGAATAGAAATTGGAAAGAAAATATGAATGAATTTCGAAGAATAATTTTGAAAATTAATAATAGAATGAAAGAATAAGAGAAAAAAAATGAAGAACATATGAACAAAAGGAAGAAAGAATATTATAAGAATGAAAAAAGCATAAAAAAGAAAGAAAGATAATGAATGTAAGAAAGAAAGAAAGAAAGAAAAAGAAAAAAAAATTGCAAAATATTTTGATTCCTTTTCTGTCTTATCAACCTTTGCTGGTTATTTAAAACCCAAAATATTTCCATATTAAAATATTGGTGGGAGGCGGAGATAATGATTTACTGATACAAGTATAACTAATTAACCTATAGTCTGAGGGGGAAGAGGTGGATTCACAACTTTCCCAAAGGTATTTGCACATAATTACATATAAAGAACCCAACAAGAATTTGAACTCGGCTCTCCGATTAACAATTCCGATCCATTATCCATTACACCATCCGCACATCCAAGCTTACAGCTCATGGTAATACCGAGCGATAACGAATATAGGTACTGCCCAGACACAACCTTGCTTAACTTCGGTGATCGTACAAGAAGATAAACATAGGAATAGAAAGGAAATGAGTATAAAGTTAAAAACAAAAAAAAAAAAAAAAAAAAAACAGCGAATGAAAGACAAAAGAGTAGAATCCTTCATATCCGGAATCTCGCATATCCGGCCATGATTTTAATGAGTATATTTGAACTATTTGGGTGATATGTAACTGATTTGATATTTGTTTTTCAGGAAATTTATTTACCATAATTGCTTATAAAAATTTCGCCCTAATGACTTGTATTGGTGCAAAAGATGATAGGAATAAGAAGAAAGGATGACGAGACACATCTGGAACAAGATTGCGACAGGATGTATGATTGTGGTAAAACCTGGACGGAAATTGTAAAAGCTAGTGAAAATGTCAATTTTATGGAAAGAAAGCCAGCATTCGGCTACGGCGACATCAATGTCGCACGGCAGAGTTAATGTATTTCGTTTAAAAACTTTATCTTGCATACATGACATACTTAATTTAATAACTTTTTATTAAACACAATCTATTTTTTTTTCCTTAAAATCAATTCCGTTATATTTCACTCGCAATTAGCTTTTTTGTTTATTATAAAACATTGAAAATAAATGTTAAACCAGATTGCAGTTCTTTTATTTTAATCTAAATATAAGCCCTCATATCCGGATTTTTTTAACTAATTCCTCATATCTTGAAGGCCTTCTTAACCTGGTTGTCAGGGATTCTACTGTAATAGAAAAAAAAAAAGAAAAAAAAAAGATATATGGAAGTGGGAAAAAAACAATACCTAAAAATTAATGTCAAATTGTAAGGGAAAGAATACCAAATGAAATTAATCATAGTGAATAGAAGAAAGAAAGAAAGAAAGAAAGAAAGAAAGAAAGAAAGAAAGAAAGAAAGAAATCTTAAGTATGACGAACAAGTTATAAGAAAGAAAGAGATGACGGATAAAAATGCATTTTGTCAACTGATCTGTTAAGAAATTGAAACAAATAGCTTTCTCAGCGGCGCCATTATCGTCCTTATTCGTACGATTTAATCTTCTTTCATTTAATGTGACATTCTGCTGGGCTTTTCCTCTGGAAATACCAGGCAGGAATGCACTTTTCGACTTACGTCAGTCTCCATAACAACAACAGAAGCAGATATGATGGTCGTGCACATATCTTATGACAGAAATATGGAGGGAAGAAGAAAAGCAGAAATTAGGGAATGTGAATGGGTGGAAAAAGACAATCGTATAACCGATAATGTCAAGAAGAAAGAAAGAAAGAAAGAAAGAAAGAAAGAAAGAAAGAAAGGAAAATAAACGGTAGGAACAAAAAGTGAAGGAGGAATAAATAAAATAAAATAAAGAAAGAAAGAAAGGAAGGAAGGAAGGAAGGAAGGAAGGAAGGAAGGAAGGAAGGAAGGAAGGAAAGAAAGAAAATAGAAGGTAGGAACGAAAAGTGAAAGCAGAAAGTAAGAAAAAAGAAAGAAAGAAAGAAAGAAAGAAAAATACAAAGAAAGGAAAATAGAAGGTAGGAATGAAAAGCGAAGCAGGAATAAACATAAAAATAAATAAATAAATAAATAAAGAATGAATGAATAAATTAAACAGAGGAACGGAAAGAAAGAAAGAAAGAAAGAAAGAAAGAAAGAAAGAAAGAAAGAAAGAAAGAATAGAACAATATTCAAAAAGACGAAAATTTTTTTAAAAAGAACGAATTGAACATGGGAAAGGAAAGAGAAGAAAGAAAGAAAAAGAAAGTTAGAAAGAAGAACAAACAAGGGAAAACCAATCTTAATACAGACGAAAAACTTAAAAAAAAGAACCATCAAAGAAACTAGAAGACTGAAAGAAAAGAAAAGAAAAAAAGAAATGAAAGAAAAGGAAGAAAGAAAAATGTATTATAGAAGAAAAGCAAGTGGAATAACGAAGACATATTTGAAGAACTCCAAGAAAGGAAGGCAAAAGAATTAACAAGGAAGAATAAAAGAATGGAAAATAAATAGAAGATAGAAAGAAAATTGTAAAAATGGAGACACTGAAGAAAAAATAATCGAAAAATGAAAGAAGAAGAATAAAAGAATGTAAAACAAACCATGAGAGGAAAATGGTGGAAGAAAATCTATTAACAATGGAAATGAAAAATGAAGAATAAGAAAACTGAGAAAATAAATAACGCAAAAATAAATAAATAAAGAAAGAAAGAAAGAAAGAAAGAGGAAAAAACAATTTAAAAAAAAAAGATGTAATGAAAAAAAAAAAAGATAGAATACATTAAATGAAAGCGATAAAAGATTTAAGCGAAAAAGAAACAAAAATGAAAAAAAAAAGTAAATGGAGAAATAAGACAAAAACTAATAAAGAATGAAAAGTATAGAAAACCTCTGGAATTGCAGGAGACGCCTTTACCATTAACCTTGTTTTAGTTTCCATGACAACGATATCACATGTTCATCCCCTGTGTCGGAATTCTTTTTCCCTCTGTTTCTCTCTATGTCTCTCTCTGTTTTTCTCTCTATGTCTCTCTCTCTCACTCTCTCTCACTCTCTCACATGCTCACACAGTGAGGCACACGTTATTTAAACACATTTTCAAAGCCCCACCAAAGTCAAACCATGCAGAAGAAATGATTAGAAGATAGTAAAAAAAAAAAAAAAAAAATATTAAAATGTGATCGCTGTCAATGATGATCATTTTGTGGTTGGGAGTCGAGTAGAAGGTAAAAAAAGGACCTGACGAAAGCGAAAAAGGAATCTAGTGAAAATGATTTGAATTCTAAACTTAGGAAATGAACAAGATGAATGATATACTAGAGAGGCGTACAGAGAAGGCGACAAAAACAAAAGTCAGTGGCGGGAAAAAGTGTAAATGTGGTCCCCAAAGAAAATAGAAAAAACAAACAAACTTAAAGCAAATGGGAACTTTTCGTCATTTCTTCTAATCTAGTTTTTACTTTTTTTACTTACTTCCTTTCCATTTTTTTACGCCATACTCTTTTTATTCTCTTTTCACACAAACTTTTATTATCATTTTCCTTATTTCTCCTTTAAATTAGGTTGGTGCAAAAATAATGACGTAATAATGTCTTTTTTTCACGTTAAAAAATACGTCAAAAAACGACATTAGTACGTCATTATTTTTGAAACCAACCTAATATCTTTTTATCTTTCTTTTCATCATCGTTTTTAAATACTTTTTTTTTGTTTCTTACATTGATTCGCTTTTCTCTATTCCATATTTTTCGTACTTTTGGCTTTATGACCTTTTTTTCATTTATTTTCTCCCTTTTATCAGGATCAGAAATACTCTCTCTTTTTTTCCTTGCATAATTTATTTTGCCTTTTTTTAATATCCTCCATATTTTTTTCATGCACGTTAAGTTTCATTTTCCTTTCTCTATTTTCTCCTTTCTTCATCTTCTCATTTTTTTCTAGATCTTCTTTCTTTTTTCTTTTTCTCATTTCTTTGTTTTATAATCGTTTTGTATTTTATGTTTTCTTTCCCTTCTTTCATTTATCATTATTCTATCATTCTAAGGTTTTCATTCTTTCTTTTTTTTTCATTCATTCTTTCTTTCTTTTTCATTCTTTCTTTCTTCCTTTTTCATTATTTCTTTGTTTCTTTCTTTTTTCATTCTTTTTCTTTTTTCTTTCTTTTTCATTTCTTTCGTTCTTTTTCGTTCTTTCCTTCTCTTTTTCAGTCATTCTTACTTTCTTTCTAACTTTATTTCCTTTTAATTCTTTCTTTTTTTAACTTTCTTTTTAATTCCTTCTTTCTTAATTACTTTCTTTTATCATTCTTTCTTTCTTTGTTCTTTAATTTTTATTCAGTGACTTTTTCTTTCTTTATTCATTAATTTTTCATTCTTCATTTTTCATTCTTTTTTGATTCATTCTTTCTTTTATCATTCTGTCTTTCTTTCTTCTTTCATTCTTTCTTTCTTTTATTTTTCATTTTTTCTCTCTTTCTCCTTTCATTCATTCTTTCTTTCTATATTTTTCCTTCTTTCTATCTTTTTTATTGTTTGTTTGTTTCTTTCTTTTTTTCTTTTTTCTTTGTCATTCTTTATTATTTATTCTTTTTTGTTTTTTCTTTCTTTTTATTTCTTTCTACTTTTAGTCTTTCTTTTGCAATCTTTCTTTCCTTTCTTTCTTTCATTCTTACTTTTTCATTCTTCCTTTCTTGTTTCTTTCTTTTCGTTCGTTCCTTCTTTATTTCTTTCTTTCAATCATTTTCTTTCTTTCTCTCGGTATTTCGATTTTGCATCAGTACTTTTTGAATTTCCTTTTTATATCTCACTTATTTCGATTTTAATTTCTCAAGTATATTTTTTTCATACATTTTTTTCTTTTACATTTTTGGCGCCATCTTCCCTCGTTGTTATCGTATTTCCTATAAACCTTCATTTTTCAATTTCTTTTACACTTCTTCTTTTTCGTTATTTATTTTCTCTTAATCCTCCATTCTTGGCATAATCCCTCTTATAATGTTATTCTTTTTATTCATTGATATTTTTAACTTTTCCTTTCATCATTCTTTTCTTTCATTTTTCGTCGTATTTCTTTTTGCTTTTCTTTCCTTTTTTCTTTCTTTTTTTTTTACTTACATTCTTTTCCCATTGTTTAATTCTTCCTACATTCAGTTCTTTTCTATCTTTTATTTTATCCCTTTTTTTCTTTTCTATTGCATTTCCTTCATTTCATCTCTCCTTCCCTTTTCTTTCTATCTTTCTTTTAGTTTTCACCTTGTTTTATTTCTTCTTTTGTCGTCTGCTTCTTTCCATATCTTCTCTCTGTCTATATTTCTCTCCATTTTTCTGTTTTTCAATGCATCTTTGATTCCTTCCAATATTTTCCTTCCATCCGTTCCTTCTTTCACTCTCATTTTCATTCAAATTACTTATAGTATTTTTATTTTATTATTTTTTTTATTTCTCTTACCCCCCAATATAATAATATTTTGTTTCTGTTTCATTCATTCATTCATTTATTTCGTTCTTTCTTTCATTCATTCTTTCCTTCCTTCTTTCGTTTATTCTTTAGGCTTTCTATATTTCATTCTTTACATTTCGTTCATTCTTTCCTTCGTCCTTTCATTTTCTTACATTTTCTCAGTCCTTCCTTCATTCTTTCTTTCATTATTTGTCGGTTCATTATTTCATTCATTCTTTCGTTTTTCATCTTTCATTATACTGCTTCATACTTTCTTTCTTTCTTTATCTTTTTCCTTCTTTTCTTTTTCTCATTTATTCGTTCCTTCTTTCTTCCATTATTTCCTTATTTCTTTATTCCATTCATTCAATGCGCATCCAGGATCATAATGAATCTTTGACGATAGTTTTGCGGGGTTCTTGCTTGCAATTACTATCTTCGCTTCCATCAGCTATTCACCGGCTGATAGCAATCTCCATTTCCCTGAAGTGTGCCACTTCGTTTATTTTTTTTTTCTTTCTTGGTTTTAGCATGCAACTAAAACGCTTGGTCAAACCCATGACTATACAACGTCTTTCTACATATCCCAGCATACAAAAAAGGAAAAATTAGATGATGCCGGTTTAGTTTCCTAACCGGAGATTAGTAAAATGTTTCTCATGGCATTTGGAAAAAAATAGATGATTCCATCCCAAAATTGAAGAGATCGAATTGTATATAACTGGAATTGTACACTACTATAAAAAATTAAGAGGATAATATGAAACTAAGCTAAGCATGAAGAAACAGCAAAATGTCGTTAGAAACAAAGAAAACAGTACTGAACCTAATATCAGTCCTCCTATAAGGAAGTGAATGCTGGACAATCTCTTCGCAGACGAAGCAGTGGCTTGAAACAACAGAAATGTTGTTGTATAGAAGGATGCTGAGAATAACATGGACTGAACATGTAAGTTAGGACGACCTATGGAATCATTTTTTAGAGAAAATGGAAGTTAGAACTCTTATACTCCTGATGATGGCCATGCTAGTCGAAACTAATCGAGGAACCCAACTGAAATAAGAAAACAAAGAAATAGTAATATACAACCCAGTACGTTTGAATTTTTTTATTTTTTTAATATTTTTATTGTTCAAAACACACACACACACACACACACACACACACACACACACACACACACACACACACACACATATATATATATATATATATATATATATAGTTTGGTATATATATTGGGAAAAATTACACAGTATCGGCTCAAGTTTGAAGATCACATTTATGTGCGATAGTGGCCGTCACTATTCAAGGCTGATTCATATCTATCTATCTATCTATCTATCTATCTATCTATCTATCTAATGAATATTTGGCCAATAATGTTTCTTTTAAACATGTTTCGTTGTTTTTATAACGAACGGAAATTTTTTTGATTTTTTTTTTTTTTTCTCGTATTCTTAATTTTTTCATTTTGGTAGGCTGTAAGACTGTAAAAATTGTACGTTGTGACTATTGCCTCAAACGATTTCCGTCACATCTTTAGCCATTTTCAAGGATTTTGATGTTAATTTTTCACGGTTGTTTTCTAAAAATCTTTCTATGATGCTTTTTGTATTATAATTGCGTCTGTTCCGAGCTGAACGAAACGAACGTGACTGGAATTCAAATTGTCGTCCTTCTATTAAAAATCAACAACAAACTCTTGCCTACAGTTTCCGTTGTTAAATAAATTGATATTGATACAGGGTGCTAGGTGTTTTATATAGATTGCTTCTCTCTCAGCGAGACGTTTTCTTTTATGAGATTTATGAAAGATAATCCTGTTATCAACCAGAGTTTTCCTTTATGAGTTCTGATAGATTGTGGATGGCTAAATGCCTTCTTTTTTTTTATTGTACCTTGATCAGATGAGTAACATGTAACATTTGCTCAAGTAGTTTCTAGTGTGATCGATATAGCTAATTGATTTATGACAAGAAATAGTTTTCTATTGAGAATTTAAATTGATATGCTGTATTGGTCATCGCTAATTTAGACTTAATATGGTTATTTTGATTAATGAAGATGAGGTTGACGATTTTTTCATTTTCTGTATTATATTATAATTCAGAGCCGTTTGCCAAGACTTACAACTGAAATATGGTGTTTAATAATTCGTCACATGTCTAGTTCATCCTGCTTGTAATTATTGTGCATTTGGTTACAGAAAATTATGTTGATATTTTACGGCATTGTATTTTTTTTTAGTTTTAGCGTCATGTATTGTAGAAAAAAAACTGGTGATGAGAGGTGGGGTCAAAAAGTGTAGTGCGATGCTCGCCGGAGGCCAGCTATTGTTTCTTCTTCTTCGGTCGCCTCAAGGAAATGAATTGCGTGGCTCTCTTTCTCAGCCGTTACACTGGACAGTTGTGAAACAGACACTAACTCACCTGCTCCTACTTCGGCTTCCTCTTTGTCCGTCCGTCATTCCATACATCCAGCTTTATTGCACGTTGTCCGCCGAATGGCTTCAGTTCTCTTGTGCTGCTGGCACCCCGCTTTTTATGCTATTCCAATACGGCCAAAATTTGCATGTTTGAAAATATCGTCTCGTTTTGGACGAGATACGCGCGCATAAATTGCGTCTTCAATGTCGGCCATATTTTTTTTTCATCAGTTTGCAGGCAAGACACGTTCGCGTTCATTTCGAATTCTGAGGTAAATCATGTCTTTCGTCATATGTATCAATTAATATTTTTACATGCGTTTTTAAATATAGTGACATAGACGTTCATAGGATAGCAGTGTATACGAAGAATATGTTTTTTTTTTAGATAAAATAACTTATTATTATATAAGTGTTCCTTTTACTAATATGGAAGCAGTTCATAACAGCCCTACTTGGAAATTACAAACTGGGGAAGCTAAAATCGAACAAGTTCAGCAATTTAAATATCTACGATATTTTTATAACAGAGGACGGAAAATGCAACACAGAAAGAGAAAAATATTGTTAGAAACAAACAAACAAAAAAAACAATACTTCTATATGACATCGATTGCTGGACAATCTCCTCAAAGACGAAGAAGAAACTTGAAGCAACAGAAATGTGGTTCTACAGCAAGATACCGAGAATACCATGGACCAAACATGTGAGTAACGACGAAGATTTAGAGAAAATACAAACAAAATGGACACATGCAATTAACATAAAAAGAGAGTTGAATTTTCTAGGGCGCATAATGAGGAAAGAGGGCTTGGAAAATTTGATACTCACTGGACAGTTTGAAGGCAAGGGGGAGAGAGGAAAACAACTAACTACACAGTTTGTATAAATGGATATCAGACTAGCATTTAGAAAAAATAACAAAAAGACAAAATTTATTCAGCGGTACCATATACAAGAAATTACAGAGCCATGATCGCCAACGTCCTGAAAGGGCGTCATATATTGGTTTGGTGCATAATTATCAGGCGTTTTTGTAGGCGCGGTATTTATTAATCAAAAATTGCTGTTTGTAATAAAAAAATATTGTTTTATTTTCAGGTTATAATAATGCGAATCGATAATCATAGTCATTTAATAATGTTATTGTTTAATTGTTATATTTCTTTTTTCATAATAAATATTGTTTAAAAACGCTTGATAATTATGCACCAACCCTATAACTGACGAAGAATAAGAGGTATTGTTATCAGTAGTACAAACATTTCAGGATGCAAACCACAAATTGAAAATGTCAACTTCAAACAAGCAGAGCTTTAAATATCTTGAAGCTATTTTAACGGACGATGATAAATGCGACACTGAAAACATAAGACGCATTTGAATAATTAATTTCCAAAGCTAAGCAATATACAAAGAAACGGGAAATCCGTTAAAAACAAAGGAAAGAATACTTAACTGTTATATGGTATCAATCGAGCAGCTTCGTCTAACGAATCACTGCTTTGGGGAACCAACTTACAGGATGATTCTTTCCCAATGACGACAATTTTAACTTCTGCAAGTCTGGGATTAAACGTTATCTTCCTCACATATGTCAATATATGGTACCTCTCAATCTGTAACCATCTACCTCGAGTGGTCCTTTGCCTCATGCTTGGTTAACATCATTGTAAAATAACCTCTTCTATGGCAGTGAATGCTGGATAATCTCCCCAGTTTGGAAGCAACAGAAATGTGCTTCTACAGAAAGGATGCTGTGAACATCATAGACGAAACGCATAAGCAACGATGAAGTCTTAAGGGACATTGAAAACAAAAAGGACGCTTATACTCGAAATCATAAAGAGACAGATTAATTTTTTGGACATGTAATAAGATGGCTTGGAAAATTTAAACCACACATATCGAAAGGCAAAAGGGACAGTGGTAGATAGTGTGTCGCCTACGTGATTAAGGTCGGTGAATTGATAAAGTAACGAGGGCTAGGAAAGAGGGTAAAAAGAAAAAAAGTTACTAAGAGCTACAAGGGATAGTAAGTTGTGAAGAGTCATGACTGCAAACTTCCTGTAGTTATATGGTACATGAATGAAGCAAAATATTAAACGGTTGTAAAATTATGAGAAACTGCTGTTAAATATCTTTAAAAATAGGGCATATGAAATCGTAAAATATATGTAAAATCCTAGATTATATGAAATCGTAGAGTATATAGGAAATCCTAGATTATATGAAATCGTAGAGTATATAGGGAATCCTAGATTATGTGAAATCGTAGAATATATAGAAAACCCTAGATTATATGAAATTGTAGAGTATATAGGAAATCCTAGATTATATGAAATCGTAGAGTATATAAAGAAACCTGGATTATATGAAATCGTAGACTATATAGAATATCCTAGATTATTAGAAATCGTAGAGTATATAGGGAAACCTGGATAATATGAAATCGTAGACTATATAGAATATCCTAGATTATTTGAAATCGTAGAGTATATAGGAAATCCTAGATTATATGAAATCGAAATCTCAAGCATGGGGAAATTGTCCGTCCTTAACTGCCAGATAAGAGAATGGATTTTACATCGCCGTGCAGCAATTTTTTTTCTTTGTAAAGAAAATTTTCCGTTTCTCAATAATTGTTCAGTTTTTGGAATGTTTCTTTCGGCAGTCTAATACGTGTTCGGAACTCGGTGTCAAATTTATAATCCTCTATTAAATAAAATCCCAGATATTTAAACATCTGCACATACACACTATTTACATTATTCGGACTATTGTCCTCATCTTTGTCGGCATATTTATTACAACGCTTCGGGCTTTCAGTATCTGTCTATATTTCTGAGATGAGGTATTATGTACACTATTTACATTATTCGGACTATTGTCCTCATCTTTGCCGTCATATTTATTACAACGTTTCGGCCCTTCAGTATCTGTCTATATTTCAGAGTTGAGGTATTATGTACACTATTTATATTGAATATTAATTTGTGCAGGTAATCAATATATTTTCTTAAGTTTCTGTGTCTTTGTTTTTTCACAATTTTTGATGAAGCTTTAATAAAAGCGAAACATGTTAGATTGATAAAAGTTTCCTATTTGTTCTTTAGCTTATCATCCTGTCGGATTTCTATCCATAATATGAACATTCATTTAATTACAAACATCATCTGCATCTGATGTGTATTATTACAGGAAAACCTCATTATTCAGTTTGATATGACTGTATGAATATCTATCTATCTATCTATCTATCTATCTATCTATCTATCTATCTATCTATCTATCTATCTATCTATATATATATATATATATATATATATCCCTCTCTCTGTCTCTCTCTGCCTCTCTGTCTCTCTGTCTGTATATATATATATATATATATATATATATATGTATGTATGTATGTATATATATATATATATATATATATATATATATATATATATATTATTATTATTATTATTATTATTATTATTAATAGAAATCTCATAAGTATAAGAAACTATACTCGTTAGAAAAACCTTCGGTATCTTGATTTGCGAATGATCGAACCAATACCAAAAGGAAAAAAGGTATAAAAAAAAAAGAAAGAACCAACAAAATGTACGTTAGCCGAAAATAATCGTCTAGCATGTAGCCTTTCCTGACGATACGTTTAGGTGAAACCTTAGTAGGTTTGTCTGTCTGTCTGTCTGTCTCTCTCTCTGTATATATATATATATATATATATATATATATATATATATATATATATATATATATATATATATATATATATATTAGGTTGGTTCAAAAATAATGACGTAATAATGTCGTTTTTTGATGTATTTTTAACGTCAAAAAACGACATTATTACGTCATTATTTTTGCACTAACCTAATATATATATATATATATATATATATATATATATATATATATATATATATTCATACACGTTTCATTAAATAATATAGACAAGTGTTGTCTATTTATTTTATGTAATTTTTTTTCGTAACATCTAATAAGTTTAATAACATTATCGCTGAACGAAGAAAGAAATTCACAATATTGATCCATATTTTTTTTAATACAATGTAAGCTTACGGCTTATATAAGCCATTATCAAAGATGGCATTTACAACATATTAAGCAATATACGGACAAGACAGTGATGATAGTCTGTCATTGTTTATATAGATGATTTCTAAGCAACGATAAACACGTGTATATAAGACGCTAGAATCGAAAATCGCACCGCATCTCATGACGTCACACACGACCACACGACAGTGAATCGAAGTATGAAGTATGGGATGCCGTTGGTATAAACCAATGGCTTCTGTTACCAATTAATTTCAAAATTAATTAAAAAAATTTCAAAGCAACACCTAACTCGTGTATACGAGACGCGGAAGCGAAAATCGCGTCGCCGCTCGTGACGTCACACATGATCATCTATTATAGGTATTTAAGAATGTTTATGGTGATTCCCTAGTTTATTTTGTTTAGTTTAGGTTTAAAATGTTTTATGTATATAGCTTCAATAATTTTTAATTTTTGTTTATTGTTTTCAGGTTTAAGTATGGTTGTGTTTTCAACAAGGACTTTCTGGAATTGTGAACACGACGGGGCATGTTGTTCTAAATGCCTAAAAATGTTAGTGGTAACATTCCAATGTAGATTCAACATGTTACTACACTTAAACATGAAAACAATTATGCATGCACCAAAAACAGATTGTCATTAGCGTCCCGTGTATTGTTTAATATAGTGAAAAGTAATTGTCATCTTTGATAATGGTTTATATAAGCCGAAATCTTAGATAGGATTTAAACATGTATCAATATGGTGATTTCCTTTCGTCTTTCAATGATAATGTTATTAAGCTTATCAGACAATATTAAAGGAACTTAAAATAAATAGACAAAACTTGTCTATACTATCTAATGAAACATTAATCCTTGAGAAATTGGTGGCTATATATATATATATATATATATATATATATATATATATATATATATATATATATATATATATATATATATATATATGTACAGTGTGCGATTGGAAAATAGTCGTCATGTTATATATTTTTATTCCACGAATGTGCGTTCTTTGGATTTTGTCGTCTGCATATTAGAGTCAGTTAGACACCGTCTGTGAGTAGAATATCGCCATAACGCAATACAACGGTATTTTATTGAATAAATTTACTCATTAGTATTTGAAGATATTTTTTTTTTTTTGTAATTTCGCTAAATATCTCTGCAAAAATGAGGTTTCATGTGTTATTTACATTTTTGCGTAATTTAGACGACACGTTATCCATTGCACACTGCATATATATATATATATATATATATATATATATATATATATAGAGAGAGAGAGAGAGAGAGAGAGAGAGAGAGAGAGAAAGAGAGTGAGTGAGTGAGTGAGCAAAGAAATAACTATAGATTAATGAAAATTGAAAAGACGGATTGAAAGAATGAAAGACTGAATAAATAAAAGGAAAGAAAGAATATAGCCATTAGGCGAAGGGGGGGAGAATAATTCTTATCACGCTTCGTCATGTGCAACGAAAGACGTGTCGAGAAACGCACTGAATTCATTGAAAATCAACAAAATAAAAAAAAAATGAACCACGCATGTTTTCCGAACTCAATAAAAAAAAAAACACAAAAGGAAATGGAAAAAGATGAGGAATTAATGCGTCATCAAATTCTATTTAAATATTTATGAAAACCTAATTTGAGATTCCCACATGCGTCCTCGCAGTTTGCTTTCAACTGACGCCCAATAAAAAGCTTCCTTTTTATCCAACAGGTAACCTTACTCGACGCTACATCCTGCATTATTGCGTCGGAAGAACCAGATATTGGCTTCTTTAAAGGGGGTATCTTTGGTATTGCTTCCCCCTTTTAAAGTGTATGAATCCAGTTTGATGTACTCTTCCCCTGGGTGAAATACTTTTCAAAAGGCTGTGTTCTTTTTGTATAAAAAAATGAAAGCTATGCATAAAAAGTTGCCTTTATCAAATTTACTTGGTGCTCATAATCATGCCTAACATAGACAAATATATTTACCCAAACGTTAAAAAAAATAAGAACTATTAGGGAGATGATGGAAGAATATGATTGAATTTTGTTTTTTTGGAAAGAAACATGTTAACGATGTGTAGAAATGTGTTATATGTTTTCTCTCTTTTGTGATGTCAACGAACACTCGTTCCACTTTTGTAATGTTAACGAATACCTCGTTGTAGTAGAGACTTTGTAATCGCAGATACAACAATATTAACGCCGTTGTCAAACGCCTTCGAATAACGCTCGCGCTAAATAGTACTTGCTCGATAATACTCGCTCGAAAAGTAACCCCCGAAAAGTGATCCGAATAGTAAGCCTTATAGTGATCACTACAGAGAAATAGTATAGTGAATAGTACAGCCAATAGCGATCCATATAGTAATAGAGGATAGAATAGAAATGGTGATCAATTAGACGCCACGCTAATTCCCATATATACATTTCATTTAAGATCACATGGTTTACTTATTTGAAATAGAATCACCTGTGTTTGCTCACTGGTGGTCTGTGTTCAAACTCCAGTGTCGGCAAAGACGCTTTTTTCCGATATAATACCTCCCGTATCTGTCTATATTTCTGAGATGAGGTATTATGTACATTATTTATATTATTTGGACTACTGTCCTCATCTTTGTCGCCATATTTATTAAAAACGTTTCGCCCGTTGTACGCTCCGGGCTTCTTCAGGTGGTTGGAAGGTCGAATTGAACCCCTTATTTCGCTCACTGGGGTAGACTGTTCTAGTTCCACGTGCCATGTCTAATGGATGTCAGTTATCAGTTATCTCCTGTTAATTTCCCTCTGAAAGTTCTCACCGGGTATTGAACTCACACTCCTTGGGTCCCGTCACTGGATCTAACCAACGCCTTTATCCACTGTGCGATGTGTCCTTGAGGACACATGGCACAGTGGATAAGGCAGTGGAGAATAATGTAAATAATAACACCCCTTTGAGATGACTTACTCTGGAGTCTATATATCTTCAGCTTCGTTTCAATATTCCAATGTTCCGTTACTGTTCTTTTTTTTTTGTTTTTTTGGCTCAACCTCCTTCGTTCACTATTTTCTGGTGGCGTGGTTACGTTAAACATGTCATGCAATATTTCCATCGGTACCACGTTTCGTGGGCTCATAAATCAGTGAATCTCCGTTTTAACTGGATAAGGTGTCGCTTATGTTCTCACCTTTGTTCCTGATCCATGTATGTCATTTTGCTGATCAGATTTTTTTTTTATAACGCCATCTTCCCAGAATTCCTTTCCACGTTGATACGTTTTTAAAAATACTTTATCTCCAGGTTTGAAGTATTTACGTAGATTGTTATTGTTAAACTGTGTTTACTCACTGGTGATCTATGTTCAAACTCCAGTGTTGTCAACGACACTTTAGTCCTATGTAATACTCTCTGACTCTGAAATTGAAAGCTAGCGAACATCACAAACGTATTTAAATCATATTGAAAAGTTTTGAAATCAGGTACGACCTATGGCAAGAAGTTATGATTACCACAAAATTCCTCTGCATAGATGAGGTACACTGTTTGGCGATAAGCACGAAAGGAAACTTAACGCAACATGTGCATTTGCCGTCTGAACCTCGTTACAAATAAAGTCATGTAAAGACAAACGCACATAGATGCATTTCTAGGTTGACTTAACATAATAGAAAGTTAGATTGAGAAACGACAGCAAAGAAGAAATTAATATCTGTCTATATTTCTGAGATGAGGTATTATGATTACGTGCATTATTTACATTATTCGGACTGTTATCCTCATTTTCATTGCCATATTCACAACGTTTCCGCCGTTGTACGCTTGACTGGAATTTCGAAACGAGATCTTTATTTCTTCCACCGGGGTAAATTGTTCTAGTTCCACGTGCCATGCCTCTCCCGGATTTTTCCTCACCGGTACCACAATGTGAGTTTTAGGCACAATGTAATCGCCACGTGCCGATTTAAAATTGTTTATTAATAAAAGACAACATTAATGAAAAAAATGAAAATTTATTTTTACAAAACGTTTCGTTCCTTCAGGAAAGGTGATCGTTATAAAGCTCCCCGAGGGACGCAACGCGGCCCATGTTTGAGTTGGGGGGTACCTGTTTTTTTCGTTCTTACAGTGCGAATTAAGTCTAACGACATGTGAATGCGAGTGACATAATAAATATTAGTTTGGTGCAAAAATAATTTCGTTTTCTCACATAGTAACATATGTTAAAATACGAAATTATTTTTGCACCAACCTAATAGTATATACACTCTGACAAAAAAAAAAAAAAAGACAATTGCTTTTGACTGTGTTATAACAGTTACAGAATGCGAAGGCAAGTTCCAGAAGACAGAGTACCCCCTTGGTATGGTATCCTGGCAGTGATGGATTGCCTTTGTCTTGGTTTTGGATATAAGTCCAAAACGGCGCGAATTCAACAGAGGTTTGCTAGAATTCTAATGAGTTGATCTGTTTCCGTCGTTCCTCCCACTGCTTCTTAAAATCTAAGCTGCCACCATTGCCTCCTAATAAAACGAATGAGAAATTACGTAGTAGCGTGGATACCCAGTGACGACAGAGATTGATTTCTATAGCCGAGCTGTCACAATCATGCCGACTTAAACAAAAAAATAATGCTGAAAGTAGTAGGAGAAATTAGCATAAGAATCCTTTGATTTCTTAGAAATTTTTCTTATCTTTTTATGTGCCGTGTTCCTTCAGGACGTAGGCGATCATGGCTCTCTATTCCTCCTATCCCTTGTAGCTCTCAATAAGGTTCTTACCTCTGCTACTTCTCCCAAACCATGTTTGTTCATCCACTTTTTAAGCCCGATGAGTTGCTTTCCCGCGTCTCTCTTTCCATCTATTCGACCTGTTGGCATCAGATCCAAATCTTCCTTTCTCATTACGTGTCCGAGAAAGTTCAGCTGCCTCTTCCTGATATTAAGTATAATCTTCCTTCTTGTTTGCATCTTCTCAAAAACCTAATCGTTGCTCATACGCTTGGTCCATGATATCCTCAGCATCCTTCTATAGAACTACATCTCCGTGGCCTCTAGTCTCTTTTTCATCTTTGAGGAGACCGTCCAACATTCGCTGTCGTAAAGCAGTTCAGTACTCTTTTCTTTGTTATCAATGAAATCTTCCTGTCTCTTAATTATCTACTTTGGAATAATTTTTTGGCTATCCCAATACTTCTTCGGATTTCAGCGTCGCATCGCCGTCTTCCGTCAAAACCCTTCTCAGATATTTAAACTTCCGACCTGAAAATCGCATTTCCGGCTCATACTTTTACTGATGACTAAGCATTCTGTCGTGTAGTTTATACTCAGCCCCTTCATCTCACTGTAGAAATTAAGAAATATTAATAAAGAGACTATGCTCACCAGCGGGCTAGGTTCGAATCCTACTGCAGTGTTCTTTTTTTTTTAGGAAAGCAGATAATCGTAATACGTACCCTACAATTAAACAAAATGACGTCAATTTTAAATACAGGTATCCACTAAAATAATAAAGTTTGAATATAAGGAAATAAAATGAATGAAACAACTAAAATAAACATTAATTACATGATTTATATTTGGGCTATTAACCTCATCTTTGTTGTTGTTATCACAACGTTTCGATGTTTTGCCCTCCGGTCTTCCTCAGGCTTATATTGATTTGGGTAACCTACAGGAATTCTGAACAGAACATTTCATTAAATCTACAGGAGTAGACCATTTCCGATCCACTGGTCATGTCTAGTGATATCTCTCGTCTAGTTCTTATTTTTTGGTACTGATCTGTTATTTGTCACCTGTTTCCTTTTTGTCCAAATACACATTGCCCGACACAGAGACACAACCACTATGTCACCAAATTCATGCATCAACTCTTTAATCCGCTAGACCGTTGTCCTGTAAATAATCTCAGAAATTCAAACTAGAATAAATCTATTAATATTTTTGGTATTTAAAAGAAAATCAATAATCTCCCACCACAGTAAAATGGAAAATATTAAAAAACGAGGATTTGTAAGTAAAGTGTGTCCTGTGTCTACATGGAAATATGCATACTATTAAGTTTCCTAAAAATAATGATCTCTTAAATCAGCGTAATAAACTAAAAGCATTTTGTAGGCTGTAGTGAAAGAGATAATCAGCTACCTCGAAAAAGAGTTAGTGTTTTGTCTGCGAT
>OZ010589.1:94712861-94715361 GCA_963932145.1 Acanthosepion lycidas | reverse complement strand
AAACAGGACGATGGTTTGGATAATAATTTTTCATTTGAAGTTAATGATTAAAGGAAGCATCGCATGTAGAAAGAAATGAGAATTAAATATTTTTATCTTTTTCCTGGAGATTTGATTTCTCCATAAAATAAATCCGCCCAACCATTTCTTGATGATTTTGCCATTATCTAGCAGAAACCGGATGATAATAATTTTTCAAGGGGTGATCTTTTCCATAAATTGAATTAACCTAAAATTTAAACGCGGTAAAAGACACTCTTACTATAGTTGAGATGTTTAGGTTTTAGTTAACGTTCAGACCGCCTTTTTTTACGGTCCCTAGAAAGGGATTCCTCAACCGTATCAAGTGACACCCCAAAGAGAATAGTAAGAGGTTGTTTCTAATGAAGTTGGAGGAAGAAGAGGAGGTGGCAGCTATGAGTGGAAGCCTGGGATTCCGAGGAAGGAAGTTGGAGTTTGATGGGTGGATTAACTCTCTCACTACCACTAAGGAGTTAGATGATTCCCCAAAATTGGAAAATCTCAATTGTGAATGGTTGATATTTCTACGCCTGTCAGAGCCCCACCCAGTTTTGGGCAAATTATTTTTTACACTGGGAATTTTGAGGCCTTCAGTGAACAGGACCACAAGTCGAGGAGGGTAGGACGGTAGGTCGGGTGGAACAAATCAGCAGATCGGTGAGAGTCTGCACTGTTATCCTGTCAATATTTAGCCGAGCATTGTCGTGAAGCAGCTTTGAAATTCTTCGATTTAACAACGCCTGTCTCATTTTGCTTAACTGAATGTACATTCTGTCCAATTCCTGGCATTAGATTTTAGTAGGGATGCGCCAGTTAGATTCCAGGAATCTGTAATGGCTGACACCAATGGCGGACCACTAGACAGTCACTTTTTTTTGTTGTTTTTAAGCATTTAACCCCAAGCAAGCGGAAGTGCCACTACCACGTAAGGGATACAGCGGTAGCAAGAGAAAAGATGCGTGATAGGAGAAAAGATGAAGGGAAAGACGAGGAATGTATCTAGGCATCTGGAGATGTCGATTGACATTGAATTTGAATATTTGAAGATTATAGCTCTCAGAGAAGCGAGTAAAAAAAAAAAAAAGGAGTTCCACGGATGGGAAGTGCGAGGTATGACGTAAATGGAGTGGAAGAGACGGCTACATTTAACCGTTTTGATAGTGAAAGGATTGGACTGAGATGTCAACCTAGTAGCATGTTTAAATTCGTGCAGTTTGGGAAACAGCGAAAATAGCTCGTCAGAGCAGTTTCCGTGAAATTATTTGCAGAAAAGACAGAGGGAAGCGACGGCACGTCTGTGAGAGAGCGACTGTAAAATAATCATCTGTTGGCGCAATTTCGGAAAATGTTTCTGTAGATCGTCATAATGGAAGCATTGAGATGATTATATACACGATTGTTTTAAAGGATCCATTTTTATTTATATATCATTATTCGATCAAGAAATGGATCATTCAAATTTCTTACATGCAGCAGCAAACAATTCGAAACGTCCAAATCTTTCACTTTCATGTGTGGAAAGCATTTATCGAGATTATTCACGTAGTTTTTGTTTCGACTGTTTTTTTCAGATATTGATTGATGCACGTCCCCTACTACTTGGATCTTCAAGACTCGGATCCCTACTGCGGAACTTCAAAGACAAGCACCGTTCTTTTCGGTGATAAATAGATCCTTACCACCATACTTTTTTTTAATGTTGCTGGCAGTTTCAGAAACATTATAACCAAGCTAGAACTCAGGTAATAAATTAAACGCATCTCTTCTTTTGAGATATTAAAGATGAAGGGTACATAATGCTTTATGTTAAATGATGAATGTAAAAGATATAAAATTAACAAAAAAGAAACTTTAATTATAAGAAATGAGTAATACTTTGGAGGGCAACTATTATAATAATATATTAGAAAAGACTTAAAATATTTATTTAAAAATCGGACATTATTTTCCGAACAACCTAAAATATTTTTTATCGATAGCTTTATCAAAATCCTCATTTAATTATTCCTGTACATTGTTTGTGTTAATGGTAATGTTTGGTGCAAGAAGTTATTTGTTCTTTTCATTTATTTGTGTTCTACATTATTGTAAAGTATCCACTTCTCATCGGCCTTCGCAATTTGGATGCATATATAAAACCGCCAACCGCGTGTTTGAGCGGGGAAGTGTGGACGCCAAAATGATGCAGTTACAAAAAATACATCTACCTGATTATAATCATACCCGGAGTTATATTTTCCGATTTCTTTTTGAATTTGTAGATCTGATGAATTGGATAGTGATTACTATTCAAATGTAAAAAATTATAACTATGGGATATTAGTGTTTGAACCTTTTATATATATATATATTTATATATATATATATATATATATATATTATCTGTGTGTCCGTGCGTGTGTTTGAGTGTGTGTGATTGTCTGTGTGTAAGTGTATACAGAATTCCCACATCTGCGCAAGAGAATGTAGGACGCAAATC
>OZ010589.1:94705361-94710361 GCA_963932145.1 Acanthosepion lycidas | reverse complement strand
ACTGACTTGGCCATTGCAAGACATCAACATTACTTTCAGTTAACAATTTCCTTGTAGATCTAGCGCTATGCTTGGGATCATTATCCAGTTGGAAAACCCAATCAGGAGGTAGCCGAAGTCTCTCAACAGAACGCATTAAATTGTCTTGCAGGATTTTCTGGTAGCTTTCAGCATTCATCTTGACATCTATTATTGATAAAGCCAACGCTTTTGCAGAAAAACAGCCCCAGATCATAATACTGCCACCACCAAACTTTACAGTTGGCAACGTGTTCTTTGGTAAGTAGGCTTCACCGTCCTTCCTCCACACATGATTTCGGTAATTATGACCAAACAACTCTATTTTAGTTTCATCTGTCTATAGTGCTTTTTCCCAAAACGAATATTCTTTATCCTTATGCTCTCTAACGAATTTTAGCCTCGTATCTCTGTGTCGTTTCAAGAGGAGTGGAGTCTTCCTTGGGATGCGTGATTTCATACTGTTTTTGTGTAGTTCATTACTTATTGTACGCTTGGTTACTTTAATCCCTAATGCACGCAGATGTTCCTGCAGCTGTTCTTGGGTAACCTGTGGATTTTGTTGGATCTGGCGTCCTAATATCCTTGCTGATCTTAGAGAAATCTTCCTCGGAGCACCTGTTTGTCTTTGGTTTTCGACGCTGTTACGAGTTTTAAACCTTGCAATGGACGAAGAAATTGAAGTAAAAGGAATATTCAGGTTGTTAGAAATCATTCTGTAACTGTTGCCATCTTTCCAAAGAGACAAAATGTGTTGTATTTGTGAAATAGTCAATTCTTTACCTTTAGGCATTATTAGAACCTTCTCGTAAGACTAGAAATTGCAGAATGCTAAGATAATGGCTAATAGCGTTAACTATGATTACTGATAACATTACTGGAATATAATTTTCATAATTAATTGATTATTTTATTCTAATAATTCATTTGTAAGAATACTTTTTCACCAGTTAGAAATAAAACAAAAATACATTAATTTCTGTTAAATAAGAATTAATTAATTTTATTATTATTATTTAATAGTATGCGTATTTATACTTAAAATGTGCAGAGATTTGTTTTATTTAAGTCCTTTACATTTATAGAAATACAATTTTTCAAGTGTACGAATATTTATTTCCCCCCACTTTTTATAAATTTACACCGAGCACTAGTTTTTAGAACGACAACTTTTGTTCATTTTATACTCACTGTGTATACATACATACATACATACATATCTATCTATCTATCTATCTATCTATCTATCTATCTATATATATATATATATATATATATATATATATATATAAGAAAATATATGGATATAGATCCGACAGTATGAAGAAAAATATATGGAAAAACAAAAATCCGAATATACAAATATACTGTTTTAATGTTATTTCAATGTCGACGTCAGACGTTTCGGTCTAGTAGACCTTCTTCAGGACATAGTTATTAAAACAGAATTAACATTAGATGATATTCAAGTCAACATGCAAAGACGATAGACATAAGAGTAAGACTAATCAAAACAGAATAACTGATTTTTTTATTAGTCTTACACTTATGTCTATCGTCTTTTTCTTCATATATACCTATATATATATATATATGTGTGTGTGTGTGTGTGTGTATGTGTGTGTGTTATGCGTGTGTGTATGTGTAAGTGTGTGAAAGTTCTCAGAATAAATCTGTAGAAAGGACAATCTGAATAAAATAGACAATCGGAAAACAGTACTTAGCCCTTACCGACGCGTTTCGTTATCCTACTTTAAGTTAGACAAAAGCAAAATGTTTTACAGTGACGCGAAAATTAGAAATGTTTAAAAGTCGACGGCTTCACGAACGGTTCCTTCTGCCCAATTCTGTTCACAATTCTAGCATATGTTTTCAGGCATAGTCCAAAGGATCGCCTACCAATTGCTGATATTATCAACATCGAATCAGTCTCACGGCTAGAAAACGAACGTTCTAGCCACTTAACCGAATAAACTCTAGCGATTTTCCAAGCGTAGCTCAGATGTGGCACAAGGCCGAAAGTATGGGGCACTCAGTGAGGATCGAACTCACTACTCAGTCGTAATTGTTCTAGCGAGAAAAGCTTGCTAACCATTACACCCCCTCGAGGTGCTCAAATCGAATAAACTTTATGACAGGTCACGTAGCCGACGTTTGTAGTTTGGTTTATACGAATTTGAATATTGCTTTTTTGCTATATTCGTATATATTTCGTAAATGCTTAATTTAACCCCAAGACTAACGTTCACCGTATTTGAAAGTGAGGATGCTTGTCTCCGTTGCAAAAGAAAAAAATCTTGTAGTTCGACGAAAGATTTATCTTGATTAAAAAAAAAGAGCAAAGAAGCTTGAAACGTTTAAAATTCAAATCAAGAAAAACAAACCGAGTTGATGAAGTTTACAACGTAATAGCAAGTTGAGTTAAAAAAAAAAAAAAAGGAAAAAAGTAATTTTGTTTGCCCTCTACAAATTGCCATTTTTTTGTCATAGCATATTTTTCTTTGCATCAGAGAGGTCCAGACATCATTGAGTTATGCTGCAACTATCCTATTGCAAGCATTTTTTGTATTTTCTATTACCATTTGTCCAGCTACTCTTGAAATTACCTAGCTCTTAAACGAATTTTGAAACAGATAGATATACGAGTTGTATTCTCCTCTTTCAACTCAATAGGAAGGACGCTCATCAGATTAAAAAATGAAGAGCAGTTACAAGTAATGACAATCTTATCTACACAATTAATTGCATGAACTGCTCAACAAGTTATGTAGGCATGACCTCAAGAAAATTGAAAGAACTACTGGATGAACATAGAAGACTTTGTGATAAGGTAATTTCAAATGATGACGAAAAACAAAAATTGGTCCAAAAATTCAGCGATTACATGCTATTACAGAAGGTCGCAGAATTGTCTTCGACCATCCAGAAATAAAATTGACGAACATTCGTTGAAACTACAAGTATTTTCTTTTAATTATTCATCGTATTTGATTTGGACTAATATTGGGCATCCTGTTTCGAAGAAAAATGGAAATCACCGATTACTGTACCAAAAAATCCAATCCCTAAAGAAAGAAGCAGACGATGAGAGTTTTTGAGAAATTATATAATATTTTCTTTATTTCTCGAACTGAAATAATTTTATATACTTTTGATTAATGACAGGCCAAATATGAGAAAAGCTATTAGTCCAGGCCATGCTATAAATACCGGTAAAAAACATTTACTCGCCAGAGGATATGTCTCCTTAACAGATTATTAACCCATAATAAATCTTCTTTCCGGCGCGTTACAATATATTTAGGAATTTTGCTCTTAATGACCATATCTCGAGGTGCCTGATTTTCCGTCCGTTTGAAAATCGTGTTTTTGGAGGAATCTGTGGACTTGTCTGAATCTGACCAATTTTTCTTTTCTTTTCATTGTTTTTTTGTATCTGACTTGCTTTCTTTTATTCACGCTTGGATTGTAATTATTAAGTCGTTGGGAAAGAGAGAAAATACATCTCCGTATTCGAATCAATATACATTATTTTAATGACTGAAAAAAAATCAATAATAGTCAATTATGTTATTATGCCTAATTAGTTTTCTTAATTTCAGATCTTCAACTTTCTTTTTGGCAGAGGTAAAAAGAGAGTCGAAGAAATATTAGATGTTTTATATGAGAGTTCGAATGTTTTTCGATTAGATGGATTGTAAAAAAAAACAAAAAAAAAACACAGTACAACAATAGAATGTACCCAGAGAGCTCATAAATAGAGAAATGCTATTACAAATATTAAAAGACAGAGAAATATGGAGATCACATCCTGAACTTAGTACATAATGGAACAATATATCTAACATGGTATAGATGACAATGGTATTATTAGCCGTTTCTTTGTAAGGAAACATTAGGCATTAATTGAAAGAGCGGCCTGGACTGGTTTGAGTTCAAATATATAAAGTCTTCCTCTTGACACACTTTTTTTAGGAAAATGTTTCTCAAGTTCAGTAGGTTTTTTTTCAGTATTGATGGGAGTTCCTTTCATTTTATTTGAAGTAGTGAGAAATTTGAAAGATGGTTGAAAGGTCACTCAAAGTATGTTGAGGTCACAAAGTATCGTAATTCAAAGTCTGGTAAAAAGGAAAACGAGCGAGTATTATTCAATAATTATTTTAGATTATTTACACACACATATTATATATATATATATATATATATATATATATATATATATATATATATATATATATATATATATATATGAAAATATTGTAGAAAATAGGAAAGAAACTGGTTTGGTAAATAATCCAAAGTTCCTTAGTATTTTTGTAATTATTTTTAAAAAATAGGGCTCGATACGAAAGTAGAGCATAAATATAATTATTTATTTAAAAATCTGATTCCAACACGCTACATAAGAGGTCTCATGTTTCAAAACAAGAGCCGAAAACTTCAAAATAATATTTGAATTAACTTGAGTTAAAGTAGGCTCTGTTCCATCTTCAAGCGAAATTTTTTGGGAATGACTTATTTCTGAAGTTTACGAGTTTTAATAGTATGGTCAGAATTGAAATCAAAAATTTCCATGGTAACATCAAGGGCGGATTGTTTAGAGTCGGCAGGGGTGGGGTGTTAATAATTTGTATCAGTATAGAGTTACTTTCATAGATGTCGGGTCACGGTAAGGTGGGGGTGGCAAAATTTACGACGGAGGAAGTTTTCGCATAGTCTGGCATATATATATAGTCTGGTATATATATATATACACGACTCTGCGTCGAATTCGACATTAGAGGGTCAAGCAGATCAGTTCCTAGGAAATCGACAGCCCGACAAAAGTACATGAGATTTGATTATAGTGGTGAAGGTTTTGTGCAGAACCATCCACACTTTTTGAAGGGTCGAATACAGAGAATTAGTGGACTACATGCCACAAGGTTCCCAAACGACCCTCCGAAGGTTTCGAATTTAGAGTTTTCCTTCTCCTAGACCAG
>OZ010589.1:94697861-94700361 GCA_963932145.1 Acanthosepion lycidas | reverse complement strand
TTTAGACATATGAAATGTTTTTAAACAGAGAACAGAAAGTGTGACAACGGCAACTGGAGACGTATTGGAATAACGTAAAATGCCTTCAAAATTTAATCAACGAATTACGAAACAGGAAACATTTCTTTCGAATCAAAGAAAAGAGTATTGGAGTGTTATATCTGTGTTCCTATATAGCATTAAATGCTGGATGATCTTATCCCAAATTAAGAGATTTGACAGAAATATGATTATACAGAAGGATTCCAAGACAGCCATGTGAGCAACGACAAAGCTTTACAGAGAATGGAAAGAAAAATGGCAATTATAATCAGAAAATGACAGGTGGGTTTTCTTAGAGGCGTAATGAAGAGAGAGGACTTAGAAAATTTGAGACTCAAAGATATATAAAAGTGAAGATTGACAGAGGAAATACATACCTAAGAACCTTATAAAAATGGGTGGGGAAACAGCTAATTTTTTAACCTATTCAACCCATGGAAGCAGAAATTGCTACGAGAAAACAGGGTGTTACAGCGCTAAAGTGAAAGTGAAAGTGAAAGTCAAAGTCAAAGAGAAGGAAAAAAACTGGGGAGGATTGAGTAAAGGACTAAAAAGGAATATCAGTCAAAAAGACAGAAGATGTTGATTTGGATTGCATTTAAATTTTTGAAGATTGTAGGTGACAGGGATTCAAAAATTTGGAAATAAAAGTGTAAGAACAGAAACTATTAGAATGGAAATGTCGGTTGCATCCAGCAAGTTCAACGGAAAATCGTTGAGACCTAGTTTTCAATATAGCAGAACGCTTAAATTCATTTAATCAAGGCACTATGGAAAACAGCTCAACAGAACAACTGACATAAAAATATTTGTACAAAAGTCACAGGGAAACCACATCATGTCGGTGGGGAAGAGATTGAAGTCGGGATGCTAGATCAGGATCGATTACATTTCAGACTCTCCTTTGAATTTTGTCAAAATCTCGAGATGTATAATAGAAGCACCAATCCAAATATGTTTGTTATTTTCACTATTGCGTAATGCGTACATATATATATATATATATATATATATATATATATATATATATATATATATATATATATAAATTCCCAAGAGGAGAGAATCTACGTGGAAATCAATGTCTAGGGCAGAGTAAGAATATAATATCAAAGGCTCATACATTAATATTCCATGGTTATAATTTATAACATTGGAATTGTAATCACGATCCAATTCATCAGACCTACAAATTAGGTTTGATGAATTGGATCGTGATTACAATTCCAATTTAATAAATTATAACCATGGAATATTAGTGTTTGAGCCTTATATATATATATATAAAAGTAAAATGGAAAATAGTAAATAGAACAAGAACCTGTAGAACCTGGGATGACCCATGCCTCTTATGCTTACAGGAAAAACTACACATCATTAAATTCCTAAATAATGAAAAATTATTAAACCATAGGCAGGAGTTAACGGTTTTTTGCCGACATCAACAGACTTTCGCATTAGATAATTAGCATAAAAAAAAACAAAAAAAAACATAGCTAAGTAAAATTCTAAAAAGCTCAGCCAAACCCTTAAATAGGAAAAACCCTTTTTGTCGTCGTCAAAAAAACTAAAAAAACAAACTGAAATTCAATGCAAAGCGATCTGTATATTAAACACCCACTTAAATAAACAAATAAATAAATAGATAATCAGATAGACAATAATAAAAGACAATTCTCCAGACACATAACGACTGTAGGCGCGCCATAAAAATATCCTTCACTGGGAACCAACTAAAGGATGACCGTAAACATTAGCCTTGAAATAGATACCCTACCCAACCTTAGCAAAACCTCTCAGAGGATGATGAATCTACTGATAAGAATTAACTCCCTGACCACTTAAAGAAGGAAAATAGTCTAGCCACTCCCACAATAACAAATTCTGTAAAAATACACGTAAACCGAGAGATAACTTATTCCTAAAATTTCGCTTGAAGATGAAACGGGACTAAACACCTCAATCCAACTTAATTTTATTAATTATTTGGATGATTTCGGCTCTCGTTTTTGAAACATGAGAACTCTTATGTAGAGAAGGAATCATATTTTTAAACAAAAAATATTATTATAATATATTATATATATATATATATATATATATATATATATATCGGCAGCATAGGATAAATATTTATTGTTAATGAGATGTCAGTGTTTTTTGCATTTTGTATTATATATATATATATATATATATATATATATATGTATCTGTGTGTGTGTGTGTATTTAGGGAGCCTTCATTGAAGCATGTTTCATGGAATAATATAGATATAATATGGTCATTTATTCTATTTCACTTCTTGATCTTAAATTGATATAATACTGATATCTCATTTTAATAGATATATATCCCAAAATTACACCCAAATATCTTGAAATACTAACTAATAAATTTATTCAATAAAATCGCCATCGGCTCCAACCACGACCTCCTGACGACAAATAACCTCTTGCAA
>OZ010589.1:94612861-94692861 GCA_963932145.1 Acanthosepion lycidas | reverse complement strand
TATATATATATATATATATATATATATATATATATATATATATATATATATATATATATATATATATATATATATATATATATATATATATATATATATATATATATATATATACACAGAGAGAGAGATATATATATTAGAATATTACATTTTTGGGAGACTTGACCATGTAAACTACGGGATTTTAAATGAAAAAATCACTAGTGTATATATATATATATAGGATTAAAAGCTAAGGTTAAACAATTTATATTTAAATGGCTTTATATCTGTAATTTTCTGGAATATATATATATATATATATATATATATATATATATATATATATATATATATATATATATATATATATATGTATGTATGTATATATATATATATATATATATATATATATATATATATATATATATATATATATATATATATATACATATTTGTATGTATGTATGCATGTATGTATGTCTGTGAGCCAATGTGTGTTTGCAAGTATATGTGTGTGTACCGGTGTATATGTTTATATATGTATATGTTTATATATATGTGTTTGAGTGTGTGTGTGTGTATATATATATATATGTATGTATATGTAAGTGTGTATGTATGTATATAGATATATATGTATATGTGTATGTATGTAAGTGTGTATGTATGTATATATATATATATATATATATATATATATATATATATATGTCTGTGTGTGTGCGTGTGCGTGTGTAGATGTATCATAATATAATTACTCATTATTGTGTTGTGTGTGTGTTTATATGTATGTGTGTATAGGAGTATATATGTATATCTGTAAATACATATGTACTTTGTTGTAGATATGTACATTTGTATATATTTGTGTATATGTGTGTGTATGTAAGTATATATTTAACATGTATATGTGTTTAGGTTTCTATGTATAGGTCTTTGTATAATTCTATATTTTGCTTGATATCCGTTCTATCACAGTGCACGAGTATTTGTATATGTATGTATATGCCTTTTAAGTTTTTCATTTACTTTGCATAAAAGTTCCCATCAGAATAAGATTAATAAGCCAATTTACCAAGCAAAATTATTATTTTTATAATTTTATTTTTATTTTTATTTCCTTATTTTTTACCTGATTATTATTATTGTTATTACTAATATCATTATTATTGTTATTATTAATATCATTATTTTTATTTTTATTATTAATATTATTATTATAAGTAGTAGTAGTAACCTGATTATAATTATTAAATATTACATATTGTTCTGTAACATTTATAATTATTAAATTTTAAATTTTAAAATTTAAAATTTAAATTTATATTTCACTTTTTTATAATATTTTTATTAATAATATTATTAATATTTTTTATATATTTACCTTCGCATTTTTTAAAATATTTTAAATTTTTTATTCTTATATTTATTATTAGTCGTTAGTATATGTTAACCACAAAATAATCAAGATTAATAATATTATTAATAATATTATAATTTTATTTTATTTTATTTTGTTTTATTCCGACAATGTTGGTAATCTATCATATTGTGATGTGTTAACTGTAAATCGTATTTACTCGCGTTATTCAAGTGTATTCATTCTTTCTTTCTTCTTTCCCCTCCTCTGTTTCACGCTTTCTTTCTTCTTTCGTCTCCCTCCTTTTCTTCCTCTCCTGTTTTATCATTTGTCTTCTCCTTTCCTTTTTTTTTTTTTGCCTAAAGACTTATTGAAGATGTCAAATTGTCTGACCTCTTGACTGACTACATTTGTACTTACTTAACTTAATAAAGATGGATTTAAACCCAACCCTATACCTACCTTCCATTTCTAATTTAGATCATTGTATAGTCCTCCCCCTCCAACTTCCGCTGTCACCTTACAACAATCTAAAACTATCCCCCCAAAACTTGTACTAAAAACTAAATAAAAACGTGTAAATTTGTAAAACAATCTTTTGTAACTAGTGATGTGACCTGATGAACCAGGAAAAATATATCTTCAAGTGAAATAAATTATAGTCTGGGATCCTTAAGACTTTTCTCTTTATATATATATATATATATATATATATATATATATATATATATATATAATACCAAATACTTAGCATTTTCAAATCTGCTTTTCTGAATCATCTTCAAGAAGCGAGAGCGAGATATAAAAGGTCAGCCGATCTAACAATGATCTCATCCCACAATCCTCCTTCTTGATGCATTTGAGGGGTCCTTTGTAAATTACTAGCGGGTCTCAAGTGCCACTTCAGATTATCGCACAAAATCCCATAACTAAATAAAATGAACTGTAAGATCCTCATACGTCGAAACCGAGTTCATTATAATACCAAAGCTTCTTAAAAGAAGGCTTCAAATCAACCACGCCTAAAAGGTGTAGAATTTACAAGTAAATAAAGGAATAAATATTTGTAAATATAGGCTGTAAGAAGGCCACTCCTAAAAAGTCACAGTTCAAAGTGCTCAATTCTGGACATCTAATATACGAGTGGGGACCAACAGAGTTACTCAATAAGAAATGATACTATTGATCATTACCTTTCCAACCCGGGTTTTGATCTTATGATCTCATCTGTTGGCTTACTGGATGTTTTTCTTGTGTGCGAGTGTGTGTGTGTTTTGGGGCACACCAACTATCTTATTTATATCGGAAGTGGACAAGAGAAGTTGAGGAGAAAAAAATAAATTGTATTAATTGACGTTCTCCGGGGTCATATAGACCTAAAAGTATTTGCTTATATTTATATTTATGCTTATATATATATTTTCTAAATTTTGACATAATTTTCTTTCTAAAGTTCAACAATACAGAACGGTCATGTTATCCGACTATCTTCAGTTTTCTTCTTGGCATAGTTTGCAATAATTGCCACGCGTTCTTTTCTAGGATCTTCTTCTATACTTTTCCTTCAACCGCCAAGCCCAATCAACCTAATTAGTGGCATGTCTATGGCTTTTTAGCCTATATGAAGAGGTATTATTGTGCCACAGTTTTTTTAAATAGCCCTTTGTACAACCAATGTATATCTTTTTCACATTACTTACATCTTTGAATTCCGCCTAATATCAAGGCTTTCTGTGGAACATGCACCATCCAACGGACAATTGTCTTTTACTCTGCAGTTACATAGCTTTTATGTTCACATTCTTCACCTCTTTTGTTTTAATATTACACAAAATAGTAGTGTTGTACCTTTTAATGATTTTTTCCAAGTTTGTGTACAACTGTAACTCAGCTTTATAGCGTTTTTATTATACATTCTGGAAAAGTTCCAAAAACCTAGGAATGTGCTTATTTAATAAGCCGAAAACACTTTTCCTATATTATTTTTTTATCTGCATATTAAAAGAAAGGAACAACCAGATGATGTTTTGGATTCTTATTATTTCACTGTTCAGTTGGTTATCCAACTGGGGTCTGAAATTCAGATTTCGTAGGTTTCTTCTGTAGACGAATTTCTAAATATTCAACATTCTGCTCCTATTGGAGCGGTTTCAAGAACACTAGAACTGTGGTTGAACATGGCGTTGACATTTATGCATATAATTCCGTTTCATATATGGAGAAACGGTTCCTGTAGACAAATTGAATCTAAATATTGTACCACCTTTAGATTCATATCGACTTTTATGTCGAAATTTAATCTCTTAAATAATCTAAACAGTTTCTTCCTGATTTCATCATTAGACTTATTATTATCAGGCACAGCCATAATTCCATGTTATCTGTATATACCGTGATTGATATGAACGATTTTACATAATTTACTTAATAAATAGCCATTAATTCTGAGATAATCGCGCCATAATCCTTGCGATGCATCAAAGTCTCCTTCTCTGGACTCCTTTATCCAGGCATTCTCGTTATAAGATAACACAAACCTCTGACAGTGTAAATTAATGTTGATATGTTCCTGTGGTATTCGAACATAACTCTTGGCGAAATTCGGCGCTTCAGGTAGACACTCCTTGGTGAGTGAGGGGTAAAAGTCGACAATGTCATACTTTATAAAGAAAGGTTTGTTTCTCAAATCATTGGATAACTTGTGTTGCCAATCTAAGTAATTCACAGATATTCTGTGTGATACTTTTACTAATAATTCTTAACTCACTTTTCGTGGGATTTATCAGTCGAAATATACGAGAGATATGGAAGTTTTAATTATGATATTTAACACTCAAGAAATACGTTTTCTCACACGTTTTCTCATCGTATTTATTATATCTTTTGCTTCCTTGTTAATATCCTTTACAAAAGAATTGGTTACCTACTTATGAAGTCTAATTACTTCCTCAAAAACGTTCTTCGATATACATTCATGGGCTCAAGGTGTACGTCATTTTTGTTTTCTCGGCCATTATTAAAAACTTCCACTTCTTCTTTATTTCATTCACTTATGCGACTAAATCCTTCTGGAACGCGTTTTTCGATTTATCGAAATGGATTTTGTTTAATATTCCAATCATATCCTCTTCAAAATCGGATAGTTCTTTAATCAATGGCGGGCATTTTCCTGTTTTTGAAAATACTACTTTATACATACACACACACACACACAAATACACATATATATACACACACACAGACGCACACACACACACACATATATATATATACCTGTACTATCTCTCTCTCTCTCTCTATATATATATATATATTTATATATATATTTATGAATAAAAATGACAATAGGAAAACTGGTAATTGCTGACGCGTTTCGTCCAATGTGGACTTTATCAAAGCAAAATACGAAAATGAAATTAAATGAACAAAGTAACTAATAAAAACAAAAACAGAATGTACCTAGCAACTGGAATGTAGAGAAACGCTATTTTCATATTTTTAACTGAAAAATAACGTCAGTAATTGTCACGTGTGGAGAATATTGTCATAACTGTGTTGATGTATTCAACCATTTTATATATATAACCTATATATATATATATATATATATATATATATATATATATATATATATATAGAGAGAGAGAGAGAGAGAGAGATAGATAGATAGATAGATAGATAGATAGATATAAATTGTGTAACACCAAAATTGTACAGTGAACTTGCTCGATTAATCTTTCAACCATTGTAACTTTGAAATGATTAAATATATCTTACTGGAATTCGATGTTTGGATAACACGATTGGGCTCTACTTTGGAGAATAAGAATATATTTACCTCTAATTAGGAATGATGATCTGGCTTCCTGTTTTTTACTACCTGATCCAGTCTTTTTCTCTACTGTTCCCTATTTTTAAAATTTATTCACCGTTCTCTTGATGGTTCTTGAATGCACTTTAAAGATGGGAACCAAGGAATGCATGTTGGTACCATTAATAAAACCTTGAATTATATTTTTTCTCTAACCATTGCTTAGTTGGGAAGACCGTAGGTCTGAAACAAAACAATTTTAACCTGTTCTAATGATAACTGAATAACTCATATTGTTTTGCAGTGAATTTTACGAAAAATGGTGTCAGGATGGTTAAATATCTTAACTAAAACCTGAGAAAAACGAACTCAATTAATTTAGTGTGTTTTTAGATATTTCATATTTTGTGGGATGGACCATTATCGCACGTTGTTACCATATTTGGATAATTCTACTGTTTTACCCGGTGTATCTAATAAATAGATCATACGTCCTTTCACAGGTCTTTGTCTTTTGCCAGTTTAGACACCATACATTGTAATTGTGGATCAAGCCTTTCAGGATAAATCCGTGGCCTTGATTTTGAGTTTCGCACAGGCTTTACGTAAAGGCAGAGGAGATTTAAAGCCAAAAAAATTTACTGTTACCATACATGTTTTTACCAGAGCTCATATTGCAACTTTGTTGTTATTATCGCTTTTCTCGGGCACTCCTTATTACTGGTTCCCATATTGTATTTATTTCTATGCTTGGTCGGCTCAGGAGATTTTTGTAGCCTAGCATATGTGCTGATTCATTATGTTTACGAATTTTCCAATGGTGTTCCTTGTCTATGATCTCAACTTGATCCCACAGAAGGCGGTGATCTCCCTTCTCTCTCCATATGTGGTCAGCCACGCCTGATTTTTCTACTTCCCTCGTATTACAGCTTTCTGGTGTTCTTGAAGCCTTACCTTGAGGGGACGGCCTGTCTCTCCTTTATATTTTGTTTCGAAGCTGCAGTGTATAGCGTACACACAGTCATTAGTCATGTTCTCCTCTATGGCGGGTCTTACTCGGGAGAGATATCTGCGAAGTTTCGTCAAGCTTTTAAAGGTTCTCCTGATGTTATATGGACAGCAGATCCTTTGCATTTTCTCTGATAACCCCTTCACATAAGGCAGGCAGACTGTTTTCTGAGTGTTGTTCTCCTCCTCCTCTTGTATCCCCTATCCCAGTTTTTGGGGGCTGCTGCCATGTACCCAGTGTAGTTGTTACTTTGTAGGGTACTACTTATATTGACCAATTCTTTATCTAATTTCTCTGGGTCGCCACTTATGACTTTTGCCCGGTGTTGTAAGCAGCGGACGATCCCTTTCTTTACGCTGTATGGATGGTGGAAGTTGAAATTTAGGTACTGTCGGTTTACGGTATACGGATGTCGAGATATTAGAACATCTCGGAATGGGAGTGTGTTGTTACTCTCTTTCTCCATTGTGAACTCTATCGAAGGTTTTATTGAGTTCACATGGTTCATATAGAACTTGAACATCTTCCTGGTATGGCCAGAGTATGAAGGTGTCATCTACGTACCTTACAGTAGGCTTTAGAGATATAGATTCTAATGCCATTTCTTCAATGTATTCCATGTATATATTCGCCATTGCTGGTGATAATGGCAAGCCCATTACTAAGCCCTCATCCTGTCGATATATGTGTGATCCCATTCCCAAGTGTGTTGTTTGTGTACAGAAAGTCAACATCTCCATCAGATTATCTATTAGAATACTGGTCCGTTCTTTGAGGGATGAAACAGAGGCCAATCTGTCTCTGACTACAATGCAACCTCCGTGGGTACCTTGGTGAACAAATCACGTCCAAGCTCACCATCTGGTTGGATAGGATGGGAGAATCTTTAATTATTTCCACGAAGTGGGCGGTGTTTCGGACATATGAAGGAAACTTTCTGATCAATGGGTCAATTATATCTACAGGGAAGTGACTCAGAGGGTGGCACACCGAGCCTTGGTAACTATCAATCAGCCTGAGTGGAATACCGTCTTTGTGAATCTTAGGGAGACCGTATGTGAGGTAGTTTGGTGTAACCCTGCGATAACTGCCTATACGTCTTAGGTGCGAAGTGATCCTTGTTCTTGATTAAGATCTGTGTCGGTTTGCGTTCCAATTTCATTGTAGGATTTTTTTTTTACTTTGCTATAGCTACCGTCGCTAATGAGATCTTCCTGCTTTCTTATATAATCTGTTTTGCCCATCACTGCAGTCGCATTACCTTTGTCAGCCGGTAGTATGATGATGTTTTCGTTCCTCTGTAGGGATCCAATCGCCAGCCTCTCCAGTTTTGTTATGTTAGACCTGGGCGGCTTGGCTCTCTCCAAGGTCTGTCTCACTTTCCATCTGAATACATCCGCCTAAGCCTGAGGTATGATCAATGCCACCTCCTCGACTCTGGCAATGATGTCCAATTATGGCACTCGCCTGATGGTTGTGACGAAGTTGAGACCCTTATTCAATACTGACTCCTCAGAGTCACTCAGCTGATATCGGTTGATGTTGACTACTGCATTCACTGGTGGGTGATGGACCTTGCGCGTCACCTTCTGATCTTTCACTCTATTGACTACATCAAATTAATTTCTGAAGGATTTATCCAGGTCATTTTGGATCCTTCTCTGGTCTTCTATGAGCACTAGTAAAAATGGTTGCTGAGGACATTAGTTTTATATTACCCAGAAATTCATACCCAGATGTCCTCGAGGACACATGGCACAGTGGATAAAAGCCTTGGTTAGATTTAGTGACAGAACTCAAAGTATGTGAGTTCAATACCCGGTTAAGGCAGTGGAGAACTTTCAGAGGGAATATTAACAGGAGGTAACTGATAACTGACATCCATGGCACGTGGAACTAGAACAGTCTACCCCAGTGAGCGAAATCAAGGGTTCAGTTCGGCATTCCAACCACCTGAAAATAATGTATATAAATTATCAGTATATATATATATATAATGTCGTTTATTGACGTTAAAAATACGTCAAAAAACGACATTATTCCGTCATTATTTTTGCACCAACCTTATATATATCAGTAAAAAGAACTGCGGATTATCAGACTTTACTTCTAAACAAAAAAAATGAAAAGAAAATTTACACATTTTTGCCGGGCCGTATTAAACATATGTAAATTAACGAAGTGAGGAAGTGAGGGGGAAAAGAAAGAAGACATGATCAGATATTGACACATTTAAACAGTTAACTTAACCGAAGTTATATATTGAAATCGAAGGTGTAGAGAAGAAAAAACTCATAGAGAGAAAAAAAGAGGAGAGAGAGAAAAAGAGAGAAGGAAGTTAAGAGAGAAGAGAAGAGAAGATGTCACTAAGTTTCTTTGTAAGAAAAGCTAGAAACAGACGCTCTTATTTTGCTTTACTTTGAAAGTGTTATTTTTTTAAAATTATTTGCTCTGGATTTACATTAAGCTCTCTGGATTTTATCCTCCTTAGGTTTACCCATACGGATTACCTAGTTTTTCATAAACTCTCTCTCTCTGTATATATATATATATATATATATATATGTATATATATATATATATATATATATATATTAGGTTGGTGCAAAAATAATGACGTAATAATGTTGTTTTTTGACATATTTTTTAACGTCAAAAAACGACATTATTACGTCATTATTTTACACCAATCTAATATATATATATATATATATATATATATATATATATATACATATATATATCAGTATATATATATATATATATATATATATATATATATATATATATATATATATACCTACATTGATATGTCCCGGAAAAGGATATATTTGTTCGAAATAGCAAAGTGGTTGTTGACTACTGTGACGGGGTAGAAAATAACGGTAATGTTTTGGTCCTCGTCGTAATGGTAAGCAATAGGCGAAGACAATAGGCGTCGACCATGTACCTCCACATCAGTCTGTATTTATGACTGACAGCAGCCAATAATATTACTGTGGTGGTGAACCCAGATGTATGTATATTCATTACATCACATCTACTCGTATCATCAGGGTACCCTGGCCAGTGTACCCAGACGATCCGCGTAGGTGAAACCTAGGTAGGTTTGCCTGGCTCTTTAGGTTCATAGTTAGATTTGCTCTACTTAGTGTATTGGGCACTTTATTTAGTTACTTTTGCTTTACTCATGTTGGAGGTTTTCTTCTTTGGACTCTGAGCTTGAATTCTGGACGATTGTTTTCGCATCAATTACATGGTCTTAGTTCTTTCTTTTTGATTCCTTATTTTTCCTTGGGTATTCCTTTGTTCATTTACAAGCCAATACACCTAAGGTTTTTCCAGACGTGTAAAATTACTTATATTTATAATATGATATATATATATATATATATATATATATATATATATATATATATATATATATATATACGTGTGTGTGTGTTTGTGTGTGTATGTGCGTGTGTGCAATATTAGGAACCAATATAATTTTTTCTTAATGTAGGATACCGGAGAATTGGTATGTGCATGAAATTCAAAATTTTACCAAGTTGTCAGGACAATTTATATTTATTATAGTATTTTAATTTTAACTCTCGCATTTTATATCAAGTACTTTATTGTTAACACAGTTTGTTGTACAATATTTTACACTTATATTCACATACACACGCACAAGCACACACGCACACAGACATATATATATATATATATATATATATATATATATATATATATATATATATATATATATATATATATTGTTAAGAAAAAATGAGTCCTAAGAGACTATGCCTTACACGCCGTAGCCATTGATGCGGGCCACATTTTTCGATAATTTCTCACTAACACGACATCTGCGGATTTAAGATTACCTTCATATACTTAAATGCACGTCTGATTTGTCGATTCCTGTCTACCTTCCTCTCCTTAGTAATAGCCTACGTGCATGGTCTGAGAGTTTATGACCGCGAACATGTCCTGCTGGCTAGGGAACTCTCTCTTGAATCTCCAGACCATTCTTACATGTGTCTTCGTCTCTCTCTACTTAAATCAGTCAGCTGTCTCTTCTTTCTCTACCGCTCCCTTTTCTCTCAAGATTATTGATTACTAGATAGTATTTTTCCTTCCAGAAGTTGTTTTTTTTTTTTCTCTTCAGTGTCCATGTCGCTCATGTACAAATCTACCATACATCCGTGCTTTGAATAATCTTGCCATATCTGCTATGGTGCCCCTGCTGTTCATCCCGAGGTTCCTGAAAAAGTCTAAAGAAAGGATCTGAAGTATAAACGCTATGTGGCTTCCATCTGTCTACAAATATTTTCATGGCTCTGACTACATGAATTTGGACGTGCTACTAAATTGGCATCTAGGTCACACTCTTTTACTTTTGAAATAGTTAAATGTTACACCCACTACTATTCCAACTGTTTTTCTAGCACATCGAAATCTCTTTTGTTTACTTGCTTCTCTAGAACTTTCCAAAAATTAAATACAACGTCAACCGTCATCTTCTATTGACTTGAAACCCGTTCATCTTTTGTCCTCTCCCACGTAACCCAGTCTTTTTTCTGACTTTTACTTTCTGTAACCTCCTGCGTACTCGTGTCATTCGCACCATTGCGGGTGAAATAGTTAAGAAAAATAAAAAAAAAAACAACAAAAAAACAAAAAACAAACAAAATATTTTACTTGATTTTATGGTTGTTTTTTCAGAGATGTCTAACGGTCGGACAGAGGTCGTGCTATTTGGACTGGGACCCATCATCTCTTGTGCTTTTGACATTTTCATAAATTTTTTTATAACGTTTGCATAATTCATCATTTGAAAAAAAATGGGCACTTTTTTTTTTATCCCGCTGCCAATCTCATTCTATTATTCATGGTTGTATTTGAAAAAAAAATCTCGTGATCTATCTTATATGATGTGCCATTTAGTTTTAGACCCAGCGTCTTGTGCTTTTTGACGCCTCCTCGATATAAACACGGTTGCATAATTCATAGCCTGACGAAGAATGACATTTTAAAAATGTCCTCTTAATACGTGACATGGATCACCGATCTAATATTTCTTATACACATCCATCGTCTTTTTTTATTTTACTAGCACGGCAACGACTGGCGATGAACGGTCTTTTAGACTGGGAGCAAAATGGCTGCATCCCGGTGGCAAATTGAATTCACTAAATACACAAAATAGAAAGGAGCGTATTATAAAGACTTGTCTTCTCACCAAACTTATTCAACATTTGCAACGAGACAACTAGTAGTCCTACCGGGATTTATCATTAGCGGACATGATCTTAAGAACATAAGATATTCCGATAACAGAATGTTGTTTGCAGACACAGAAAAAGAAACTGCTGCAACACATAGAGAAAGTCGTAAAGGACACAAGAAAGGACTATCAATTGAAAAAAAAAACAGTATGTTTTTTTTTTTTCAGAAAGAAAACAAGACAAAATATACGAACTAAAAATTTGAAATGCCAAAATTATACGGTTACGAAACTTTAAATATATGGGAAGTTTTCCAAAAGAAAAAAACAAAAAGAAACCCAAATTTTTAGGCACATCCGAATAGGGAAATATGCCTTTCAGAATCTAATTAAAGCATTAAGAAACAGGAGAATTGAATTAAAAAATAATGAAAAAATACTAAATTTTAATCTATCAGTTTTCATTTACGACAGTAAATGCTGGACAGTCACCACGCTGAGGTCTGTAGAGAAATATGGTTGTACGTAATGATGGTAAAAATAAAATGAACGGAACATGTGAGTAATGAGGAAGTTGCAAGGAAGAGTAAAATAAAAAGGGCGCTTATAGCTTAGAATAAAAAAGAAAACAGTTGAAATTATTAGGAAATATAATAAGGAATGAGAGCTTGAAGTATCTGACCCCCAGGGGCATATTGCAATCTAGAGGGACAATAGAAATCACCGAGTAACCTACATAACGAGTTTGGGTAAATGTTTAGTAGAACAAGGCTTGGGAGATAACAAAAAGAGTTAACTCAGACATGCTAAAAAATATTATGGAGTCCCATGATCTCAAAAAAAAAAAATACATTTTACATAGATAAAGTTCGTCGTAAGGTGTGAGCTGTTCTTGTGAGTACAATTTTTTTTGTATTTCCTTAAGGCCTGATCTACCGGGAATCCGTTCAATGGGTTTATCGCAACCTTTTCCAATCAAACCGCGGGCCCCAGCTCCAGCTGGAATTATTGATACCGTCAGGTGCCGCATATTGGAGTGTTTGATTTCAAGGTCCTTCTACTATAATAATTTTTGCAGATCTTCAAAGGGATTGTCATATCGATAAGAAAGTAATTTCTGGTTTGTGTTATTTGATCACGATGTCTGGGCGATTAGCTTTGATTGTTCTGTATGTGTGTATTGTAAAGGCGCAACAAATTGTTACCTGTCCTTCCTCTGTAGCGATTTTCCAAACGTAGCTTAGATGTGGCACAAGGCCGAAAGTATGGGTCACTCAGTGTGGCTTGAACTCACTACTCATTCGTAATTGTGCTAGGGAGACATGCTTGCTAACCATTACACCGCCACGGGGTGCCCTGTCCTTTCTTTGTAACCGTGTCTGGGTGATGTTCATACCAATTTCTTACCGTTTGCTCCCAGTAAAAGTTGCATTTTTCCAGTGCAGATATTGGCCTACTCTATCGGGCCGAGTTTATATTAATTTTGTGCTAACACTGTGCAACCTGAAACAAAATGGTCAATTCCTTCAGGTTATTTATCACAGAATCTACATTTGATGTCAACACAATTTTTCAGTATGTATTCTTGGTAATTTCTAGTTAGCAAACATTTATTCTGTGCAGCAAGAATAAAATCTTCCGTTTCAGATTTTAATCCTGCATTAAGTAACCACTCATGGGTATGGTGTTTATATACATCAACTTGTTTGGTAGGGGCTGAGGTCTGTTCATGAAGAGGCTTATCTTATCATCGTTTCTGTATTTGGTATATTGCATTTACTTTTGTTTTCGTTTTTAGCTTGTTTGCCACCGCAGTCGGTGTAATCTGGCTTGTCTGCCCCTTTTTCATCGACGTGAAATTCTCAGTTGAATTTGTTGGCTTCCTTTATTACTGAATAAAGTGTCTTATTATCATTCGAATTCTTTGACACATATTATCATCCAGTCTTCTCTAGTTTCCAAATATCTTTGAAGACCGATTCATTACAACTACTTCTGTAACCTAGCCTGGGTGATATTCATGCCAATTTATTGCAGTTTGCTTCCTGTAAAAGTCGCCTATTTTCCAGTGCAGATATTGGCCCACTCTATCGTACCGAGTTTATATTTATTTTGTGCTAACAGTGTGCAGCCTGAAACAAAATGGTCAATTGCTTCAGGATATTTATCAAAAAATCTGCATTTGATATCAACACAATTTTTCAGTATCTTTTTTTGGTAATTTCTAGTTAGCAAATATTTGTATTAAAAAATAAAACCTTCGGTTCCATCTTTTAAGCCTGCATTACGTAACCACCGATGTGTATAGGATTTGTCTAAATAAACTTGTTTGGTAGGGGAGCGTAGAAGTATTGATCATGAAGCGGCTTATCTTGCCATCGTTTTTGCATTTCGTATATTGCTTTTGCTTTCTATTTTAGGTTCTTTGCCGCTGAAATACGTTTATTGTGGTTTATTTGCCCTTCTGCACAGAGGTGAAATTCAATTTTCAGTTTGTTGGTTTTCTTTATTATTATTAGCAGTAATTTATTATTAGTATTTCTTTATTTTTATTGTTCCTTTTTGACTGAGGTAGTTTCTCTATCATTTTATTACAGGTTTTTTTTAATGTTATTGATCTGAGGTGCATATGTTAACATATATTATTTTTATTTTATTTTTAATCTAGTGTATTATTATTATTATTTTTTATCTATTATTATTATTATTATTATTATTATTATTATTATTCCATTGATTTTATAATTCCATGTGATTGTTGCAAATATGCTTATTAAGGATCCTATGTACAAAAATAGAAAGGTGTGTAAGACACAGATGTGTCTTCAAACTGGACTAATTCAATCTCTACACAGCGAGGTTATCTCAAAGGTACTAGCGATACTATCAGAATTTATCTTTAAAATATCATGTACGCAAATGACACTGTGCTGGTAACATAGACAGAAAAAAAAACTAGAGCCTCCTAGAGAAGATATAAAAAGGGAAACAAAAAGAAAGTAGCAACCGGCAATTGTTAGAAGAGAGAACACATGGTTACTAGTGAGAGAATTCCCTTTTGTAATTTTTAGCTTTCTTTATTATTAAATATAGTTTCTTATTTATTTCATGTTCTTTTACACAGATTATCATCCAATCTTCTGTAGAATCGAAGTATCTTTGAATCTTCCATAGTTTCCAGGTAGTGTGTTGGTTTTTCTAAGACAGTTCTAGTTAAACTAATCCCCTGCCTACTTCGGATCTGTGTACATTACAGACGCTAAGAATCAATCTAAGTATTATGTATGTCGTAGCAAGTAAGAAGATTGCTCGTTTTGACATTCATTTGTTTATGTCAGGTTTGTTCCAATGAAGGATGTTGAAACTGTATTGCACCACAGGACAGCCAAAGTGTTGTTGGTTGATATTCTGTTTTGTCTATTCAACTCTGCATTTAACACCACACAGACAAGATTGGTATTTTTTCATACTTTCTCCTTCTTGTGGGTATGTTGTATTCCATCTCCCTCGCTGACTCCTAGATATTTATATACTTCTTCATTTTCTAGTTCCCTGTTCTGTGTGGCGCAATCTACATCTATTGAGTGTGAGTCTGGGATTTTCCTTTTCTTGAATGTTACTATTGCGTATTTATATAATCCGAAATCCATACTGATGTCATCATTGAAGCATTTTAATTGAGGAAACACTTCAATTCATTTGTGCAAAGGGTTTCATATTCATGTAGAATGTTATTAGACACATTCTGTTTATAGGGAGACCACAGATGTTTTCCCTTGGGTTGAGTTAATGGGAGTCCGGCCCCTTTAGAGAGGAGAACTGTTTACTTTTTCTTTCCGTTTATTTGAAGAACGATCTCTTTACCTTCTGAACCATCAGGCCGTCCACACACGTGGAAATTGGTCAACATGTGTACAGTCTAGCGAAAGAAAAAAGTAATTTCTATTCACTTATCTCCGTAAAGTTGGTATGTTATTTCTTTGTTTTCATACAAACCTCATCGTTCCTTTGGGACAATAGGAACAATCGTTTGTTTTGGGACATATGTAAATCTTTTGAATATATGTATGTAAGTTGTTTGCCTTATTAAATGTATTGTTTGTTACGCTCGCGTATTTTGTTCTTTCTATATACGCATTCTGTGTTAGTGCATCAATGGCTACACTAATACTAACATTAGGTATCGGTGAGCTTCTGGAAGGTTAAAACACGTTATTCTTCCTGACACAAAATAGTCGGTAAACTCTTTGTAGCCGATAACCTATACTAATATCTTTTTTTATTATTTTGTATCCATAGTTATTACTGTTTAGTTCATAGAAAAGTCGAATTAAAAACAGTCAGAACAGAAGGTCCGGCAAAGAATCTCCTTTTCAGATTCCGAGTCACGTATTCAAACGAATGGATGTGACAGTACCTTTTCTGTAACTTAAGTCTAATGTCGTTTTCCACAGGGTCATGCTATATTTAAGAAAAGCGAAGAGACTTTGTAGATTTCCAAAGCCTTAAGAATCCAAGAGTGTAGAACACGATGAAAGGCTTTAGGGTAATATATCCAAGCTTTGCTGCGATTTCTCCCTTTTTTCCTGCAATATTCCATGGGCATCTTATTTATTAGTTGTTTATCTTTGCAATCATATGAGCCTCATCGACATCTATATTGTTCCAGGTGAAGAATGTTGTTTGTATCGAGAAAAGATTAAGTACTGTTCGTCAGGACTGATGTAATCATTTTATATATGGTGGGAAGACATGTCATTGGCCTATAGTTTTTTAATCATCTCTTTCATCCATCTTTGTTAAGAGATATGTAATACCTTCAGTTATCAAGTCAGGAAATTCTTTGGGGTTATTAATTATCATTGATAATTTTGTACAAGGATTTTATAGATTGATGACAGATGACAGGGCCAAAACTTAGGTGCCATTTCCTGGGGATTTCTATTTTGGGGATTTTGTTAGAGCTTGCCTAAAATTATCCTTGGTTATACTTTTCCATTCTTGCAAAGGTTTATCCTTCGGTCTTTCTGGTTTTCGTTTGATTCACTCTGCAGTGGAATTATGCTCACTTTGGTTGCTCCAAGGATTCACCCAAATTTTGGGCACTTCTTCAATAGATGGTATCTTTTTGACGTCTCTCTGTCATTTGTCTCAGAGTTACTCTGCTCAATACTTTAATGATGTGGTTCAACATTTTGGTGATTTAATTTGTGTTATTTTCAAAGAATTCTACCCCAATGTCGATTGACTCATCTTCTGAGATATAATCTGGATAACTGCAATTTATGCCGCAGGTAGATATGTCAGTTTTATTTCCTGAGAGATTATTATTTCGTATCTCATTTATTTTAGTTTTTACCTCACCCTCTGTCATTATTTATTACCAAACTCAAATCATAGTTGTTAGTGATGGTTTATTGTATTCTGTCTTATATTTAGTTTTATCTTATCTATTTTTCATTTATGATTTCATTTGGTTCACTTTCTATTAATTCATTAATAGAAAGTTAACGAATCATTTGGGATTAAGTCACATGGACCAAGGTTGTAGTTAATCCCGGTTTGATGACCAGGAGTCTCAAGCGACACATAGCAGTTGCTTTTGTTCTTGTTCTTTGCTTTTTACGGTCCCTCTTCTTCTACTTCACATACAATCTTCTTCTGGTTCCCTCTTCCTCGTCTTTTTCTCCTTCTTCTTCTTCTTCTTCTTCTTCTTCTTCTTCTTCGTCTTCACATCCCTTCTTCTTCGTCTTCTTCTTCTTCTTCACATCCCTTCTTATTCTTATTCTTTACATGCTCTTCTCCTTCCTCTTCTTCTTTACATCCCTTCTTCTTCTTCTTCTTCTTCACGTCTCTTCCTCTTCTTCATCTTCCTCTTCCTTTTCTCCTTTTTCTTTACATCCTCTTCTTCTTCACATCCTTTCATCTTCTTCTTCTTCTCCATGTTCACTTTTCCTCCTCTTTTAATTCTTCTTCTTTACATACTCTTCTTCTTCTCCTTCTTTATCTCCCCCTCCTTCTTCTTCTTCAAATCCCTTATTCTTCTTCTTCACATTATCTCTTCCTCCTCTTTTTCACCTTCTTCTTTATATCCTCTTCTTCTTCACATCCCTTCCTCTTCTTCTTTTTCTTCTTCTACTTCTTCACGTTCCCTCTTCCTCCTCTTTTTCTCCTTCTTTACATCCTCTGCTTCTTCTTCACATCCCTTCTCCTTCTTCATCACGGCCCCTCTTCTTCCTCTTTCTCTCCTTCTTTACACCCTCTTCTTCGCATCCCTTCTTCTTCTTGACATCCCTCCACCTCCTCCTCCTTCTTCTTCTTCTTCTTCTTCTTCTTCTTCTTCTTCTTCTTCTTCTTCACGTTCCCTCTTCCTTCTCTTTGTCTCCTTCTTTACATCTTCTTCTTCTTCAAATCCCCTCTGTACAATATGTTTATTGGACTTCTTCATAGAAATTTTGGGAGCCGTTCTACGTCTGATATTTATGTGTGAGCTACACATCTGAGTATTTTAATGATATGCTTTTACGCTTCACTGATTTCACCTGCATTGTTTTCAGGGAATTCTGTCCCACTGTCATTTGACTCATCTTCATCATCTGATACAATCTAAACAACTGCAATTGTTATGTTGCAGGCAAATTTTTCAGTTTCCTGAAATGTTATTTCGTCACTCATTTATTTTAATGTTTACCTCATCCTCTGTCATATTATTTATATCCACTCTCACCTCTTTATTGTGTCAGTGATGGGTTACTGTATTCTTTCTTACATTTCATTTCATCTGATCTATTTCTGCATTTAAGAGTCTTTTATTTCGTCCGATATCCCTGTGGACATTTGCAAGCATGTTTGGATCGGGATAGTGTCATATTCTACTTCGTACCATAGTTCTTCATATTTGGTATGTCTGCTATGTCTGATCTGTAATGTTTTTTTTTTTATATTTGAGTGCAGTTTAAAGGATGCTATAACTTGTTGATATTGTTCGCGAGTCCATTTTGTTCGCTTTCTTTTTATTAATTGACTTGACATTGAGTCATTGGCCTAAGGTTGGGAATAATCCGGGTTTGGAGACCAGGGATCTCGTCTTCTTGGAAGTGTTTGTTTCAGTAATAGATCTTTCGGCCCTGGACTGGTTACTCTCTAAGGGACGGGGTTCTTGTTGACCCGGATGAGTGCCGATTCTATATTAGCATTTGTTTGTAAGCATTAATCGTTGAGAGCAAATCTGGATCAATTGAGTGTGTTTCTGTAATTCGCCCTTTCTTGAATATTACTTTTGCGCATTTATCTAATTCGAAATCTATAACGATATCATCACTGAAGCATTTTACAACGTTGAGAAGACACTTCAAATCATTGTCGTCTTTGGAAAAGAGTTTGAGATCATCCACGTACAGTAGGTGATTGAATCATTATTATTATTATTATTATTATTATCATTATTATTATTATTATTATTATTATTATTATTATTATTATTATTATTATTCCATGCATTATTCCTATTTACTATAAAAAACATTTCCTGTTTTTCTGTGATAGCCTGTCTGTATAAACAGATTACTTGCACGTATTTCCTGATTTCTAGCTTTCGGTAAAGTTGTTTTTTTCTATTTGTGGAGTAATGAGCAAGACGCGTACATCAGCTGAAGAGAGGCGAAGATTGTTCAGATAACTCAATCTTGTTACCAAAGAGACGATTAGTACATTGGAATAATCAACGCCACCGTGAACTGCATATCCGAAAATATAAATTCACGTTAGCCAGGAATTTATTTCTTCTTAAAGAATCGGAAAAAAAAAAACAGAAAAAAAAAAAACAGAAAAAAAAAAAACAGAAAAAAAAAGTAATCGAGTAACAAACAAAGGAACCGGCATCTATCTATCTATCTATCTATCTATCTATCTATCTATCTATCTATCTATCTACAGTCTGTCTCTCGCTCTTTGACTTTCTTTATTTCTGTTCAGTCTCTCTCTCTCTCTCTTTCATTTTGTCTCTCTCTCTTCCTTTCTCTCTGTTCAGTATCTATCTATCTATCTATCTATCTATCTATCTATCTATCTATCTATCAGTCGGTGAATATCTATCTATCTATCTATCTATCTATCTATCTATCTATCTATCTATCTATCTACAGTCTGTCTCTCGCTCTTTGACTTTCTTTATTTCTGTTCAGTCTCTCTCTCTCTCTTTCATTTTGTCTCTCTCTCTTCCTTTCTCTCTGTTCAGTATCTATCTATCTATCTATCAGTCGGTGAATATCTATCTATCTATCTATCTATCTATCTATCTATCTATCTATCTATCTATCTACAGTCTGTCTCTCGCTCTTTGACTTACTATATTTCTGTTCAGTCTGTCTGTCTCTCTTTCACTTTGTCTCTCTCTCTCTCTTCCCCTATCTCTGTTCAGTATCTATCTATCTATCTATCTATCTATCTATCTATCTATCTATCTATCTATCTATCTATCTAAATAACTAACTTACTATATGATACAGGAGAATCGATTAATAATCTATATATCTATTTTAGTGGGACTTATGGCCGCATGACTTAGAAACATTGGTTCACATATCATCACTGAAATTAAACAACGGTCACCGAAGTTAAACCTTGTCAGTACATTGATGGTTCACTTCTTACAGGTGTGGCAAGCTTAAATATATTGGTAGTGTAATAGATACTGTCTCGGTATTTTAACTTGGAGATCCGAGTTCAAATTCTAGTTGAGTTCATTATATTCTGTTACGCCCAAATACCCCTGTGAAAGGTATGAATCCGCCTCTTCTCCCCAAGTTATGGGTTAATTAGTAAGACTGGCATCGCTAAATAATTGTTATTAAAAAATCCTTACAAATATTTTTGTCAATAAATCACCTGCAAACCTGTAAAAAACGAATCTTGTTAGTATCTATCTATCTATCTATCTATCTATCTATCTATCTATCTATATCTCTCTCTCTCTCTCTCTATATATATATATATATATATATATATATATATATATATATATATATATATTTATCACAGTCTCTTTGATGTTTATTTCAGTTTGTTCATATTTATCTAAGTCTGTTAACTTCTCTCTCTCTCTCTCACTCTCTATCTGTCTATCTATCTATCTATCTATCTATCGTAAAGATAATAAATCTATTGGTATATAATCCAAGTGGATCCTAGTAATATAAAATACTAAAAGTGATCCCCAAAATGATCTCAATGTATTTATCATTACAGAACAGTAATTAATACACAATAAAATCCAAATCATGGATTTATATGGAGAATAAGCTTATTTCGACAGACGGAAATATAATTCGCCAGTCTTATTTAACTTCGCTATATATATATATATATATATATATATATATATATATATATATATATATATATATATATATCAATTGCACGTCACGTGTTTAACAAATTCTCCAAGCCGTTTTTCCTCTTTACATGCCCTAGAAATTTCAGCTGTTTCGTTCTGATTCTCATTATATTCTATTTGCTTCTAGTTTCCTTAAAAAGTTTTCTTTGCCCGTATATTCAGTCCATAGGATTCTTAGAATCTTTCTGTAGAACCTGACTTCCGTTGCCCCAAGTTGTTTCTTTATATCTGAGGAGATTTTCCAAGCTGTTGCTGGCATAAAGTAGAACTGATATTACATAACTGTCCAGTAGGATTTTCGTTATTTATAACGCAATTTTCCTGTTTCGTAATACTTTGCTTAGCTTTGGGAAGTTACCTTTTGCTTTTCCGACGCGCCTTCTGATTACGGTGTCACATTTTACGCTTTCTGTTAAAATCCTTCCTATTTGCTTTATTTTAGTGTCACCCATCAGTAATCCGCTTCTTTGGTCATTTCATTTGCTAACAAACCAACATTCTTTTTTTTTTTCCTCACAGTTGAAGTATAGGGATGTTCGATTGAATATGTTATGGTGTCCTCCTCTTTTTCATATAAGGGGACTCGACTAGAGTGCTACTGGGACTGCTGCCGTTAAATACCAAGAGTCAGAATACAGAGAGAGATTGAGAGAGTGAGCAGAGATTGTGATTGAGTTGAAGGTAGAGTAATAGTGTGAGGTAACCGCTTGTAGAAGTCTGTTACAAGAACGTAGACTCTAAGCAAGTCTTACTTCGAGACTGTATATATATTAGGTTGGTGTAAAAATAATGACGTAATAATGTCGTTTTTTGACGTTAAAAATACGTCAAAAAACGACATTATTACGCCATTATTTTTGCACCAACCTAATATATATTATTATTGCGACTAACCACGTTCCTGGATTTACTAACAGAATTACCCTTTGTATTATTGTGTGAATACATTTAATTTCTTATCTTTTATTCTTGCGTTTGTCATTCATTGGAGACCAAATTTCATTTCGGAATCCACAACAATATCATATGAATATTTAAAAAAATTATGCATTATTATGAAAGACAAGAATAATTTTTGACAACATAAATGAAATCACCAAGAATACAAACGGTTCTGAATTACGTAAGCTAATTGGTCTCGCATAATGTTTATTTAAAGTTATCATATTTGACTGATATGAAGTTTTAGCGTGTAAAAAATCATTTGAATAATGTTAAGAAAATCACAAAGTGTATTCAAAAGTTATTTAAGGCTGCGCACGCAATGAATAAATATGTCTACGTCATTTACAACCATTAAGAAACATTCAAAATACAGGATGAGTCAAAAGTAAGTTAACACTAGTATGAGAGGGTGAGTCAAAACTGAAGAAAAGCGTGTTGCTTCATCCCAAATGACTAACATCTGGGGACCAGTATCGCTGTGCTAATGACTGCCATATTTGCAGTTGATGAGTTTTTGACCATCCGAATGAAAGCTTCTCCACCAATGGGATCAAATCACTGCAACACCGATGGAAGAATTTAAAGATATAGACCTCATTTCTTCATATCCCATAATAGTATCTTAGTCAGTCAATGAAGATTTCAGTCAGCATCCGTATCTTTGAGGAAATAAGCACTATTTCATCTTTTATAACAATAATGTCAAATGTATATTTAAGGCCTGATTCCAAGAATAACAATACATTTATTTCTCACTGTGCGATGCAATTTAAGCTCAAGGCCTTCGTTAGGCACAAATGAGAAAGAAAAGAACATCGCAAAACGTCGATATATATATATATATATATATATATATATATATATATATATATATATATATATATATATATATATATATATATCCTCCTGGAAAGAGCTGACCAATGATTTATGGAAAACATATATAATTCGGTAAAAACAAAAAAATAATTGACTAAATAATAACTAAATAAATGATCAGATTAAGGCATATATATATATATATATATATATATATATATATATATATATATATATATATATATATATTAAACGATGTTTCATTAAATAATTTAGACATGTTTTGTCATATTGTCGAATAAGCTTTTTAGCATTGTCAGAGATGACCACGTGAGAATGAAAATGTCATGAACCGCAATGCGATATTTGCTTCCTGCATTTCATATGCACGAACGTATCGTTGCATAGCAATATTGCATGCAAACAAAACAAACTATCATTGATGCAATGGACGCATAACCATTCTAAAACAAAAATTACAGCCTTTGTTATATAATTTATTATTTAATTAATTGTAATGCACTTGTAATCTCTGATGATGGCTTATGTAAGCCGAAAGCTTAGACAGGATTAACAATAAAACATATATCAACATAGTGATTTTCTTTTGTGTTTCAGTGATAATGCTAAAAAGCTTATTCGATAATATGAAAGGAATTCACTTAAAATGAGTAAACAAAACTTGTCTATATTACTTAATGAAACATGCATTAATGAAAAAAATGCTGCCTAAATACATACACACACAATATATATATATATATATATATATATATATATATATATATATATATATATATATATATATATACAGTGACACGCATAAGTATTGGATACATGTTATTTTCTGTTATAACTCTAGTTTATGTTCGCCATTTTGCCTGATATTTGGTAAGTATTATCTCGTAAAGTTGTTTACGTTGTATGTGGAAGGAATTTAAAAACTCATGGTTGATTCCATTTTTTTTATCAAAGTTCAAAATTACCCTATGCAAAAGTATTGGATACATGACACCTTCTTCAAATTTCCAATCGAAACTTTGTATTTTAAAAGACTTTAAATATTCAAATTCTCGATAGTATTGGAATGTTATCTCTGACCAATCAGAGAAGCACACAATTGTTTACAAGATAGTGTTACTAATCATCTGACTCTTTGATGTGCATTCTGCAATTCAAGGATTAAAAATGGCAAAAACTAAAAAAATATCCAGAGATATACGAAATAGAATCATTGAACGTCACAAAGGAGGACAAGGTTACCAAAAATTAGCAAAGAAATGAATCTAGCAGTAAGTACAGTAGGAAATATCATCAGAAAGTATAAGAAGTATGGCGACAGTACAGCAAACCTTCCAAGAAATGGAAGACCGAGAAAAATAAATGAGAGTACTTCAAGGTGGATTAGCAGAAATGTGCAAATAACCCCTCCAGTACACGTTCTGAAATTAAAACTGATCTTGAGGGTGCTTGAATTAATGTAAGTAAGGATACCATTAGCAGAGCTCTATATCGTAAATGTTTTCATTCAAGATCACCAAGAAAAGTGCCTTTACTGAAAACCAAACATGTCAAAGACCGATTAAAGTTTGTCGAAACTTATGAAAAGAAAGTTATACAGTTTTGGGAAAAGGTAATCTGGTCGGATGAAACGAAAGTTGAACTATTCGGAAGCGACAAGTGTTTGGCGAAAAAATGGCACTGCCTTCAAAAAGCACAATACCATCCCGACAGTTAAGTTTTGGGGTGCTTCCATTATGATATAGGGGTGCTTTTCTTCAAAGGGCAGTGGTGAGTTACAAGTTATCCATGGTAGAATGAATGGTAGCATGTACAGGGAGATTCTAGAGAAAAAACCTTCAGAAATCTTCAACTTCTTTAGGACATGGTCGGAATTTCGTGCTTCAACACGACAATGATTCCAAACATACCGCAAAACTTACAAAGGAATGATTTGAAAATAATGGTATTAGTACTCTCAATTGGCCAAGTCAGTCTCCTGACTTGAATCCAATTGAGAAGTTGTGGAATACTTTGAAGGTTAAAGTTCATAAGCGGAATCCACAAAAAATCAAGCAATTAGAGGAATTATGCAAGGAAGAATGGGGTAAAGTAACGGTGGATCAGTGTGGAAAACTTGTGGCCAACTATAGAAAGCGACTGGAAGCAGTGAAACAAAACAGAGGCTATGCAACAAAATATTAAATTTATGTATCCAATACTTTCGTATAGTGTAATTTTGAACTTTAATAAAAGAAATGGATTCAACCATGAGTTTTTAATTTTCCTTCCACATACAACTAAAACAACTTTACGAGATATTACTTACCAAATATCAGGCAAAATGGAGAACATAAACTAGAGTTATAACATAAAATAACATGTATCCAATACTTATGCGTGTCACTGTATATATATATATATATATATATATATATATATATATATATATATATATATATATATATATAGGTAAATCAAATGACCAGATAAAAGCAACCGCATACGCGCGTGGGTGGCGTGCATACACAGGCAAGTATAAATAATCAGCAAATTTATCATCAGGTGAAAATATAATAATGTTCGATGTGGTTAGACAGAGCAAAGATATATATTAATAAATATACATATACATATACCTACGTTTTAGTGCGACTTTCGCTAGTTTTCCAACTCATCGGGCACAAATATCTTATGCTTTTATAAATGTACAGTCACTGTCACAAATACATGTTACATAGGAGGAACGCAACTTCATAGTCCAAAAATAAATTGCTACAAAATGTGCAGAGAATGAGATGCAGGGAATGAGGTGCAGAGAGCGAGGTGAAGGGAATGAGGTGCAGGGAATGAGGTGCAGGGAATGAGGTGCAGAGAATGAAGTGCAGAGAATGAGGTGCAGGGAATGAAGTGCAGGGAATCAGGTGCAGGGAATCAGGTGCAGGGAATAAGGTGCAGAGAATGAGGTGCAGGGAATGAGGTGCAGGGAATGAGGTGCAGAGAATGAAGTGCAGAGAATGAGATGCATAGAATGAGGTGCAGGGAATGGGGTGCAGGGAATGAGGTGCAGAGAATGAGGTGCAGAGAATGAGCTGCAGGGAATGAGGTGCAGAGAATGAGGTGCAGATTGAGGTGCAGGTAAGGTTCATTAAAAAACGTTGGGGAGGCATTAAAAAAATAAAAATAAAAATAAAAAGGAAAAAAAATAGAAATTTCAAATTATGACTGATATATCAGGTTGGTGCAAAAATAATGACGTAATAATCTCGTTTTTTGACGTATTTTTTAACGTCAAAAAACCACATTATTACGTCATTATTTTTGCACCAACCTAATAGCAACGTTAGCCAGGTTAAAGGGAGGTAAGCGGATATGAAAAATTTAATAAAAAATGAGAATTTAATCAGGCTATCAGTATTTTAAGGGAAACGATTTTTGTGTACATACAATTAAAGCATGTGTTGCTAAAGACTACGAAAATTTTGCATTTAATAATCTTTTCTTCAGTTTTTCTTCCTTTCTCGCAAGTTTTCTTTTATTCTAATATTTGCGCCTAAGTTGTTGAAATAAGACACGAGTTCATAGTGTTTTGCCGAATGCTTTCAATTATCGTCCACTGAGTATTTATCGATCCACCCACGAGGAGCAAATGTGGCACAAGGCCGGTTTAATGTGGGTATCTCCGAGCCCGTAGGCTCGGCCAAAAATATAGCCTTTGAACCCGCCTAGACGGGTCCAGGCCCTGTCTACCTCCCCGGACGAAACCCCGCCCTTCGGCAAAGCCTCGTCCTAACGCAGAGAGTTCAACAGAAGGCACGCACAGTCAGAGACCGCTGAACACCACTAGTTATCGTCCACTGTCATCATGGCTGTATGTGCTGATTTGAAATAGGCTACTTATTATTTTAGCATTATAGATACTATTTGGGGTATTTACACAATGTTGTTGGATTAGTTCGTTATTAATAACGAGGGTGTTGATGTTTATTATTTGGAGGATTAGTTATTAAATATGTTTAAGATGTTTCTGCCAGCATTAAATACTATATATATATATATATATATGTATGTATATATATATATATATATATATATATATATATATATATATATATATATATATTAAAATAATAAGAAACAACAGTAAGATTTATAATCCAGCATTCTTATTAATCATATTTACTTTGAAAAAACAGTGCTCAAAACAATTCTACTCTATTTTACTCATGTAAAAATATGGTACCATCGCTACACAGGAATTACCATGTTTCAAAAACAGAAATTTAAACTTTAAATTTAATTATAGAATTAAATTAACATCACTTGTATTGTTTGATTTTCAAGCGATTTTTGGATTCCAAATTTTAGTTTAATTCTATAATTAAATTTAGAATTTTAGTTTCTGTTTTTGAAACATAGTAATTCCTGTGTAGCGATGGGATTACATTTTTAAATTAGTATATATATATATATATATATATATATATATATATATATATATATATATATATATATATATATATATATTAGGTTGGAGCAAAAATAATATCGTTTTCTGACGTAAAAAAAATACGTCAAAAACGATATTATTTTTGCACCGACAATTTATTTATTAAAGACATTTTTATGTTTAACGTTCTTTTTATAGATACAAGTATTTAAGTAAATGCTCTGTTTATAATAAACAGTATTAAATAACATTTACCGGCCTGAATGTCCGAGAAATTTTCATAGAAAATATTCGTCCTTGTCAGGATTCGAACCTGCATTCTATAGTGAACCCTCATTTACGCTGACGTGCCTAACCGATTCGGCCACCAGGGATCGTTCGGTAGACAAGGTCGAATTTACTGCTTATAAACTTCAATCTTCCATGAATCTCGAATATTCATAACTGCTCATGGCGTATCAAATATAAACAAATGACGTCATATATTACGAAATGGACAAAGTCCGACAATTTATTTATTAAAGACATTTTTATGTTTAACATTCTTTTTATAGATACAAGTATTTAAGTAAATGCTCTCTTATTAATAAACAGTATTAAATAACATTTACCGGCCTGAATGTCCGAGAAATTTTCATAGAAAATATTCGTCCTTGGACAGGATTCAAACCTGCATCCTATACGGAACCGTCATTTACGCTGACGTGCCTAACCGATTCGGCCACCAATGTGCGAATGGGTTAGGGAAGAGATGGAATAATAAATTTACACAAACAACATTTAGGGGCGTATCGGAATCCCATGGTACAATACAGGCTAGACACCAGCTTCAATTTACGATTAATTTGTGGGCTGGAATTGTAGGTGAATGTTTGTTAGGTTCATATACCCATCCAACACGTCTTAAAGGAGCTGTCTACAGGGACTTTATTTCGATCACACTTACAGAACTGCTAGAGGATGTACTCCTGCTAATACGGAGATGCATACGGTTCATTCATGGGGCTCCAACACATTTCAGTCACATGGCTGATATCTACCGTTTAAGATAGATACGTAGGGAAGAACGGGTTCCATGGTCTGCACGTTCGCCGGACAGCACTACTTTGAATATATCTCTGTGGGGCCACCTGTAACAATTAATTTATGTAGCAGACATTAATTATGCAGTGACACATCATAAACGTGTCATAGGGTTTCTTGCGGCACCATTAAACATCGTGTAGGAGTATTTGAAAAGATCCGCCAGTCAATGATCTGGCGGGTGCATTCGTGAGTAGATGCAAGCAGAGGACATATTGAACATTTGTTATGAGTTGCTATGTTGAGGTACAACGATGGCCTTTTCGACATGTGTTTATATGGATATTTTACCTTGTTTTGCTGTTAGGAACCAGTCCCAACTTTTGTAAATATATTTTTGATTGTATCTTGGATTGTACATTTAACAGCGTCTACCGTAAACTTTAAACTTAATAACTAAAAAAAAAAACAAAAAACGGAGGAATTGCAGACATATTTATATAGACCTTTGTCCTTGTTTTGGTGTGAGGAGCCCGAATTGAAATATTTTAAAAGTATTTTCATACAGCCTACACACACACGCACACACACACACCATGTTCAACAGTAAAAGTGTCCAAATCGTGTAACAGCATAATCTTCCACCCACAAATGTTTAATATCCAAAAAACACTAAAGTAATTGAGTTTCTTTTTCCCAGGTTTCAGATAAGACTTTTAGCCATCTTGACCCCATTTGTCGTAAGAATCAAGGAAACACCCTTTGAGTTATTTAGCTAAAAAGAATACATGTTACATTGTCTTGTGTCAGCCCCACTGTCTTCCCAAATGAGCAATGGTGAGAGACAAAAGATCATTCAGGACTTCAGTAAATGTACTAACATTCAAACTGACGCTTCTATCTTCAAAATTAATTCAGGATCCATCAAGAGAACGGTGAATAAAATTTAAAAAGGGCACAATTGATAGGAAAACTGTATCAAAAGTTCACAACAGGAAGAAGTATTTCAACATAGAGCTAAATATATCAATTAGAAAAGATCCAACTCAATCCATAAGAGGTTTGATATGTGCGAGAGACGTTTCAGCTATGATAGTGAAAAAAAGACTTAAAAATGAAATCGTACATGAAACTGTGAGGCAGCTTTTTATACAGGACAGAAAGCTAGAAGGTTAAAGCGAGCGAAGATAATCTTGAATAATGCGGAGAATGATCCTGGAATAATATATATATATATATATATATATATATATATATATATATATATATATATATATATATATATATATATATATGGACTTGATTTCAGTCCTTCAAGAGCTTCCGATGTTTAGCTATGATTAATTAATATATCATTTTCTTTTATGATCGAATTCATCGCGATTCTTTTGTTAAGCTTGGAGAGCAATTATACATTTTTATTGTTTAAAGTTGATTCCAATAGTGCCATAAAAAACCTCGGAGAATTCCAGTAAGATGCCTTTAATCATTTCTAAGTTACAACAGTGCAAATCTTAATCTAAGAAATGGAAAATAGCTCGGGTTGACCGAAGACTCATGAGTGAAATAGTGTAGGCGAAACTATTTGGAAACCGGCGATGGTTGAGCTAGCGCGGTGTTGTAAGTCTTTATGACCGAGGGTCAGGGCGTAATAGGCATTGTTCAGACTTTTGATCACGCTAGATAATATGCTCTCTCCCTGAAACTCTAAGTAAGGTCCACTCAGCATAGTTATAGTATAAAACATAGGTGTACTCTGTGGGTGCTGAAAAGCACAAACGTGCCTAGGCAGGCGTCTACAATAGGGTTTGTCTAACCGCCCTAGTAGACAGATATATTCGGATTCAATGTCTGGCATTACTATTCTATAGTAAATATTGCCTTTTTTATTTTCTTATCGGTGCTGACCGCTGTCTTTAAAAGAAATCCTCAGTGTTGCTCTTTCCATTGATATTTGGCTTTCTTGCGAGATTTTTTAGGCTTCACAAGCTTTATGCTATTATACAACGTTAAGTTTTCAAGCATATAGTCGAGAGAGTTTTCATTAGGCCACTATTGTTATCTCGCGCCACAAGTTTTCTTTATATATACCCGGTCTTTATTAATCTTATTATCGCGCCAAATTAGAGGCATTCATTGGTTTTCTTTTCTAAGTCTTCATCTTACATGCTCATTGTATTTCGAGGAACTTTACAATTCCTACACATCGCTTGAAAATAACCTTTGTGAAATCATTTATTATTACCAATAAATTATAGCCGATTAAAATATTCTCCACTTATTTTTCACTGTGATCTTTCAATTTAACTTACACACACCCACACACACACACACACACACACACACATATATATATATATATATATATATATATATATATATATATATATATATATATATATATATATATATATATATATATATATATATATATATATATATTTATATATATATATATTTGCATGGATTGAGGAATCGGAGAACCGAGTTCGAATTCCAGTCGAATCCATTACATTCACTTATGTTGTAATACCCTTGGGAAAGGTGTGAATCCTCTTCTTCTCCCTCCAGCTATGGGTTAATAGCAGAACAGACTGGGTTCTATAGCCTTGGATGGCAACTGGTCTAGGAGAAGGACAACTCTGAATTCAAAACCTGAGGCGGGTCGTTTGGGGACCTTGTGCACCAGGTCTCGGTATTCGCCTCTTCAAATAGTGTGGATGGTCCTGCACGAGATCTTCACCACTATAATCAAATCTCATGTGATGTTGTTCGGGCTGTGAACAGATCTGCTTTACCTTCATACGAATTTGACGGGATGGTCGACGACGATGACTATATTGATATCCACAGAGAGACTGCTTCGCTGTATCACAACTCATCAGTGTGGCTAGACGTCCGGTTGCCGCTAGCTAGGATCGAAACCCGGCTGAATTCGGAGATTCTACACCTAAACCTTTGGCGCACGGCAGGGATAAAGGTGAGTCTAAGCGTATTTATTTTTAGGCAAACACACATTGACTGAAAGAACTTGATTCGTTTTAAACAAGTGTTTTGTTGTACAGAACTTAATAATAGCAAGGAATTAGCGTAATTTAAAAGGCATATCAGTGTAAATTTAATAGCTAAAAAACACCCGGCTTTGTCACACTCTTATCAAGTTGAATTCTGGGAAATAAAAGACTAGACGTGTAAATTTAAGATGACTAATAAAGGGGAGGAAAAAAACATTCAAGGAAAACTAGAGACCAATAATATTCAGACCCAGCACACAATCCCTCAGTTTACAGGGGGAAAGCTTGCGGGTTCTAATATATAAGGACTCCAGGACATTGCGATGATATAAAGAGTGGGACCTGGATAGAATATAAAAATGGTCCACACTAAAGCTAGTAATACAAATCCTGCTATTAATAATATGTTATGCAATAGATGACCTGGATGTATTAACTAGTTGATTATTCCTAGCGGCCAGATTCAAAATCCTGGGAGGTAAATACTGCTTTATCCTAAAATCCAAACGTTGAAAAGTCCTCCTTATGTAGTCGAATCCACAACTACATTCATATTTGTAAATAATTGAGTTATCATGATGGGGGTGTGGTGGGAGGACATCCTTACGAATGGAAGAAAGAATAGGTCGAGTAAAAAATATTACTGGAACTTTAGCAGAAAACCAACTATTTATGGCAAACGATATTGGCCTAGACAAAGACTCACCCTATGAACCAATAAAGGGAACATGCAAATAGACAGGACATTTTTTAATAAGATGCGGCTTAAAATTATGAAAATTATTGATGACATCACGAATAACAGCATCCAAAACATGCAAAGGATATCCATTTTTGGAAAGTGTCATCTTAATAAACTCATCGCAGAGAAAGCTTTCGGAACAGATCATAAGAGCCTTATGATTTAGAGTCTTAATCAAATTTATCTTACTTTGTCGGGGACAAAAAGAGTCCCATTGTGTATAAAGTCCCGAAAAAGTAGCCTTCCAAAAAAAAAAAAACAGAAGTCAAAAACTTTTCACTAGTCTTTTGGGGAAGAACATCCAAAAAGGAAAGACAACAATTAGACTCCTTTTCCACGGCAAACTTAAGCGTGAGATGGACAGAGTTTAATAAGGTGAGAAATAAATCGGCTTCAGCTTCATTATTAAAGAGTATCATCCACATAACGATGATACATAAGAGGGCGATCAATACGAGAGAATGAAGAGGACTCATGAAAGCTGACAATAATATTAGCTAAAGCAGGACCCAAAAGGCGAACCCATCGCTACACCGTCAATCTGGTGATAAATAATATTACCGGAACTAAATTCAATAGACGAGGTGTCGAACTACAGGCGATCAACAAATACACTCTCAGGAAAATAAGGAGGTGACAAAGAGGTACGCGACAACATATCACAACAAATATCAATTGTCTCAAATAAGGGAACACGGGTAAACAAGGAGCATATATCAAAAGAAGACATGGATCCAGCATTGGAAGAGGAACTACGTATGGTTTTGGCAAAGGAGAAGGAATCTTTAATACAATCATACTTATTATAAAAATCAGTGTGTGTGTCTGTTCGTTTATATATTGGATCGGATTTCCTACATATTTCAACCGTTTTCAACAAAACTTCACAGGACTACGTAAAATTACCTTGCGGTCGTTCTGACAGTGCCAACAATTGTAAAAAAAATTAAGACATGCGTGTTCGTCAACCTTAAACAATAATCTTTGCCAATTTTATTTTTCAGTCTTTATGATAGTCGATACTTGATCTATCTCTTATTGTTACATACCCTGGCAACGCCGGGCTCTACTGCTAGTAGGTGCTAAAGTGCGACAAAACTGGTTGTAGCACTGTCGAAAGCCAACTAGCGACTTTATGCTGGGAGGACCCAACTATAGATAAGATGGGACGTCATGGGACACCATTTTTATGGATTTTAGATAGCCCATACAAACAAGGACGAATAGACCCAGTAGGTCTAATCATCTCAGAAATTTTAGAAGAGAGCAAATCACTCTTGAACAACTTTAGCAATTGCCTTTGAATCTTAGCTTCAATAGAAGAAGTACAATTTGACTTCCGGTTTTCTAGACATGTCGTTTTTCATTTTTTAGTCTTTTCTTGTGCGTCTGTGTATAATATGTATGTACAACATATACCATAGTGCAAATTGTGCACCTCCTAGGCGGTGTAATGGTTAGCAAGCTTGTTTCGCTAGAACAATTACGACTTGATTAGTGAGTTCAATCCGCACGTGATGCCCCATACTTTCGACCTTGTGCCACATCTAAGCTACACTTGGAAAATCACTATACTATAGGGCAAATGTTTTTTCCGAGCACCATTTTGATTTCCAAGAATCGCCTAAAAATTGAATGTTGCAAAACCTTCGCAAACGAGATTTACGAGCTCAGTTTGGGCCCAGATGAATTCGCTCTTCCTGAAGGGCTTTATCATATAATTACTACTACTACTACTAATAATAATAATAATAATAATAATAAGAAGAAGAAGAAGCAACTGGAAATGGCTGTTTTATGCAGCTCCAGGGTTCGAGTATTTCCTAGAGCATTAGAATGAGCCGAACATTTTTTCAGCAACTTTAGTGATAGATATATACATATAAGTTCCACCTGAGTTTTGGTGTGAACTTGAGACGCCCAAAAGCTTTCAATTGATAGATGCTTATTGGTTGTGCAACCGTTCCCCTGTAACTTCAGAAAATTCAGGAACTTTGAAAGGACACGACTCCTATAGAGGGTGCTTCCTCGACCACTACAACATTAGCCCGCTCAAGACTAGGTTTAACTGTTATCTGTCACACATATCCGCATAAAGTGTGTCCATTTGTAATGCTCTACATCTTGGCATTTGTAGAGATTGAACATCATTTACAAAAAAAAATACTGTCATTGTTTCTGAGGAAATTACGAAATATTTTTTGATTGAACTGATTTAGCTAGATCAGACTAAAGATCTACTTCAAGGATCCTATTCTCTTGGTGTTTATTATGTATTTGGAATACTTTTGCAATGAAAAATATCCAGATCAAAAGGTTTATTCAAGACATGAATAGGTTTCGGCGTCTGCGTGTCCATGTAAAGGTTTCTATATCGAGGGATAGTAAAACGTTATCGAATTAAGAATGCGAACTGTAATCGAATTAAACTGTCGGTTTTCAGTGTCTGCCGTTATTCTAAAATTGTTTTCTTTACAGAAAAAATATATATAGGAACCTGAAGAAAAATATATACGTAAAGAATATTCTGGTTAAAAAATAGCAATGTATCGATTTCGCCGTTTTGTTCTGGTAATCGATCTCTCTTGAAGACATTATGTCCTCAAATTTTTATTTCTTTCAATCAGATGACTTTTACAAAAGTAAAAAAAAAAAAAAATGTTTAAATGGCTATTTACAATTTAAAGCCAAAAAAAAAAAAAATCTGATTGGACATCAAAAGATTTAAATTAATTTTCTTTAACTGCAATTATTTCCTTTAACATTTCTAATTTAAAATTTAGAGTCTAATTGCACGATGGGCTGTGATGATCCCTACATAAGATGGCTGCAGATTCAAAATCTGACGAAGTTCACATTTTCTTTATAAAATTGACTTGAATATTTCAGTCAGGTAAAGGTAGATTATTATTTTTGAAAAAGAAAGATGTCTACTCAAACACGTACATTCGCTCAATGCAACGTTTGACTGTTAGATAATTGTTTGATATCAGATGAAACGTGGAAAAGGAACTTACCCAAATTTTGCATCAAATTCTGCATAATTTGGGATATGGTTGGTCGTATTAAAAGAATTATTTTAGAAAATTGATAATGGTATAAAAATGGTTAAAAGGACCCGAAGAAAGACACATTATTAAGTGACGTCATATGAACAGTCAAACTGTTATATATAATTTGTATTTATATGCACATATACATAATTCTCTTGATCTCCAATGGAGAAAGACAACTTATTCAATATTGGCTACTTCACTTTTATTATATTAGGTTGGTGCAAAAAGTAATGTTTTCTCACATATGTTACATTTATATATGATTTATGAATTAATTCATTGATATATATAGCCATGTTATATATCATTTTGAAGCGCATTTTTCGCTCTATCGAATCGTCTTATTCGTTAACGTTCTCAATCTCTTCATTCATTTTTTGAAGGCTTTTCGACAGCATGGAAAAAATTCAAATCCGCACGATTTTCTTGTTCCAGTTCAAACTAGGCCGAAAAGCTGCCGAGACAGCTCGTGATATCAATGGTACGTTTGGCCCAGGAACCACTAACGAACGTGTGGCACAACGGTGGTTCAAGAAATATCGCAATGGTGGCGAGAGCCTCGAAGATGAAGACGGTCGTAGCCGGCCGACTGCGGTTGATAATGAACATTTGAAAGCCTTAATTGAAGCCGATCCTCGCAAAACCACACGAGAAGCTGCTTTTGAACTCGAGGTCGACCACTCAACAGTCGTTCGCCATTTAAAGCAAATAGGGAAGTCAAAAAAGTTGGATAAATGGGTGAACGATGATCAAAAAAATCGTAAAAAAATGACATTATTTTTGCACCAACCTAATAACAGCCACCAGAATTTGCATTCTGATCTTAACATTATTTTGTTCATTTGAGTTAACCAAAATTTCTACATTAACTCCAGTGACTTGAAATTGGTTCCATCAGACGTGGGAACGCACGAATTAAAAAACAGTTTCGTAAATATACACAGAACAATCTTTCAAAACGAATGTGTCAAGATTCAAAAGTACTCGAGAGCTACTAAAAAATAAATATGAAATTATCGAGAAATGTCGATAACACAATATACTTAATCTTTATTGCATTTTCCTAGTAATATATATATATATATATATATATATATATATATATATATATATATATATATATATATATATGTAAGCAAATATATATATGTAAGCAAATATATATAGATCCGACAGTATGAAGAGAAAAAATGTCCTTCGTCTTTTTCATGTTGAATTGAATATAGTCTTATGTTAATTATGTTTTATGAATATGTCCTGATGATGGTCTAAATAGACCGAAACGTCCGAGGTTGACATCATATTAACATTAATACAGCATAATTGCATATTAAGATTTTTGTTTGTTTTTTCTGTATATTAATAAATTGCGAAATTGGGGCACAATTCTCCTACCAATTATGAGATTAAAAGAAAGCCCCAGCTCTCATTTATAAAGAATTACACACTGATGGCTCAATATCTGTATATATATTATCTAATTCTAGGCAATATCACTCATTAAGTTTAACTAATTTGCATATTGATTTAATCTAAAAGTTTATTTCGTTAATTAATTGTCCTCCATTACTGTTCTTTTAACTGAGGATTGTTTCAATTTTCATATCAAGAATAGTTCTGTTTAGGAATATCGTCTTATATAGCACAGAAAAATGTTTGAAATTTGTATTTTACTTGGCATTTAACAAGTTGGCATCTATTTGTAAAACATTTCTTAACTATAACAAGCCAATTTATGAATGAAATATTCATTTAAAATCTTTTCTTTCAAAGATTTCAAGTAGTGAATATAGCGATAGCAAGCGGGTAAAGCCTGCTAATATATATATATATAATATATATATATATATATATATATATATATATATATATATATATATATATATATATATCTTGTCATCTGCAGACAGACTGTTTCGCTGTATCACTGCTCATCAGTGTGGTTAGACGTCCGATTTCCTCGTAAACTTATCTAGTCAGCACATATGCTAGGGCACAAAAATATCCTGAAGCATAGAAATGAATACAATACGGGATTCAGTAAGAAGTTGTGCCAGAGAAAAGCAATAACAAAGAAAATTGAAATATGAGCTCTAGTAAAAAACATACAATGATCAGAGCAAAAATTGCAATATGAGCACTGGTAAAAATGGTTGCTGAAGACATTAGTTTTTTAATACCCAGCAATTCATACACAGATGTCCTCAAGGACACATGGCACAGTGGATAAAGGCGTTAATTAGATCCAGTGTCAGGCCCCAAAAAGTGGTGAGTTCAATACCTGGTTAGGGCAGTGGAGAACTTGGAGAGGTGAATTAACAGGAAATAATTAACATACATTAAACATGACAGGTGAAACTAGGACAGTCTACCCCAGCGAGCGAAATAAAGGCTTCAGTTCGACGAAACGTTGTGATGAATATGGCAACACATAGCTCAAACAATGTACAACGTACATAATACCTAATCTCAGAAATATAGACAGATACTTAATATTTTATGTTAGGATGTTAATTTTTTAAATGTTTTCCTTTGGTTTTTATTCATCTTGTACTTTTCATATATATTCTTAGGTATTTCCGAATTTGTACAACATATATATATATATATATATATATATATATATATATATATATATATATATATATATATATATATGTGTGTGTGTGTGTGTGTGTGTGTGTGTGTGTGTGCGCGTACGTGTTTGCGTACGACTGTGTGTTTGTGCGTGTATTTTGAAATGCATTTTTGTCCGAATGTATTTTGTATTACGATTTTCACTGGGTACACTTATTTAATTTGCTACGCTGGTTTTCTTTTATTTAAACAGTGAAATTAATAACTAAAAGCCTACTAAAGGAAGATCTGTGCTTGCGACATAAAACGAACCTGTCTCCGCTTTTCCCCCAGCCAAAAAAAGCTTCTATAGCTAAATCGTCTCAGTAAAAGGAAATTCCGCCTTGCTCTGTCAATGCGATCAAACTTTTCGGCTAAAGAAGTCACTTCTTTCATGGAATAAGTATGTACAGGTTCGATTTTTGTCGGAGGCACAGTTTTCTTTTGTTATCCTACCTTACATGTAACGGCAATTTACCCGGGGTGGGTTGAGTCGGCTCCAATATTGGAGTTTCATGGGAATTTGGAATTCAAAAGCGGTCCCCAAACCAGCATGTATAGCACATGGAATTTGATTATAGTGGTGAAGTTTTTGTGCAGGACCATCCACACTTTTTGAAGGGTAGATTACAGAGACCTGGTGCCCTACGTGCCACAAAGTCTCCAAACAACCCTCCGCAGGTTTTGAATTCAGAGTTGACCTTCTCCTAGACCAGTTGCCATCCAAGGCTATAGAAGCGAGTCTGCCTGCTATTTGCCCATAGCTGGAGGGAGAAGAGTTTTCACACCTTTCTTAAGTGTATTAGCATGTAATGGATTCGACTGGAATTCGATTCGATTCCTCGTTTCAAGCCGCTATCCATTACCCCACCGCACTTCCTGGCTCCACCGTGCCTCCTTTCTTTTGTTGGCCTTTTGTTATTAATTTCACTGTTTAAATAAATGTGTCCCGGTTAGTTTCAGTGTTTGAGAAAATTAATGAAGACAGGTATAACAACTGAAATATGTGAGCTCACTAAAAATGGAATGCGTGAATAAGGGGACACAGGTTCGATTCCTATCAAAGGTACAACTTTTCTTTAATAGCAGTTCTCAGTCTTCACCTGTTATTAATTTGACTGGTAACAAAAATAATTTAAAAAAACAAAACAAAACAGGGATAACAACTGAAATATGTGTCAGTCAGTTGGTATTTTTTTTGCGATAGACCATTTGCCATCCAAGGCTACAGAACCCGCTCTGTCCTGCTATTTACCCATAGCCTAGGAGAAGAAGATGAAGATTCATAACTTAGCACATAAGTGAATGTAATGTATTCGACTGGAACTCGAACTCGGCTCTCTGATTCCTCAATCCGCTATCCATTATTCCACCGTGTGTGTGTGTGTGAGTGAGTGAATGAGAGAGAGAGAGAGAGAGAGAGAGAGAGAGTGTGATCGCGCACGCGCGTGTGTGTCTATATATGCGTGCATGCATGTGTGTGCCCGCTTGTGTAGAGGAGAGAGAGACAGAAGGAGAAAGAGAGAGAGCGCGCGTGTGTGTGTATGTGTATGTATGAGCGCGTGTCTGTCTATATATGTGTGCGTGCATTTGTGTGCCCGCTTGTGTGGAGGAAAGAAAGAGAGGGAGAGAGAGAGAGTGTGTGTGTGTGTGAGCGCGTCTTTGAGCGCGTGTGTGTCTATATATGTGTGCGTGCAAGTGTGTGCGCAGTTGTGTGGAGGAAATAGAGAGAGTGTGAGAGAGAGAGAGAGAGTGTGTGTGTGTGTGTGTGTGAGCGCATGCGCATGTGTGTCTATGTGTGTGTGCGTGCGTGCGTGTGTGTGTCCGCTTGTGTGGAGGAAAGTGAGAGAGGGAGAGAGAGAGAGAACGCGCGCACGTGTGTGTGTGTGTTAGCGCGTGTGTAAGCGGGTGTGTGTCTATATATGTATCCGAGCATGTGCGTGTCCGTTTGTGTGGAGGAAAGAGAGAGAGGGTGAGGGAGAGTGAGAGAGAGAGAGAATATAATGATTTTGTTTGATAGTCTGAACGAGATAACCGTCTAACTTGAAAGACAATGGCTTCAAGGCGTATGAAAGTGAATTAATAGTTCGCGGACGGAATAATTGAGAACAATTAATTGCAAATAATGTTAACTGCGTCATTGCGAGGAGTCTTTATAAAGGTGCCTGATTATTGAAGTAACAATAAAGACGCGTTTTCCATTAAATCTGTATTCGTCAGGCCATGCAATAATGCCCACCAACCGATCTGTCACTTTTTACTTGCATAAAATTGAGTACTCTCTTTTGAAATGACTATGCAATCGTTAAATGACCGATTTGAAATAACTGCAAACCGCGTCGACAGTTTAAGAACAGATCTACAACGGCCATGCCTGAAGTGTCCAGACTTCTTTTTTAGTCGAGGCAGTTATAAGCATCTTAGATTATATATATATATATATATATATATATATATATATATATATATATATATATATATATGCTTGTCTGAATCATCTTTAAGAAGCGAGAGCAAGTTCTAAAAGGTCAGCCAATCTAACAGTGATCTCATTCCACAATCCTCACTGTTGCTCCATATGTAGCCTCCTTTGTAAATCACTAGCGGTTCTTAAATGCCACTTAAGATTATCGCACAAACTTTAATAACTGAATTAATAATCTGCCAGATCCTCATACATCGAAACCGACGGGAGAGTCCATTATTTTTGAAGGTACAAAATCTAATTACAGAAATAAAAGTGTGTAGCGTAATATTGACATGTTAAAAGCGAAGCAACCGGTTTCGCTCCCGCTCTTCAGGCCTCTACGTGAGATTTAATTTAAATCAAAACAACAGAAAATGTGTAATAAGAAGAAGGGGGAAAAATTGAACACAAGGAGCCAGAGACAAATGACAGCGAGCCCCAACAAACATTCAAGCTGTTTACACAGGGAATGCTTGCAGTGCAAAGTGTAGTTAGATCCAGTGACACGACCCAAACAGTGTGAGTTTATTACTCGGTTCAGGCAGTGGAGATATTTCAGAGGAAAATTAGCAGGAGATAACTGATAACTGACATCCATTAAACATGGCACGTGGAACTAGAACAGTCTACACCAGTGAGTGAAATAAAGGGTTCAGTTTGACATTCCAACTCCCTGAAGAATTCCGGAGAGTACAACGGCCGAAACGTTGTAATAAATATGGCGACAAAGATGAGGACAATAGTCCGAATAATGTAAATAATGTACATAATACCTCATCTCAGAAATATAGACAGATACAGTTAAAGATTGTTTTTCTTTTTTTTTTCTTGTTTAATAATTTGCTTAGTTTTTGGAAGGCATATTCGTCCGAATAATATCTTTTCGAAAACTTGACAATTTGCTTGAGAAAAAAACAGTTTCCAACAAAGTGAGGATTTAATTTCAGACCTCTTGTGTACCAGACGTTTGCTCGCATTTCTGAATGTTATCTGTCTATGATTTTTTTTTCCCCGAAAAGGAATCACTAATTCTTTCCCGATTCGCCCAGACTCCAAGAAGCATCCACGATTATGATATACCAGACTATTTGTAAGACTTTGTGAAATCTTCTCTTTTCACCTAGAGGAACCTAAAACTAAGTGTTAATAACTATACGCTCATTTTTACTCCGCCCCATTAAACCTATTATTCGCCACGTTTGTTTTGGGTCCCTAGTCCGAACTTGACAACTATTTTGTCTTCTCTTTTTGTATCAACTTGGCATTTATGTCTCTCATGACGATGGTAAATTCTTGTGATTTACACAGAGTCTTGCCGATGTCTTGTGAGCTGTAAAAATTATCAGATTCTTCCTCCCAACTCTATGCTCCCAGTAGGTATGCAACAATAAAAGCTGTGTCAAAAGCTTTCTTTCAGTTTAAATAAAATTATTATAACCAAAAATCGACAGTATCCTAGAATTACATTAATTATTTGGTATTAAGCCTACTCCTTTCATTTTTAGCTCTGCGTTTATAACGAAATGTCTTTTTCTGCTTAATTGTCACGTTTCCAAATTGTAGTTCACACATTAGGATATTCCGAATTCAGACAAGCATGTATCCTGTCTTCTTACTGTTAAGTGTGTGTGTGTGTTCGTTTTCCTTTGTTACCTTTTTCTGGGACTTGTAGTTAGCTGAGTCTTTCATCAATGCAGTGTCGTTTGCGGATATTATGTTGCTAAAATTGAGTCCATAGTAAATTGTGTCCGCCATTTTGTAATAAATCCTTGTATCATTTCTTCTGTAATATATCCGGGTAGAAAACGCATCTTTGCGTCATACATTTCTTCTTCCTCTTCTTTTTCTTATTCTTTTTTCTTTTTCTTTTTTTTTTTCTCCTTTTTTCCTTTTTCTTCTTAATTTTCTTTTCTTTTTTCTTCATTTATTCTTTTACTCCTTTTTTTCTTCATTTTCTTCTTTTTTATTCTTCATTTTCTTCTTCTTCTTTATGCCGTGACTCTTCAGGATGTTGGCGATCATTGCTCTCCACGATTTCCTGTCTTTTATAGGTGTAAGTCAATTTTATCATTTCGTTATATACTCCAAACATTCACTAAAGCTCACTAAATAATTATTACTTTTTCTAGAGTCCCTCTTTACATTGACCCTGTCTTGTGAGTATCATTTTTTCCGAGATATTTTTCCTTATTATATGTTATGGAAATTTCCTTTTTCCCTTCCTGGAATTAAATATAAAAGTGACCTTTCTGTTTGCATTTTCTATAAAACTTCCTCGTTGCTCACATGTTCGGTCCATGGTATTCTCGAAAACATATATCCACATTTCTTTTGTTTCAAATCACTTCTTCAGCTGTGAGCAGAATGATATAGCTATTTGGTTTCAGTCTTTGCTTCTTTATTTATTTATATATTTTTTGTAGCTAACTATTCATCATCACATTCTTCAAAGGCTTTCAAACAATTTAAGCACTTTGATTTTTTTCCTTCTTTTATTGATTCTCACTTCAACAGATGCCATCAAGTCAAGAATCTTTTCACGCTTCATACTTTTTCGTAATTTTAAATTTCCAAATTATTTTTTGGCTTCGTTTTTTGTTTTTTTAACTCAGAGTCTTATAAACCAAAACAGCTTTATTTTTTATATACAATATGGAAATGACTTATTCGAAAATTAATATTGGCAAGTTTTCCCAGAATTACAATATTGTAAAATGAACAAAGAATGCAACAAGCGTAATTTTATTTGAAATGATTGAACAGTATTAATACCGTTAAGTGCTTTATGAAACCAACAGCTATATCCTTAGGCATGACAGTATGATCTATCTATCCAGCTAGTCAGCTAAGTTCATTCATTCATATCTATCTATCTATCTATCTATCTATCTATCTATCTATCTATCTATCTATCTATCTATCTATCTCATTCAGTTAATATATATTTCGGTGTTTTTCATATCTATCTATCTATCTATCTATCTATCTCTCTCATCGAGTTAATATCTATTTCGATGTGTTCATATCTATCTATCTATCTATCTATCTATCTATCTATCTATCTATCTATCTATCTATCTCTGTCTTTTCCTTCTCGCTATGTATCTGTCTCTCTATCCATCTGTCTCTCTATCCATCTGTCTTATTCAGCATTTAAGTTTACTGAATATTTGATTTTTCAGGAGTAATATCTTTTAAACCAGGCCTGCTATGAAAGAGATGATGGTGATTCTTCTTCTTCTTCTTCTTCTTCTTCTTCTTCTTCTTCTTCTGCTGCTGCTGCTGCTGCTGCTGCTGCTTCTTCTATATGCTATTTCGCTCCATAACGTCGGAATAGCAAGTGATGTAGACTTGAATTTTCGTGTAGTGCAATGGATAACTGTTTAAAGGATCATGGCAATTTGAAGCTGTAACGTGAGAGATTTAGCAAGTAGCCGAGGACCAGTGATACCCGTCCATCTAAAGGTACAGTCAGCCTGGCATAAAAGGTGCTACCTCTGTCCAGAGTCCCATACACACACATCTTAACATCTATATTAAAAAGATTTTTTCTAATCCTTACGCAAAAGAAGCAGACTTCCCATTTTCATATATGAATCATTAATATTATTACTAGCTTTATTTTTTCTTTCATTTTATTTTTGCTACAACCGTCAGGTCGTTTTTACATTCTTCAACCCTAAATTCCGTAGCATGTATTGGAAATAAACATTAGATAAAGGAACTAATTAATGACCGGTAAAAGGACAGCGTTAATTGTCTTCTGGTGAAGTTCCCAGATATTTTACTAATCTTACATTAATTTTATACAAATTTCTATGTCGGTTAACTGGGTGGTTCGAACTACATTCTTAACAATTTTCTATGATTTTCTGATAAAATTCATACTAATTAACCAATAGCATGGGGGAGAAGAGGTGGATTAATTTCCCAAGGATATTTGCGCATAAAGGAATATAACGAACCAAATGGGATTTGGAACTCGTCTCTCCGATTAACAATTAAAACGTTATCCATTACACCATCCGCACATCCAAGCTTAGTACACCTGGTATTCCCAAGCACTCACCGATCTAGGTACTGACCAAGCTTGACGTTGCTTCACTTCAGTGCTCATACTGGAACCGGTGTTTCCTGGAGATGTGGCCGTAAACCTGAATTCTAAAGTTTATTTTTCTTAAAACAAATTTTTAGAGAATTATTGTATAAGTCAAGTGACATACCTGCTAACATGGCTGCCTTCTTGTGTCTTGTTGGTATATTTCTTATGTATAATACATAATTGTGGCATATGGCCTGAAAAGGGGAGGGGTTGAGGCTGGTCGTCACTAATTATCTTATACGTAGCTTATCCGATTCACGACCCATTCACTCATTACATTTTTCACATTCGCCAGAAAAACTCGTTTGTCACCACTCAATCCTCCATACACCACAATACCAGATCCTCTCAAGGGGGACCTACAAAACACGCCCCATGACATAAAAAAATCATGATAATAAATTATTATACATAAAAAACTAATAATGAAGAATGAGAGGTGAGGGAGATGAACCCAGTAATAAACTAAACATCAACACAAAGTAAACTAAACTGATGTTAGTAGGGCCCGCCCAGCCCTCAAAAAGGAGAGGCCGCTGTATACTACCCATTGGTCAAAATCAAGAAGCTCTCTCGCTAAGGGAGTGGGAAAAGGATAAAAAAAATATACAGATATGGGTAAATAAAAAGTTGACCCAGTTGAAATAAAAGAGGGCCAAAACAAACTGGGGAGGTTGGGAATTTCAACCTGGATCATAACCAAAGATGTGACCGGGGAAAGGCCAAGAACAACACTTACTCACATTAACCAGGTACACAAGTCTTGTCTAGCCTAACCAAGTGGGAGGGATGGGGCTCCACAGGGAAAAGCCCCGGTGTGACGTAGGTTGCCCTAAAAGAGAAAATCAAGGCTAGCCCCGTTCAAATGAACCAAGCTCGCCTCAGTCACACAACTTTCGCTAAAGACTGTCGAATGCAAGCGTTTTCTATCAGTTCTAATCTTCATCATGAGCTGATGCTCAAAGAATCGGGTCAGATCCTGATGAAAAAGACGGTTGTCACGTCGTCCAAATTACCATTCGGGTCGTGGCCAGTAGCGTTAGAATCACCATTCGTTTCACCCAAAAATATGGGTGCGCGATCGATGAGCACGAGGTTTCCGGAGCGAGGCGTCAACTCGCCGATATGGTACCATAATGGGCGGACTCGGGGACAATGGTAGAAGACGTGCGAAGCCGTTTTTTCCAAACCAAGACCACACCTTTCACAGTCTGGTAAATCCGCCAAGGCCCATATGAAGGCCTTGTCATTGAGAGGCAGCCTATTCCAAGCCAATCGCCAGGTAAGCGAAAGCACGGGATTACTGAGATAATCCGTCGCTAGCACCCAAGACCAGAACGTGTGAAACTTCTCCTCCGACAAGTCGAGAAGCTCACGACCCACAAAATGACGATAGAAGATCTTCCTAGGCTGAGAAAGGTCACTGGACCGAGGAACAGCCAACAAGACCGACCGACCGACACTCGCGAAGGAAAACAATTGATCCCGGAGTTTACGATGGCTCTGAACCCTTGATATGAGGGGAATGATAGTAAGGAAAGGGAACGCGTCCCTACCAAATCCCGCCATCATCGAATCTCCTGTAAATGCGCGGCGTAGGAAAGCCAGCCTCGAGGCGAGTTTGTGGTTCACCAAGTGTGGCATTCCCAGCCTCCCATGACACGGACGTTGTGCACAGACTCGTCTGTCGACCTGATCCCTGCATCCACTCCATAAAATCGAGGATAACGAGCGCTCTAGCGGTTTCCTATGGTCTTTACAGGGAGGAAGTACGGACAATCGATAAAGGACAACCAGGAAAACGTAAGTGGCACACGCCTCCGCCCTGCCCTTCACGGACAACTTCCGGCGACGCCAAGTCTGACCGGCCGCGTCGACCTTTGCTCGTATTTCAGAACAATTTTTCTCCAGCTGGAGGTTGGGTCCAAACCACACTCCAAGAATGCGGACAGGACCGTCCGTCCAACCGAAAGGCCCCGGAAGATCGACCCCTTTCTAGACACCTAACCGCAAGTCGGACGACTTGTCACGGTTAATCTGGGCCGCTGTCACCTATTCGTACCGATCAATCGCCTTTAGTACCGCATCAGCGTCACTACGGGACGAAACGAAAGCAGATACCCCATCGGCGTACGCGGAAACCTTGGCACGAGCCCTTCCATGAACGTCGATTCCACGTAGGGCAGGACTGCACGCCCTGTCTCTTAGCCAGTGAAAAAGAGGCTCCAACGCCAAAACATGGAGTAGGGACGACAGTGGACAACCCTGACGAACCGAGCTAGAAAGCGCAAAAGTGGCTGACAGCTTTCTTTTCACATGTACCACAGCACTGGGGGAGCGATTCAGGAGGCTAATCCAGCGGCAGACGTCGGGTTCGTATCCGGCAGCCTGTAGGACAGCCGCAAGGTAGCGGTGGCCAAACCTATCAAATGCCTTGGATTGATCGAAATTGATCAGCGTGGCCTCATCGTTTCATTTTACAACCTCTATGATCGTGCATATCAGATGCAGGTTGCTTTGAATTGTTCGGTCCCTCACAGAACAAGTCTGCTCAGGACCCAACAGAGACTCGGCAATTGACTGCAAACTCTCCTGCAGGATTTTGTCCAAAATCTTTAACTCTGTGTTTAGCAGAGTTATCGGCCTATAATCATCTAAATCCCGCCGAACACCCTTGCACTTTTTCAACAGCGTGATCACACCCCTGGAAATTCGGTTGGGGATGGACCCCGACCGAAACCAGTTGTTGAACACCACAGTCAAAATCCGGACAAAGATGTGCAAACAATCCAGACCAGGCGACTTGCCTCTGCCGACCTTCTTCAATGCGTAGACTTCGCCCTCCGTGATCTCTCCCTCGCAGCTAGCTACTTCAGTCGGTGAAAGCTGAGGAAAGTCAGTCAAATACCTACGAAACTCCTCCTCACGTACACCAGGCTCCTTGTTAAAATGGCTCTCGAAATGCTGCGAAACGCCCAGCACATGTCGTCAGTGGCCCGAAGAGTATGCCCCTCCGGGGAATTGACCTCACAAATGTAACGATCGGAACCTCGACGGATCTCTTCCTTGCGCAGATCTGCGCCCATGTTCACAGCTTCGGAAGACATCTTACTTAACTTATGTCTAATTATCTGGCCCATGCAGCGCTCGCTAGTCAAACTCTCCAGAGCTTCCGTAGCTAAAGCCATCTCTAGGGGACCCCCCAACTACCGCCTGGGAAAAAAATAGCCTTAAGAGTCTTCACCTTCTCAGCTCTATCTAGGCCAAGCCACTTACTGAGATCACAGTGAAGGACCTAATCCTTAAGTCTCTCCCACCACTTATTTCCGATAACCGCCCCCACTAGCTCTGGCTGCACTAAGCGAGTTAGTTTAAACTGGAAGTCCCGCCATTCTAGGCCTACGATCTAACGCCATCCGGGAACGTGGGACAATATAACAAGTCTACTTTGGCTCCTCTAACTAACATTCTCTCCAGGTAGCTAACTACCCCGCCAATTAAGAGCCCACGTCCACATATTCCCCCACCCCGGGTGATCGACCCGGTATCTATCAACGAGACCAAAATCTTTGATCAGATAAACCGATCTAAGATCGCCCCTCCCCCTACTAGATCCACGCCCACTGTCTAACTTGGGGTTCAGAATGGCATTCTAGTCCCCCATTAACAGTAAGCGCGTTGAATCCACCAGGAACGGCCCCAACCGCCGAAAAAACGAGACCCGCTCCTCTTGGTCGTTGGGCGCTTAAACCGCAACGAATCAAGAGTACGTCTAACCAGCAAAGAAATTCCTCTGGCCAGTCGTTCCCCATATGCTGAATAATCGACAAAGTCGTTATCCAGCAAACTAGCATCGACGTTGCAAACAAAGTGTGTCTCTTGGATCGCCCGACATCCACACCGAAAACAGTAGATCCCGGAGCAGGCGGGCCGCCTTACCCCGATCCCTCAAACCCTTCCCATTCAGAGTGGCTAACCTGATTGACATCGTTTAGGCCTGCAAAAAAAGAAAGACTCAGAGCAAAAGACCTACTCACATACCGGGCGGAAATCTGCGGCGGAAATGACCCCGACGAATTGTTCTAGGCTCCCTGTGCCCAACCCCTTCGTCATCCGACCATCTAGGACAATACCACCAACGTCTGAAGGGTACGTTAGTTTAACAGCCCTATATAAGGAGGGATGGAGCTCAACCGGGACCCTCCCCGCATCAAATTGCTTAAGTTTTCTCAAATTTTCATTTTCCAGTTCCATCATTGTGATGTTCGGATAGACTTCCTTTGCCTATAACAAGTGGCCCCAGAACTTTAAATACCACCCTGTGTCCCTCACGCATGTGATTATTCCTGGGGAACCTGGAAAATTTCCGGGGTCCTTAATAGACTGTCCTTCAGTTTTTCTAATTTCAATGGTGGCCTTAAGAGGATCGTTTTTTTTTGTTTTGACAGACCCTTTTTAAACTCCTCTTTATCTACTTTACATATGGCATCTGGGCCCAGGTAAAACTTTTTTTTTCTCTCTTGAAGGGTGGGGAGGAGAAGAAGTGGATGTGTCCGAACTGAGTGAGAAGCTGGAGGGTGTGGGAGATGGAGCTCGGGAAGGGACAATTAGGAAGACTCCTTGCTCATGTTGGACCAAGCTTCCTTTTTGTGAAGCAGGGACGGAGAGTGACCTGCTCATGACACACTCCGGCCTACTACGGCCAGAGTGCCTTTGCTGAGGTTTATCTTCCGCTTCGTCCTCTATGGTCCTTTTAAGAGATGCTGCCTGGGGTGGAGGCATTTTTCCACCTCCATTCGCGTTTCTATCTGTTGTTGCTGTTTTTGTTTCTGCTGCTGGTGTTGCTGTTACTTTAGCTGTTGTTTTTGCTGTTGGTATTGTTGTTGTTGGTGGTGGTGTTGCTGCTGCTGTGGTTGCAGCTGTAGTTGTTGTTGTTGCTGCTGTTGTTGTTGCTGCTGATTTTGGTGCAGCTGTTTTTCTTGTTCCTTTTTGGAGGCTGCACCTTCTTTTGTTGCTGCTTGTTTGGTGTTTGTTGCCTCTTTTGTTGGGGTATGTCCTGCGGAGACGGAACATTAGGGGATTTCCTACCTCGTTCACGGCTCCATCAGGCGATTTTTTCTGCTAGTGTAGCGATCACTGCTGCTGCTGTCGTTGTTGCTATTGTTGCTGCTGGTCGAGGCACAGTTTTTGTGTTTTTAGCAGGGCAATCCTTGGCCATGTTTCCCGAAGTGCCACACGACCAGCAATCACGTCTTCTGCTTTCCACAACCACCAACATTCTCTTGTCAGAGCAAATCAGAATATTCGGCATATCTCCATTTTTTTTCGATATTACCGTGACATGCAACTCCATGTTGACTCTCGCTATTCCTGCTTTGCTTATGAAGGGATTTACTTCATGGACTTCCTTGGCGAAAAAGCCCCCATTCTATCCACTTGGATATCTACAGGCACACCATGTATGGTCACCTATGTTCTGCGGATGCTCATCTACTCCGTCTGTAAACGTAAGTTATTGGTTGTTAAAATGCTTCAAGCCAATTCCTTGGCTTGTTGCTCCGTTGTTAATAATATATGCCATAACAAATTAGGTCTCCTAGCGAGTCCTTTTGGGCCTATTTGAAGGCTTTTTAGGGATTTTTCCATGTTATCCCTGCTGACCCCAATTAACTTTCGAGTTTTAACATCGGAAATCAGCTGGGAAATTATCCGACTGCTTACGGTATCCAACGTCTGTGGAATAGTTAAGAATTCATTTCCTTTGAATGATTCTTCAAATTTCGTTCTTTAATTGCTGTAGAAGGCAGGATCTTTTTTAAGCAGCCTATTTTCTGACCAGGCCGTTTTTACTGGTGAAACCGGTTTTGAAGGCGGTGTATTAACGAAGTCGTTGTTATTGTCCGCGATGATAGTTTTTTCCGACCCACCACAGAACAAATAAATAGTTTCCTTTTTAAATTATTTTTTCCACAAGCGTAAAATAAATTATCAAAAATAAACAAGATCGTGGAAAGTCAAAAGACAATAAACAATTAAAACAAATACGAAAAGAAAAAAATGAAAACGGTGAGAGAGTAAACACTACAAAAAGGAAAATAGACAACAAAAGTAAGATACAATTCACAAAACTAATACACGAAAACTGGAAAATTCAAAAATAAAATTAAAAACACAAAATGAAAAACAAACAACAAAATAAAGTAAAATGTTGACGAATAATATGTTGTTTATTTTTCGGTTCCTTGTTTTTGCATATTTTTTTTCTGTTTCGCTTTGTTTTCTTTTTGCTTATTTCTTTTTGTCTGTCACCTGTTTTTTGTCTGTTTATTAACTACTTTTTTCCCTTTTTCATCTCTCCCTTTCCCTTTAAAAATGGAAAAGAAGTTAAAAAGGTACATTTTTCTTAGTTTGAAAAAAGAAAACTAAAATGGCGTCCTTCAGGCGACGTGTTAGGAAACATCTTTTTAACCCCCAAAAAAGACCCGCCAGGCAATGACAACTTAGAGGAGTTCCCGGCCTTGGAATCTTCTTCCTCTTGTGAGGAGGCCATTGGTGGCCAAGTAGTAAGTTTGAAGGCCAATAATAGCAAAGAAAAAACAAAATCCCGCAGTATGAGTGACGAGAAATGCAATAAAAAAGAAAATCACAAAAAGTATGGCGGTCGATAATGGCTAAAATACAAATAAAAAATCTACGGTGGCCAATAATGGCCAAAAAATATGACAAGACCATGGAGGCCAGGAATGGCAAAAAGACAAGTGATACCGCTGAGACTGGGGATTCGCCCTGTTGTTGGAAGTCCCCACCCAAATGCATAATCGATATTGCAGAGTTACTGGAGTGTGCTAGAACCTACGCACACCTTGTGGTAGAAGGAGAGCTGTTGGAAGATCCATTCAGACTAAAGAACATCGATAAAAGAATAGTGTCGTTTTTTGTCGTCGACAAGCGTTCGCGCAAGATTTGTCATTCGACGAAAGACACCTACAGGCCCTTGGGTTTAAGCTATTTCGGATTGTAAAGGGTAAAGGATTTTTCAGGTGGGATGTAATGTTACCCACTGCCGAAGACTGCGTAAAAACAAGTGGAGAACTAATCACAAAGGATTTAATTCTCATTACAGAGTACGAGGGCAGCCGAAGGATAGTGTAGTATATGAGGTCCCTCCTCAAATTACCGGGGAGCACGTTGCGGCTATCTTCTCCCAGTACGGAGAAATTATGCTTGCTTCCTGTGATAGCACGACATGGGGATAGAGTTTCGACATCATGGTGGATCAGAAATCCATCATATCCATCCCCAACTGTCTTGATGTTGGTGGCTTGAAGCTGCCGGTCATAATGACCAGACATAAACCAGTTTCTTGCAAGTGCAGAGAAACTGGTCACCTCTCCTATTCCTATCAAGAGAAGTAGGCCTCCGGAGGTCAAGCCCCAGTCGACAAAACTCCCCCTCTGACCGAGTCTTTTAGTTCTGCCTTGCCTGTAATGGGCATGCCAGCTTCTGGGACCAAAGCCCCCATTCCCCGAAGAGACTTCTCCCGCTGCTAGTGCAGTTGTGGAGGAGGGGGAGGGTGATGGCAGGTTGCTGGCAGGGCCAGAGGGAAGCACCAGACAGCGTCAGATAGCGGTCCCTCGGTCACTTGAAGCCACGGAGACAAAAGGCACTTACATTCCCACTCCCTCTGTCAACAGTAAGGGCCACGCCCCGGCCTCATTACCGGCGCTGAATGAACGCCCCAAAAAGTATGACCCTGCATATGAGAAGACAGAGAAAATCAAGGATTTAAAAAAGAAATTAGACCTCCAGTGGAAAAAAATATCCTTCCCCATTATGGAAACACGTCCTTCAACATCCATAGTCCAACATACAGCACAGTCTCCTCAACACTGTACATCCAGTTGGCTCAAGTCTATCTCCACAAAGAAGGCCCCTTCCTCCACAGCCTCTGACCCACAACTTTCTTCTCATCCCACAACCCCTCTTTGTAGAGACCTCAGCCCTTTTAGGCAAACATATACACCCCGCCACGCCCCAGTCTTTCTTCCAATAAAACCCTAGAAATGCCCCCTCTCCAAAACAAAAGGCTTAGAAGTCCCACGCATGGCACATGACGGAAAGGGTTCTAACTGTGATGAGAACTGGGACGGGGGTGAAGCAGGCTTGGGCTATGCTGGACGAAGCTATAGTCGCTTTCAAAATGTTCCCGCCCATCGCAATCGTCCAGAATGAGAAGTTAAAACGATTGAAGCAATTTTGTCCTGGGAGGGTCCCGGTTTTTGTTCACCTTTCCCTCTATAGAGCACTAAAACTGACTTTCCCTTTGGATATAGGCGTCCTCTCCCAAGAGGGCACCATCAAGACTGAGATAGGCCAGGTGTCGATGGGGGAGGCGGTCGTTATCCTTACCCCGACCAATTTCAATTCACCATGACTCTCTGGTTAGCAAGTGTAAATGTCCGAGGCCTGAGGTTGGAGTCTCTCTCGTGACTTTCAGCGGCTCGGGGTGAATGTTTGTTGCATACAAGAGACCCGATTTTCTTCTCATGATCATGAGGACAAACTGTCTAAATGGTTCTCCTTTTATTCAGCATGTTTTGATGGCCGTTCGAGAGGTGTCTCTTGGCTGGTGAGCAAGTTTTTGAAGGCTGCATATATTCTTGTCTTCACAGATCCGGTGCGCAGGCTTTGCGCAGGCTTTGCGTGCTGGATGTTACCATAAAGGATAAGTCTCTGCGTCTCATTGGGGTTTATGCGCCCAATAGCCATTCTGACCGGCCTGTTTTTCTTCGGGAGATCAAGCCATTCTTGACGTCATATCGTCGGGTAGTTTAAGTGGGGGATTGGAATGCTGTTCTTGACCCCGATATAGATTGTCTAGGGCAAAATCCGAGTACTAACACTCAGGATGTGAGGCTATTTCGGGACTTTATCAACAGGTTTGATCTTGTCGGTAAGTACCGGAATGAGCACCCTCGGTAGGTCGCTTGGACTTGGACAAATAGTTGCAACTCGGCTCCTGGGACGCTTGCTAGCTACCTGGACCGAGTCTTAGTTAGGAGAGTCAATGTAGGGCTCTTAGGGTATCCAAGTTTCTATTATATAGTTTATTCGGATCATAAGCTTGTCCAGGTCCGTGTAAACTTAGATAAGCCTACTGTAAATTAAACTGTTCTGGCTACTGGAAATTAAACTGTTCATTATTTGCTGAGCAGGATTTCTGGCACCAGCTGCTGCTAATGATACAGAGGGAATTGACGTAGGCGGTGGGATAAATTAAAATACAAAATTTGAATGTTTGCTGCTGATTTTAGTCGTTGACACAATCTAGAGAGATTAGCGGCGCAAACGGCTTTAGAACAAAAAGTCGATCGGGCAGTGAAATCCCGTGATAGTGGAGAAATAGCCTTAGCTAAGACAGAGTTGTTCTCCTTGCTTATCAAGAAGGATCAAGCTCTGGTAGTTGGGGTTAGGTTAAAAAGAATGTCCTCTGAGGCGACGAATATGGCCCCTGAATTGCGTGCAGACGAAAGTCGGAGCGGGTCTCGGCGATATATCTCGTGCGTCACATTGCCGGATAAGCGGACCGTGACTACAAACGCGGGCATATGAGGGGCCTTTTGTGATTACATTCAGGAACTTTTCACCAGGGAGCCCGGTCTGTGCTCTGCTCAGTTCGACGCCTATTTAGCTGACTTTACCTGCCTTGAGGCAGCTGAAGCGGCTGGGTGCGAGAGTGCCATCACAGAGTCGAAAATCTAGGAAGCGATGAAACAGGTTGGTCTGGATAAATCTCCGGGACTAGATGGTCGCCCGTTTTTTGTTCCTTTGCTGGAACTGATTTTCAACAACTGGATGAAGCAGGTGTCTATACCTCAACGCTTCACCAGGGGTGTGATCAAGTTGCTTCGTAAGGACAAGAACGGTGGGGATGGGTTAGATACCTTTCGCCCTTTAACCATGAGTTAAAGATTTTGGCGAAGATCTTAGCCAAACGTTTGCACCTTGTCATGTGAAGTCTGATTGGCTCTGAACAGACTTGTGCTGTGAAGGGCAGGACTATTCAGGACATCCTTCTTATGGTACGCTTGATCTTAGAACAAGTCGATAGTGAAGCCGCGCTGATCAATTTAGATAAGTCCAAGGCTTTCGATAGGGTTGACCACCGTTTTCTGGAGGCTGTCCTCTCGGCAGTCGTTTTCGGACCTGACACTCGCTCCTGGATCCGACTTTTGTATGCGACTCCTGGTGCGCTGGTGGAAGTGAATGAGGTAAGATCTCTCGTATTGTCTCACTCCTTTCAAGTTTGTCCGCTTTCGCCTTTGCTTTACGTTCTTGCGTTTTCTTCGCAGCTTAAAGGCGAATCCGGTCCTGCGCGGAATTTTCCTGCCTGGGGCTACAACCTCAGGTATTCTGCCTATGCTGATGACGTTTTGGTTCTTGTGTCGAGCAGAGCCGAGATTGGCGAAGAGATCAGTGGTTATGGGATGGTGACAGGGGCCAAGATCAACCGGGATAAGTCTGTTGGCTTGCGGTTGGGTGCGTGTAAGGGAGTTCTCGGACCTTTCCTCTGGACGGATGAGCCGGTTAAGATACTCGGCGTCAAGTTCGGTCCTGATATCCAGTTGGAAATTAATTTGTGGTCTCGGAGGAATCTTACCTTGAAGGGGAAGGCGGGACTATGTGTTTCACACATCTACCCGATTCTCCTTTACCGACTCTCTGTGCTTCCACTTCCGTCTGGCACTTTACTGGCGTTAGTTACATCCAAACTTACGACACGATAAGAGATGGGTTCATACCCTTCCCAAAAGTTATTTGTGCATAAGTGAATATAATGAACCCAACTGGAACTCGGCTCTCCGATTAACAATTTCGAGCCTTTATCCATTACATCACCCGCACATCCAAGCTTACAACACGATAAGAGATGGGTTCATGCCTTTCCCAAGGGTATTTCCGCGTAAGTGAATATAACGAACCCAACTGGGACTCGGCTCCCCGATTAACAATTCCGAGCCATCATCTATTACCCCACTGGCACATTCAAGTTTACAGCCCACGATCATTCATCTACTGTTACTACTAAACAGGGCTTAACTTCGGTGATTGTACCGGAACTCGTGTTTCAACGTGCTATTGCCGTAAGCGTTGTGAGTTAGTTTATTAACGGTTTGCTATGTTTTTTTGAAGGTTTATATGAATTATTCCTCTGAATATATGTATTTTTTTTTCACTATTTGTCTGTGAAAACGGTGTTATGAAAATGCTCGTTTGGTAACAAAGAAAAAGCTGCTGAACAGCTACGTAACATCTGCGGCAGTGAATGTTGAATGGCCTCCTCAAAGATGAAGAGACTCGAGGCAGCGCAGGTGTGGTTCTAGAAAAAGGATACCATGGACCGAGTGTGTCAGAAACAATGAGGTTTTGGAGAGGATGCAAAAAAGGAGGAAGCTTATACTTAACTCCATGAAGAGGCAGCTGATATGTCTGGGACGCGTAATGAAAAAAGAGGGCTTGGAGAATCCGGTACTCACTGGTCGAATAGAGGGAACGAGAGAGAAGGTAATGCAACGTATAACATACCTGGCGGACGTGGATGACAGAACGTAGCCTGGGAGAGGGTTGCAGAGGGACGAAACTTATTGAGAGATACAAGAGATAGTGGGGAGTGCAGAGCCATGATCGCCTACGTCATGAAGGGACACATCATATAAAAAGAAAGAAGTTTATACATTTGTACACCAGTTGTACGCCAGGCATCACAGCCGGTTTTAGACTCTACTTTAGAGGCTATTTAAGTAATAAATAATCTTCAGAACTCTTTAGGTGTTTATTGGAAGTTCTTTCTGTTTAGAGCAATGTCTAGTTTACTGAAAGTTGTCTGCAAAATCGGTTCGGAGAATGCAAACGGACTCCATGAAATAACAACTTAGGAACAGAACGATTATGAAAAGAACGTCCGTGAAGAATGTACTTTAATAAATAAACAAAGAAAACAACTCATTTCACCGCTAGGAAAGAAATAAAGGCAGAAGAGTTTGGTTGGTGTGACAGAATAAGAGAAGGAAAACATATTATAAAGGCGAGAGAACAATAAAAGGACAGGAATTAAGTAGAGAGAAAACAACGCCGGACATTGCATTTAAATTTTTGAAGATCAAAGTTAGCTGGAAGGCAAGAAGACGGAAGAGACTTATGCAAATGAGTTTAAGTGGTTGACATGCAGAATTCGTTCCAAACGCTGAAAGAAACGTAAGAGAAAAATGTTTTTTTTTCAAAATCACGAAGTTGCAAGACAGAAATCATTTGAAAGGATGAATAAACGTTCCAAAGCAAAGAAGTTTTTTTTTTTTATTTTAAACAACTGGCGGAAGACTTCTAAAGAAAACTGATCGATAAAATACTGATTTCACACTCACAATCCTGAACCTGTAAAATAAAATATTTTTCTTTCAAATTGCAGCGAACTATTACATGTAACGGGTAAGAATACTTTTTTTTCCTCTTGTCTTTTTATTCACACGACAATACTAAAGAGAGAAACATATTGGAAGTTCGATGGTTATTTACATCCTTATAAAAGTAAAATCAGCGATACAGTCATAGTTAAGAAAACGACCAGAATCCTTTTAAGAGGCAAATATGCACACTTTCATTCAAAGGGCGAGAAAGGAGACTATACTAAACAATAGATTTCGAATCCTGGAACTTTTCTTTTTATTGTGACATAGTTTCTTTTTCTACGTGTAGTTTTAATATGATTCCAATTAAAGATGGGGTATTAATTATTCGTATGAAATGGACAAAGTCCGACAATTATTTTAAGACATTTTTATGTTTATACATTCTTTTTATAGATACAAATATTTAAGTAAATGCTCTGTTTATAATAAACAACATTTACCGGTCTGAATATCCGAGAAATTTTCATAGAAATTATTCGTTCTCCGACAGGAATCGAACCTGTATCCTACACGGAACCATCATTTATCCTGATGTAACTTGACCGATTGAGCCACAGAGGATCATTCGATTAGCAAGGTTGATTTTACTGCTTTTAAACTTCAATCTTCTATGAATCTCTCACGTACATTCATATCTGCTCAAAGCGTAACCAAATGTAAACAAATGACGTCATACATTACAAAAAGAATGTGTAAAAATAAAAATGTCTTAAAATTAATTGTCGAACTTTGTCCATTTCATAATGTGTGAACTCATTTGTTTACATTTGGATACGCTTTGAGCAGATATGAATGTATGTGAGAGATTCACGGAAGATTGAAGTTTAAAAGCAGTAAAATCAACCTTAACAATCAAACGATTCTCCGTGTCTCGATCGGTTAAGGCGCATCAGGTTAAATAACGGTTCCGTATAGGATACGGGTTCGATTCCTGTCGGAGGACGAATATTTTCTATGAAAATTTCTCGGACATTCAGGCGAGTAAATGTTATTAATACTGCTTATTATAAAACAGAGCATTTACTTAAATATTTGCATCTATAAAAAGAATGTATAAACATAAAATATCTTAAAATAAACTTCGTATGCTTGTACTGGAATGAAACTAAGTGTAATTATCGACAAAAAAAAAACAGAAACGAGGCTATAAATCATTTCAAATAAGTATGTATTGTGTCGATAAGAAATTTCGTTTTGCCTTCCTCTAAACTCTTATTGTTACACGCTATTCATCGAAATTGGAATGGAGGCGGTCGCTAGAACCGATCAAAACCTGAGAAGTCATAACACTCGTCTGATATCTCGACTGCATGCAAAATGCCCAAGATGATATTTACTTAATCAAGACAAAATTTGTGACAGCAGCAAGCCAATTGACATGATCTGAAATTGAATAGGAGCTAATTGGAATTTGTTCTTTGACATCATTTTTTTTCCAAAACGATCCACGATCGGTGATTTAAAATCGTCAAATCATTAAATGATGTTTGAAATTTTTATATTTGAGTTTTAATATTCGCACGCAAAAGTTAACAATTTCCAGCAATTAATCAAATCTAGTAAATGTTCAGAACAATTTCTTTTCATCTTACTGAGTTGCTAAGTTTCGTATAATCGTCGGTGGCAGCTTTACCTGATACAACAATGCCTCTTGATTCCTTGGGGATCACAAGGCAACAACACCTCTCCAATGGACGCGGTTCAGGGCGATCCTCTTCAGCTCGGCCTTCACTTCTGCGTCAACACTTCTGCGCCGTCTGTTTTGGTCTATCTACCTTTCGCTTCACTTGTAGATTCAAGTCAAGAGCCTGCCTGGTGAAACTAGAAGCAATCTCTTGGAGTGTGTGTCCGATCCATCAACATTTCTATTTCTCTCTTGCCTCTTGATTCCTTGGGGAACATAGGGCCTCAACAACACTTCTCCGCCGGACGTGGTTCCAGGCGATAATATTCCTACAGCTTTATCTAGTATCCAAGAATTTACTTTCTTCTCTGAAAGATCGCCTCCTTTGTGATGATGGTGTTAATGACTAAATTCGTCTTTAATTAAAAGCTCCCACCTTTACCAAAACCTGCTTCCGTCATCCATTCCCTATCGCCGTTTGAAATGGCAAAAGTTGGTTGCTGGTGAAAGAAAATCATATTAGAAAAGAAGTGCCCATGGCGTGATTCTGTTTAAGAAGGACGTCAACTTGTTAGGAAGTGACACTCAAACTTGATTTTTGTTGATTCTGTTATAAATTCGAGTGGCGCCTTCTGTAGCATGTCCGTCATCCGAAGCCCTCTTCATCCGCTTCTTCAATCGTTGAGATCTGTAGTAAGTATCATCCGCTTGTTCGGCCGTTGGGGCCGAATAGGCCGATGATCCAGACTAAGCGTGGTTGGTCGCGTTTAGTCTAGATTCTCGTCTTGGACCTTGCCAACAAGGCTGGCTCTAGCAGGAGGTTTGAACTCCCGACAGCATCGTTCACAGAGTTGTTGGACCATATCGGTATGAAGGAATAACATTATTTACCATATTTACTGATGTCCTCATCTTTACTGTCACATTGACGAGGTTTCGAGCGTTGTACGCTCCGGTTTTCGTCAGGTGATATTTGTTGGAATTTTGAAACGAAACCTTTATGTAGTTCAAAAGTGGAGGGGGGAGGAGGTTGATTGTTTCAATTACACGTACCATACCTTATGATACGCCACTTTAATTATCACCTTCATAACTCACAATATCTGTCCTCTACGCTGAGGCCAGGGATTGAACTCACAATATATATATATATATATATATATATATATATATATATATATATAGAGAGAGAGAGAGAGAGAGAGAGAGTGAGAGAAAGGCGATAGTCTGTTTCATGCTATATGCAATCGTCAGGCCACATATGCTGTTATTTTTCTCGGCTATTTATATATATACGGGTTAGTGGTGCATTGTGGGTATTCTGTTATGGCGGTTATTTCACCGGAAGTCGTTTGTTTATCTATTTAGGTCAAATTATATTGCTTGTTTTTATTTTTGTTTCTTATTTTATTTATTTATTTATTTATTAACGTAGTAAAAAATTTGTTTATATCACTTATTTAACAGTTTTGTTTTGGTTTGGGAATTTAATTAAAACTATTTGTTCAGTTTTGGTGTTGATTGTTGTAGTTCATTCTAAGTATTATTTTGGCGGGAACAGTTTTTAATTGATTATCTTTATTTGGGATTGGTTTGTTTATTTATTTACTTGGATGAATTTAATTCAATTTATTTTACTTGTATATTTTCTCTTTTCGGTTTTAGATTTTTAGTAACATAGTATTTATGTATGTTTTATTTCTATTTTTTATTTTTTTATTGTTATTTTGTTTATTAGTATATTTATTTGTTTTTATTTTATTTTTTCCGTTTTTAATTTTTTAGGTTACGTATTTATTTTCATGTCTGCATTTTGAGATGAGCTCGGATCTTTTGTTTAATAATTTATTTTGGTCGGGGAAAGTAATGATAGCTATTTTTCCTCCAAGCAAAGTTTGCAAGTTTTTGATTGGTTATTGTAGGCTGATGATTTTTTCCTTATCTTCCAAGATATTTTTGGTGTGATGTTCGTTTTGTTTTTAATTTCCCAGATATACTTAGAAAGCATTGTACTGTTAATTGTTTCCCTATAAATAATTTTTTGACATTAATTGACCCAGCAACCACCACTGTCTTCGGTTAAAATTTATAAAATATTTCTCTTAAAACACTTTACGAAAAAGATTTCTCATAATTTTTATTCCTCTTTTCAGTATTTTTATTTATTTATTTACAGTAAATTTAAGTGCAGTACTAGATTGGCGGTAAGGTCTCATCATGTTACAATTGAAACTGTATGTTCTATACTAAGAGTTTCTTTTATCGCACATCTAGCGCGTGGAACTCTAGTTCGAGTTCTTGTTTTCCATTCAACTTAGATATTGCTTTAACACTCTTGATTATTCAAGTGGAATATTCTAGAAAGTTCCAATAATTTTATCAGTACTTATTTGTAACTAAAAATACAAACAAAAGAATTTGTAATTGATATTCGTGCAAGAAAGTTTTCTTCATGACAAGAGATAAACAATTGACAAATTCGCAAAAAGAAGTAATTGTTAAGCTCTAGAAAGAAGATAAAAGTTACAAGGAAATCTCAGATAAGCCGAATATTCAATTTACTACCATTAGTTCTTTCAGTGCAAGGTATAAAACTCAAAACTTTTTAAACAAAAGAAGAACAGGTGCTCCACGGTAGATATCTGCAAGATCTTTGAGGTAATTAAAGAGTCAAATTAAAGAAAATTCAATGGTTACCCATCAAAAGTTGCACGATGATTTGCTTTCATCAGGAATCTGCGTCATTAAACGGACAATAAGCTTTGTAATTCATAGAAACAATTTAAAGTCCCGCTCCCGTCGGAAAACTCCACTGCTATTGAAAATACACACAGTTGCCCGGTTGAAATTCGTTCGTGAACATAAGGAAAAGGTAATATCGTATCGAAAAAGAGTATTATGGACAGACGAAACCAAAATTGAGTTGTTTGGACATCATTCTAGAAATCATGTATGGAGGAAAGATAGCGATGCCTTCAAACAAAAGAACACAGTTCCAACAATGAAATTTAGTGGTGGCAGCATCATGGTTTGCGGATATTTTTCTGCAAAAGGTACTGGCAACATATCAGATGGTAGAATGAATGCCGCAGCATATCAAAATATTTTGGAAGCAAATTTAATGATTTCGGTTGAAAATCTTGAACTTCTTCTTGGTTGGATCTTCCAACAATATAATGATCCTAAGCACACTGCAAAAGCTACGAAAAAATGTTTAATGCTTAAAGTAATGTAAATGAAATGGCTAGATCAGTCCCAATCGGGAATCTGATCTGTGGCATTATTTGAAAATCCAAATCCAAACGAGAAAGCCGATATCCAGCATATCGAAATATTTTCGAAGCAAATTTAAGGATTTCATTTTAAAATCCTGAACTCTCGAAGAAGAATGGAACAAAATACCAACTAAAACTTGCAAATCATTGAGAACTACAAGAAGAGGTCAAATGCTGTAGAAGTGAATAATGGCTATTCTATTAGGTTGGTGCAAAAATAATGACGTAATAATGTCGTTTTTTGACGTTAAGAAATACGTCAAAAACGACATTATTACGTCATTATTTTTGCACCAACCTAATACAAAGTATTAAAAGATTATGCATTCTTTTTTCACTTGTACGAATACTTTTCCCCCATTAAGATCGATAAATGGGATTTATCTTTCAAATCATTCTTTCTCTTTTCTATGCATATTAAGTTATTATGCATCTGTGTACAGTTAACTATATGAAATGTAAGTTTATTCATTAGTTGGAAATACAATGAATTAAAAAATTGTATGTGTACGGATATTTGTTTCCTCCCCACTCGCACATACACTGCATGTGTCTTCATATCGTTGGATATTTCACTATATTTTGGAGAGAAGAGATGAGAGAGTTTTAGATATCGGCTGTGTATACAGCAATCAAGAATTCCTGGTAAACGTTAGTTTCATTTCTCAAGCATTCATTACATGGTCACTACTCTTTATGTGGGTTACACATCAAGGCCACTGTAGCCATAGTGGCACGGTTTTAATCGTCCTATCCTGGAGGGTTTTTTTTTAATTAATAATCCTATTTTATGGTTCTGATATTACGTTTGTTCTTTTTAATTAATATATTTTTACTAATTTGTTGCCCTGATATAATTCTATTTCATTTGGATAAAATTTCAGTTGCTCTAAATTATTTTATTTAAAATAGAAAAGAATGGATACATATATAAACAAACTGAGACAGACAGATAAGAAAAGACAGCGATAGATAGATAGATAGATAGATAGATAGATAGATAGATAGATAGATAGATAGATAGATTAAGCTTAATATGATAATAGATAAACAGTACTTTCTGAGATCCCGCAAATGAAGGTGTTCTTAACGGTGTGCAGTTCGGGAAGAAATCAGTGGATGGCTTCCAGGTAAATGTTTCACGTCTTAACGACTCGCAGAGATGAAAATTACCGCCTCTCCATTTGAAAATATTTCGCGAAGGTATCTGTAATTGAAACGTGACAAAAATAAATGATACAGGTCGATGAAAGTCAGAATCAATGATCAATATTGGCAGTAAGGAGTCAATTAAACGGTAAATACAGTCCTTTCGCAGCGAAACATCGCCAAAGAGCACAAGGACAGGTTGCGTCTTTGTCCGCTTCTTAAATTGGCGACATGAAAAGTGATACCCCTTTATTCTAATTTAAGACATGGCCCGGCACGTTCACATCACTGAACTCGACAACGGTAAATCTTCCGTCATGCTATGAAAATTTAAAATAATTTATTATTTACGCCAAAACTACTGGAAAAGACAGGACTAATGGCGCGTAACAGCTTCCAGATCGGAACAATGGTATATTTATAAGGACTGTATATTTCATGCATAAAAGTCTCGAATAAAATTAATACACGTTTGGAAAATAGAATTAAAACGACCTAAATATTAGGTTGGTGCAAAAATAATGTCGCTTTCTCATATAGTAACATATGTGAGAAAACGACATTATTTTTGCACCAACCTAATATATCCCTGTAAGATCTCGAAGGAGTCGATTCTTCAAAGCTACAAATCAACCATTCGCCTTTGCATGGAGTATTGCTGTCACATATGGTCTGGAGCCGCTTCTGTTTGTTTCAAGGTTTTTGGTAAAATCCAGAGTGATATGCAATGTAATTGGCCCTGATCTTGTATCTCGTCTGTAGTTGCTCTCTCACAGACGTGTCGTCACCTCCCTCTGTCTTTTTTACAAATACTTTCATGGTAAATGTTTCGATGAGCTACTTTCGCTTGTTCCCAGACTCCATGGATTTAAGCGTTATACTAGGCTGGCATCTCGCTCTCACCCTATCACTGTTGAAACTGTAAAATGTAGCCGTCTCTTCTACTCAATAAAACCTTAAAAATATAGATGTACTTCTTTCCAATACTTTTTACAAAGTATTTCTATTGCAAATACAAATAAAGTTATAATTTTTTAAAGTGCACACAAACTTTATGGACATACTGTATTATGCTTTATGAATTTTGGAAAAAAAGACAAAAACATTCAAAATGTTTATTTGAATCGTGCTCCAACTACCAGGCCGTCAAATATTTAGTTTGGTTGATTTTGTCAGGGTGATTTAAGCGAAACGTAAACACGGGCGACCTTCCATCAAAGAGAATCAACCAAATATTTCGAAGGAAGAGATTGCTAAGACGTTGAAAGTCAATGTTTCATCTGCTTTTCGCCATTTGAAGTAAAATGATTTTCAAGAAAAACGGCCGATGTTGCCAAATCAAAAAGACAGAATATTGTAAACTGGACATTGCAACAGCGTAAAGAGTTGAAATGGGCATTTCATATGTCTAGATTATATATACATTTCATCTCACATAACTGGCTAGAAAACGTATGTTGCAATTACAATTTTTAGTTAGAGTATGCTCCCAGATATTATGAATATTTTTTTCGCAAAAAGTTATAAACCGTGACATTATAGTAATGATAAATTTATAGACACTATAATTGAGTATAAATCTGAAATGCCCTTTTAAAAAAGTCAATTAACGAGACAAAGATGTAAAGGGTTGAGTAAAAGAAAATGAAAAGTTTTTAGAAGGAACCGAAAATCATATGCTAAACAGGAAACAAAGGGAAAAACGTCTATTCATGTTCAAAAGACCAGGGCGGCTGAGCCTTGTAAATAATTTTAGACGTTATTCGTATTATTTGTTTATTTTGTTTTATAAATTGTTATATTTCGATAAAACAGGCGACACATTTATCCAGAAAATATTTCAAATGTTAATCATGATAAATTTCTATCCAACAATGTATATGCATAAAACAGCTGTTTCATTAGTATGGACGTCTGGACAGCAAACCGGGCCTTGCTTAAAAAAAAAAAAAAAAAAAAAAAAAAATGAATTTTTTAAAAGTCATTCTGTTCATATTTTTCTTGTTTTTCTTTTGCAAATCTGCTGGAGCATTGCTGTGAAAAAAATCATTTTATTTCTTAAAGCGTTTTGCTTTTTGACTCATGGCTCCAGGTGGGATTTAAAGAAAGAAAGAAAAGACAATGTAGGTCTGAGTTAAGATATTCACACCATCTGGAAATCACAACGGCTCCACCATTTCAACATGTCTGCTGTCATCAAAAAAAAAAAAATCCAATATACGCATTGTTAACGTCAAAACTTATGTTGACTGTTTCCACCAGTCGCTAATGCAGCCACGATCTGTCGGTTCACTCAAGGATAACATGGAATTTGTCATTGAAAAGGGGGGAAAAAGCGCCATCATCTGTACTTACCAATTTCATTCGATTTTCCATATGGGCGACCTTTAAAAGAGACTTGGTGTTTGATCTAACGTATTTTGTCACGTGATTTATAAACAGCCTTGTTGCTTAACCTGAGAACACTAACCATCAATTAAACTTACACTAATAACCATGGGTATATCATACCCGATTTTGAAAATATCAAAAAAAAAAAAAATATTAAATATAAATGTTTATTTAAAATATTTTACATGCAGGCACTTCAAACTTTGTACTTTGAGTTAACATTAATAGGAACTGAAAAACATATTATTTAGGTAAGAAAATCAGGTACTGAAAATTGTAATTAGAAATAAGAAAATTTGCGCTGGGTACCCATGGTTAGTGTTCTAGAGCTAAATACCTAAAGATTCCATTGCTTGAGAAAAAATATCAAGTCAGTTTTCTTTGTAAAGGACAAAAATTAGCAATATAACATATAAAATTTATCAAACATCCATCAGTTCGAAATTAAAACAAACTTAGTTCTGCGGTGAATATACAGAAGAGAATATTATGGACAGGTTTATTGTATTATTACACAGTTTCGGCTGATACAGCAGGGTTCCTGCATCGAAACCGCGGGACATATCGGTTAAAGACGACCTCCAGATAAACGTAAAACAATAGGAACCTTAAAGGGTCCTACCGACGATATAGGAAGACGGAATCATACAGTATAGAAGAACAGGATCACTAAACAATCCAAAGCTCTCCTCTCCCTAAAAGTGCATCAAACGCATAAGTAGGGTCACCGTATAACACAGAGAGAGTACCTATCCTCTAAGGTATTTACCTTAGACTCTCTACTGAGTCAGGATGTTACACAAGGTCGGTGTGTTTTAATGTGGGGACCCGAGGTTCTCCACTCGGGCCACTGGTTAAAATTGGTCATAGCTTGTCTAAGCTAGTCATAACCGCTCATACGAACGCTACCGAAAAGATGTTACGGAAACAAGTCCGAGGGCTCTCTGCAGGCACCGGGTGGAGACAGCCACCGAAACAGAACGGATACTACAACTGCAGTATCTGCTCTGACAGGTGAAGCTATCCTTTTTGAGTTGCTGATTTCATCGCGTTAAGGGCGTACGCCGAGCTTCGTAAAAACCTTGTAGTCATAATAGTAAAATATCAAAAAACTCAAGATTTTAAAGATTTATACTACGAAAAAAACAGGGGTTTCGATTATTGCTATTCACAAGTGAATTTTGAAGGAATAAGTCACAGATGAAATCATTGCATAACCTAACTAACGAGATTGTATAAAGGGATATCAGAACAGGTTATTAGTATAGGTTATCGGCCACAAAGAGTTTACCGACTATTTTGTATCAGGAAGAATAACGTGTTTTAGTTTTCCAGTAGCAAACCGATACCTAATGTTTAGCCAATGATGCACTAACACTGAATACGAAATACGCGAGCGTAACAAACAAAACATTTAATAAGGCAAACAACTCACATACATATATTCAAAAGATTTGCATATGTCCCAAAACAAATGATTGTTCATAACGAGGAGGTTTACAGAACGAGAACAAAGAAATAACATACCAACTTTATGGCCTTTGACCGTCCGCAGATAAATGAACAGAAATTACTTTTTTCTTTCCGTGTCCATGTTGACCAGTTTCCATGTGTGTGCAAGCCCTGGTGGTTAGGAAGATAAAGAGACCGTTCCTTAAAAAACGGAAGCAAGAACTACAAGAGACCGAAGAGTTCTCCTCTCTAAAGGGGCCAAAATCCCATCAGTTCAACCCAAGGGAAAACAACTGCGTTCTCCCCAAAACGGTTTAGAAGAAATAACAAAAAAAGAACTACAAGGGGTTGGAAATTGCGAGGAAACATGACCCGCTCACTTCGTGAAGAAGAGTCAGTGACGTAAGCAGCTCTACAGAGGATAGATTTGTATAGCTGTCAATGTGCACAGGAGAATGCTTGATCGGGCGATATTTGAACTTTGACTTATGTTTTGCAGTTGGACGTGATAGTTTCACTTATGGTTGGTGAATGCAACAGTCAGTGAATAGGCAGCTGAATATGAAGGAGAGACGTCACTGAAGAGAACTAAAAAAAGAAAGAAAAATGGATTATTTTTGGTTATTTGGGGATGAATGAATTGTATGGCGCCATGCAAACTCTAAAACTCTGAATATTTATACATTATGGAGTCTCGAAATTTATAATAAAAAATATGATGAACGCAATGTCCCAACGCTCACCCCATATATATATATATATATATATATATATATATATATATATATATATATATATATATATATGAACTCTTTATACATTTGTTGGCATATATATACTAGAACTATTCATATTCTTGCTTATATATATATATATATATATATATATATATATAAACTCTTTATACTCTTGTTTATATATATATATATATATATATATATATATACAAGAACTATTCATATTTTTGATAGATACTCGCACACACACACAAACACATACATATATAGATTAGAACTCTTCATATTCTTGCTTAACACACACACACACACATATATATATATATATAAATATTAACTCTTTCTACTCTTATTGACATATATATATATGTATATATATATATATATATATACATATATATATATATATAGTATATATACAGGAACTATTCATAGTCTTGTATATATACACATGTATATATACATGTATACACACACACACACACACACATATATATATATATATATATATATATATATATATATTATTAGAACTCTTCATATTCTTGCTTAACATATATACATATATATATATATATATATATATATATATTATTAGAACTCTTCATATTTTCGCTTAACATATATATATATATTATAGAACTTCATATTCTTTCTTTATATTGACAGTAATTTTAACTCATTATATATTTATAACCCTCAACTGTTCCAATCATCGTTGTGGGTACCTGAATATAGTCGACGTAGACCTGATGATTCTTCCAGTGGGTGACCAGCTATTTCGCAACTTTTGACCGACAGAAGAAAACTAAATTTAGAATTACGAAATATATCTTTCTTGAAGACTATAAGAAAAGGAAATTTGGAACGTTAGATAATTTAGTGAACTCGACTGGAATTGACCCTGATTCCTCAAACCTAACCGCTACCCTTTACTCTATCGGTCCTTTTTATTATTTATTGGTTTTTATAAATATTAGGTTGGTGCAAAAATAATGACGCGATAATGTCGTTTTTTGACGTTAACAAATACGTCAAAAAACGACATTATTACGTCATTATTTTTGCACCAACCTAATATATATATATATATATATATATATATATATATATATATATATATTGATTTAGATTTTGTTTTTTTTGTGTGTATAGGCTGTAAATATTCATTTCTTTTGTTAACTTGTTAGCCAGCCTTCCCTGACGATCCACTTTCGTGAAACCTTGGCAGAATTGTCTGACCCTCTAGGTTTAACTAGGTCTGTTCTACTCACCGTATTGAGAAATTTATTTAGCTATTTTGCTTACTCGCATCGGTTTTTTTTTCCTTTGATACTGCAGTTGGATGCTAGACGTTTTCGACTGACATACATTTTTTGTTTATATATATATATATATATATATATATATATATATATATATATATATATATATATATATATAAGTAGTAGTAATAATTTTATAAGGATAAGAAATTATACACGTCGCAAAAACCTTCGGTGTGTTGATTTGCGAATAATCAAACCAATACCAAAGGGGAAAAAAAAAAACGTATAAAAAATGATAGAACCATATTATAGATGTATATAATTTTTGCTAATGAGTTTGATCTTAATTGTCTACCTCGTTATTTTGGCCTGCCTCATATTGGGATAAACTTTGTAAATGTCTACAACATCTACACCAATTCAACCTTTAAGCAATGCGTTGATAAGTAAAAGTAAATCTGTGATCGTTGTTTTAGTGTTTCGTTTAGTTGAGTAATTAGTTACCAAATTCTGCCGCCTGATGTGTGATGATGTAGACGCTGTTTGGTCAAGATATTAATTTCAGTCCTTATACGATGCCTCGGTGTCCGAGTCGTAGTTTTAAATTATCGACTCCTCGAGTTAAATTTTAGTATTATTTTTATAGCTTGTGTAAGGACAATCGCTAATAAGCAGTTCTGCTTAAATATTCTACAGTGTAATGATCCTGATCGACAATGAAATCTACACTAATGCAGTCTTGTACATTACGATACTTATTCCAGTTAATATCTCCATGAATTTTCATGCATCTGGTCATTTTATATATATTCATTTATTGCATAAAGTAAAATTGACCACCATTCATTTTTCATCTAAGGTAAGGCTTGTAAAATTGAACGCCTCATGATAGGAAAAACAGTTTTTGATTCCTCCAGGAAAATAAATCAACACGGCCACTCGTTATCGCATTTTCCAGACATGAGATGTATGTTAGTCTTATTCAAACCCAATGTAGTATAGACTGTTTTCGTATACGAATTAGAAATTTAAAATTAAAGTTTGACAGCAGTCAAAAAATTGATACAGAAATTATCCACTTCGCTGTTTCGGTCAGACGATATACGCGTCCGTGTTAAGGGGATGGTTGAATGGGAAGAGGTTATATAACATTAACCCGGATATCAAGCTTATGACATTAAATTGGGGTTATGTCAAGAATGAGGTGATAATTTGAAACAAAAAGAGTACAGAAAAGGGAGTTTTATATGAACAAAAATTAATTATATATATAGAAAGTTAGGTTCCTACTTAAAAAAAAAATAGCAAATTATATTTTAAAATGACATATATTAAAAAAAATAATAAATTGAATCAGTTGTTAGATCTACTGCAAGGAAACATTGTTCACTCTATCAGTACAGATAATTTTTCGCGCCAAATTCCTTCCTGCACATTTATACATCTCTCATACATCCGAGCATTGAAAATTACTACCAAATCTGGTCTGGTGTTCCTGCTATATGTCTCGAGACTTTCGATAATATTCAAAGATTGGTCTGTAATGTTGACGTGTCGAAAGACTGACTATCCCTCTCTAAACTTATTATTGAAACATGGACTGGTCCATCCGAGAACGCCTGCACATGGTACAGTGACAAAAAGTGGGTTGCAAAGGCACAGCGGTTTTCAGTCGTACGCTTATTGCACAAAACAAGTGCATTGTCAATAAGTTGACATAGTACAAAATTAACGATACTATCTTTCAAAGCAAGAGAAATGTTTTTCTTCAGTATTTATAAGGCAGCGAAAGAGAGTTGGAAAAATGGTGAAATAGAAAATTTCATTGCTAGAATGATGTATATTGTATAAGGTTGTAATTAGAGACATAAAATGCATTTAAACCAATTAAAAACAACAAAGAAAATTACCAATGGATGTGCGATACATTTGACTTGACATTTCGAATGATAAATCACGTAATTTCCCATGTATAATACGCATTTGTACCGCATTTTTTCTAAAAAGATAATAGCCAAAATCAGGGGGCTGTATTTTGAACATCTACAAAGAATGTTTAAAACATTGCCGTAAATAAATTAAGAATTTTCATAGAACTAAATTAGAATAATATTATTCTATGTTTAAAAACATTTTTAAATAAGAGTTGCAAACGCTGGCCTTACTGAAATTGGAGAGATACAGTTTATAGGGTTTGATACCAAACAAGGGGTGCGTATTATGCGTGAGTAGAAGCATTTTCCCACACTTTCAGCACAATTTTAGGGGTGCGTATTATGGATGAGGGCGTATTATATATGGGGAATTACGGTACTCAAAGGCGTTGTGTAAAAGAAAAAGAAGGAATCAGCAAATGTCGGAATTGAACGCGAAAGGAGAAAATATTATTCAAGGAGAATGCATATCTTTAAATGGGAGGTGTTTGCGTAGAAAGTCTGATCCACCTTCCTTACACCTATTATTGAAATATGGACTCGTCCATCCGTCTTGCGTAGAATGTCTGCTCATAGAACAGTTGTAAAAATGTGGGTTACAAAGGTGAAGAGAGTTTCAGGTGTACGTTTGTCGCGCTGAACTACTGTATTCTCAATATATATTCTCATGTAATTAAACTCTTCTTCATTCAAACTTTTGTCTACAATCTTTTCTTTAAAGTCTTACTAAACAGAAACTATAAATGTTATACGAATTTTATAGCAAGTTTTATTGGTCCTGGCATCTCGACTTCAATCACATTCTTTCGGCCGTGAAGTAAATTCCCTTTCTCCTTTCTATAAATATTTTCTTGGCAATTTTTCTAACAGCTTCCCCTCCTTGATATCCTCTACCCCATAAATTTCAGCACGCAATTCGGTTTAATCGTTGTGCATTTGAAATAGTTAGAAATAACCGTAGATTCTATTCTGATTTTTTCTTTAAATGCACGTCTCAAATTCTCTTGTCGATCCTTGCTTCCCTGTTACCGCCTATCGCCATCTTCTCTCTCCCAGAAACCTTTTCTTTTATTATTCTTTCTCCTCACTAACATCTCATTTTTTTCCTTCTCAGGAACCCCTTGTATATTAGTGACATTATCCCCTTGCTTGGGGTGGAATTATTAAAAGAGTCTATGAATTATATTCATATCTTTATGATGTAATGAATATGCATACACCTGGGTTCCCCCTAACAGTATTATGATTGGCTGGTGTCAGACATAAATACAGACTAATGTGGAGGTACATGACAATGCCTATTGTCTTCGTCTTTTGACGAGGTCTATTATCTACCACTACGACGAGGACCAGTCTATTCTGGTTACCCGCTAGATTGTCTACCCGGTTACAATAGTCATCAACCAATTTACTACTTCGAACAAATATATCCCTTTCCAGGATATATTACTTTATCATTTATTTGGGATATGTTTATGTTCATATTGGTAAATTGTAGAAAATAATAGTGTTTTCAACTGTTTGTGCAATCTCTCCACGGTAGTATGTTGTTTAAAATATACGCAGAATGGGTTCTACATTTACTTGCTTTTAATATTTAAACATTGTTGGTTGTTTCTAGCTGACGGACAAATATTATCCGAAGTGATTAGAAACAAATGCAGATTAGGTAAAATGGAATGGTTTAATGAAAGGCATGTAGAAATACAAAGATTGAACATTATAGATAGGGTAGGTTTAACAAAAGAATTAACGGGACGAAAAATGTGCTCCTGAAGGTGTTGTATAGAATCAAAGGCGGGAATCCTCATAATAAATAAAGAAAAATACTCCAATGATGCAAGAAAAAACAAGAATAAGGGAGAGGGACAGAGAGAGGGAGAGGGAGAGGCACAAAGAAAAAAAAAGGAATAACTGGAAATAGTTATGATTTAAGATCGGCACTGGACAACAAAATCAGGAACAATATATATATATATATATATATATATATATATATATATATATATATAGTTTATGCAAACTTAGGTAATCTGTATGGGTAGACCCGAGGAGGATGATATCCGGAGAGCTCAATGTAAAATTCAGAGCAGATATGTTTGAATAAAAACAGACCACGTTAAGGTTCCATGTAATAAATTATTTCACCATAACCCCTTTAACAGGGCTCTGGATCATTTAGATACAGAAAAAACTTTAACCTCCCAAACATGCCCGATAAAGTAACGCGAATTAACAGCCTCTAAAAAATTTGAAAGAAAAACTGTCCTCGTGAAAGTAGTGTAGCTTCTTCCTTTAAAGTCGGTCTCCACCCCTCCACTCCTTAGCCATCTATATCTTGAGACTAGACACAATAAATTCGAACAACATCTAGCCGACACATTGGAGTTAAAAATTAAAAATAAGAATTTGAAATGATACATATGACACATTCATATCCTCATTCCCACCTCACTTCCTCACTTCGTTAATTTTACGTGTACTTGATGAGGTCCGTCAAAAATGTGTGAATTTCTTTTCATTTTTCATTTTTCATTTCAATTTTTGAAAGTAAAGTCTGATGATCCAGAGCCCTGTTAAAAAGCGTATGGTGAAATAATTTATTACATGGAACCTTAACGTGGTCTGTTTTTATTCAAATATATATATATATATATATATATATATATATATATATATATATATATATATATATATATATATATATATAATAAAAAGGCTTAAACACTAATATTCCATGGTCATAATTTATTCCATTGGAATCGTAAATACGATCCAATTCATCAGACCTACAAATTCAAAAAGAAAACAGGAAAGAACAACTCCGGAAATAAAAATAAAAAAAGAATTTAGAGAGAGTGTAAGTATGAGAGTGTGGGACGAATGTTAGTTCTAAAGAGAGGGGTAACATTCGAGAGAATTTGGGAGATTAAAACTTAACAGAGAGGGGTTTTATAAAACTAGGTGTGAGTGGAAGGGGGAAAATGAATGTTGTCGGATGTCAAATACATTAAAGATACATTTCGTGGTGACATACTCATACCTATATATATATACATACCTATATATATATATATATATATATATACGTATGTATATTTACCACTAATATTATCAATATATATATATATATATATATATATATATATATATATATATATATATAAGAGAGAGAGAGAGAAAGCAATGGATAATGAAAGACTTGAAATAGGTGTGATGTTAGGTTGGCACTGGATAAGAAAAACCAGAACAAAAGAGAAAGAGAGAAAGAGAGAAAGAGAAAGAAAGAGAGAGAGAGGAAGAGAGGAACGGAGAGAGAAAGAGAGAGAGAGAACCGATGAAGAAATGAAAGAATTAGTCTAAATGGAAAAAAAAGTTGTACGTATTGAAATTTATTGAAGCTTGCTGAATATTTAAAGGGAACGAAACTATAAGTCATGCAACTCCCTTTTCTGCACCCTTTTCGTTTCTATTTAACATCTTCATATTACCCCTGATTTGATGTCATACGGTTAATATCCGTGTTAATGTTAAATAACCTCTTCCCATTCAACCCTCCATAGCCATAGTGAAGAGCCATAACTGTTCCGCTTTGGTCAATACACGCCAGCTTTAAACAATTTTGATTTTATTCCGTTCCTCGCTAATTCTGAAAGGAATGCTTGACAATCTTTTCAAAGATGATGAAAAGACTTGCAGCAATATAAATGTGGTTCTACAGAAGGATGATGAGGATACCATGAACTGAACATGTGAGCAACGACGATGTCATGTAATATCGATGCTTCTATATGGTAGTGAATGCTGAACAATCTTTTCACAAATGAAGGACACAGAAAGGAGGCCGGGAACAACATTGACCCTGAGAATACTACGGAAGTTTTAGAGAAAATGAAAACTAAAAGGACACTTATATTTAACATCATGAAGCGACGAAGATTTCTGGAGGCACATAATGAAGAAGGAGGGCTAAGAAAATCTGATACACACGTGACAGAGAACAAGAGAGACAGAGGAAAACAACGTATAACATTTGCTTGAGCAAAGAGATGGTGGAACAGAGTTTATGAAAAATAACAGTAAGACAAAGTTTATCAAGAGCTACAAGAGAGAGGAAGATGTGGAGAGCCATGATCGCCTACGTCCTAAGATGTCACAGTGCATAAAGATTAATCAAGGAATAACCCTCTATGGATGTTAGCTGTAGTTCTTATTATATATTTGAATCTTCATTAATACATTTTTCTGTTTTGTTCGCGGTTTTCCAAACATATATATTAGTATGTTCAGAAAGTCATTACAAAATCTGCCTCTAATTTACACTGCAAAAAAAAACAAACAAAAAAAAAACAAAACAAAACAAAAAGGATTAATGAAGATGAATAGTACAAAAAGTACAAAATGTGCCTCTTCTATCCGACTGTATGCACTTTATAATGTATTTCAGACTTTAATTTCCTGCAGGATTATAACTTTAGCGAAACTATGCGTTGATTTTTAAAGTTATAATCCGGCAGGAGGTTACATAATTTCAATGTATGAATTCTGAAATGTAGCCGGGCTGTACAGTCCTTTAAAAAAACATTTGTGCAATGTGTAAGCGTGTGGTAAATCTTGTACATGTCAGCAGCTATTTAAAAGGACAGAAGAAGAAAAATGGAGACGGAATAGAAGAAGAAGCATGGACACGAATAATAATAATAATAATAATAATAATAATAATAATAATAAGAAGAAGAAGAAGAAGAAGAAACATATTCGAGCATCGTTATTGCGTTCAATCAACGAGAATTATGTTACTCTTATTCAACCCTGGTGTTCAGGAGCCGTTCCTGTCTGAATGTCTTGTTTTTTTGCTTTGTTTTAATATAACTTGTTATATATATATATATATTTTTAATATAAATTTAAATGTAAAATTAAAAATTGATAATTTAAAAAAAAAATTTAATGTAATTTTTTAATGATATTCTCAATTATCTCAATATGATTTATTGTTAGTCTTTTTAATATATCATTTTCAAATATAATTTACCATTTTTCAAGTAGGAACCGAAGTGTGTGTATATATATATAATGTCATCCACAGACAGACTGTTTCGCTGTATCACAGCTCATCAGTGCGGCTAGACATCCGTTCGTCTCTAGCTAGGATCGAAACCCGACTGAATTGGTATCAGGCGGATATTCTACCACTAAGCTGTCGGCGCACGGCTGGGTTGAAGGTGGATACATATAATATATAAATATATATATTAATGTTATATAACCTCTTCCCATTCAACCATCCCCTTAATACGGACGGGTATATCGTCTGAGTGAAACAGCGAAATGGATAATTTCTGTATGAATTTTTTGAGTGCTGTCAAAGTTTTATTTTAAATTTCTAATTCCGACATGAACACATTTTATACACGGGCTTGAATTAACCTAACGTATTTCTCGTTGGTGGAAACAGATCTATAACCACACCCCGTATGAGGTAATTTCGGATTTTCTGGTGTAATATATATATATATATATATATATATATATATATATATATATATATATATATATATATATATGTGTGTGTGTGTGTGTGTATGTTTTGTGTGTGTGCCTGTGTGTGCCTGTGTGTGCGTAGTGTGTGTGTATGCGTGGTGCGTGTCTCTGTGTTTGTTTTAATAAGTAATGCCATAAACGAGATCTATGTAACTTTTGCAAATGAGCTTCATCTTAATTGTCTAACTTGTTATTTTGCTCTGCCTCATATTGGGATAAACTTTGTAAATGTCTACAACATCTACACCAATTCAACCTTTAAGCAATGCGTTGATAAGTAAAAGTAAATCTGTGATCGTTGTTTTAGTGTTTCGTTTAGTTAAGTAATTAGTTACCAAATTATGGCGCAAAATTCCTCTCTTCTATCCGACTGCATAAACTCCTGAAGGATTGTAACTTTAAAAATCAACACATAGATTCACTGTATGAATTCTGAAATGTAGTCGTGTTGTACAGTCCTTTAAAAAACATTTGTGTGGTGTGTAAACGTGCAGTAAAGGCTTGTAGCCAGATGCTATTTAAAAGAAGGTATCTACATAATGACACGGCACATATTGATGAAGAAGAAGGAGAAGTGGAAGACGAAGAAGAATAGGAAAATGGATAATAATAATAATAATAATAATAATAAGAAGAAGAAGAAGAAGAAGAAAAGGAAGAATAGGAAGAAAAAGAAGACGAGAGAGAAGTAAAATTAATAATAAGAAGGAGAAAAAGTAGATGAAGAAGAAGAAAAAGGAGATAATAATAATAATAATAATAATAAGAAGAAGAAGAAGAAGAAGAAGAACAAGAAGAACAAGAAGAAGAACAAGAACAAGAAGAAGAAGAACAAGAAAAAGAATGGACACAGAACAGATGAAGAGGCATGGAGACGGAACAGAAGAAGAAGAAGCGAATTCGATCATCGTTATTGGGTTGTTAACGTGAGATAAGCCATGTACTTTTGTGCTCTTGCACAACCGTTAACAAGTAAAAGGAAGATTGCAAGTCAAAATGCATATTTTATGGCTGTAATTATCTCGAAAATGTTTCATATCCGACAACATGCTGTAGCCAACAACGAATTTGTTGCAATCCACTTGGAAATAAATCTGTGATGGCGCTTTCAATTCATACTTCTTTATTCAAAAATTCTGAATAGATTCTTATTTTTTCAACGGAAGTTTTATATCCATACGCACACAAGATCCCTAACCACAGACATTTTACACTTAGCGAACCATCTCTCTTTCTATCCGTCTATAATATAGTATATTCACTCACCCTCTTTCTCTTTCCATCGGTCTATAATATAGTATATTCACTCGCCCTCTCTCTTGCAATCTGTCATAGAATTTGCTGAATACAAGAACAATTAAGCCCGACAAACTTAATGATGATCTCAAACAGGTTCAAGCAAGGTTTTAAAATAGCTTTTCACATGCAGCTATCATGCAGAATCACGTGATCAAATACGAAACGTGGAGCAGAAAATTGACGAAAGGAACCAGTTGGAGCCCGAGTTTTAAGCGAGTAACATCACATTTAACTTGTTAACGTAAAGCAAAGGAAATCGCACAATGAAGAATTGTTCCAATTCAACCCAACATAATATGCTGCATATATCAAATGCACAGGTGAATTACTAAGCATGATAATCATCTAAGCACTCAATTGGACGAAGACTATGACTTATACTATGACTGAATTTTCCTATTCTATATTACAGAATATGTGAAGAAGTGAGTAAATGACCAACTCTTGGAGTCAAAACTCATAACACTGAAGAAAAAATAATATATCAAAAGATATCACTGAATGGGAAAAACGAACTGAACAAAAAGTAGAACAAAAGAGAAATATATATAAAAAAAGAAAGAGAGCGAAAGAAGAAAAGAGAAAACCCTATTTTCTTTCAGGCGAATGACAAAAGCTAAAAAAACTTTGACTATTGATATCAGGATATATAACATATATATCCTTCCACACAGAAATGTATAGCAAATATCTTTCTACGTACTACCTTGCATTAATATTTTCATATATCGTTTTGTTATAATGAAATCGTATTACGTTATATATCAGTGTCTGTTGTTTGTTACTATTGGTTGTTTTCACTTCACCCGTGTATTTGACTCTGTGAGAGAATTCTCCCGCTCCTGAGTGGTAAAACGTAGTCATCTCCTTTGACAACAAGACTTTATATTTTCTTTTTAAGTTTTGTGTTGCCGTAATTGGTTCGTAACAGAAGATATCAAAAGGTAAATGCCTTTGTTTTTTAATCATTAAAGTCATTTCTTTTCAAAACGTAGATGATCATAGCACTCCACTACTTCCATTCCCTTTTTAATATCTGTGAATTGCTATGACTTACACGGAATGAAACATGCTATGATTCCATGTAACTTCTTTTTAGATGTACAAAATTTCACACAGTACGAACCTAGAGAGCCACTCAGACAGGGAATTATGGTATGGGTTGTGCTATATCAATGGAATAGGCGTTAGTAGGAACGGTAAGGATTGACCATTGACATGAAGAGTCAAAGGTCAATCCTTATTGAGAAAAGTTAATAATGTTCGACCTTTGATTCTTCAAATAAAAAAGAATTGTAATGTTCAGAAATGCATCCATGTGTCGCTTCCATAAATTAGCAGTTTTTGGAAAATTATACTTGTTCCTTACAATTGGAATACATAGAAAATGAGGATGCTTCGATAACGTGGACGGAGGACAAGGTGTTCTGACTGTAAATGTCTGAACTTGTGGAGTTAATAAAGGAAATTCATTTGAAGACTTCTACATTGTCCTAGATTGACTAGAGAACAGATTGTACTTTGATAATAAATCTATAACTGGGAGAAATAATGGCTTCAAGATTTTTCTAAGAAATGTCACGACCTTCATACAAATGAAATACAGAGAAGCGAAGGATAATTCTCTTCCGTGGACGGAGCACAATGTGTGCTTGCTGTAAATGTCTGAAATGGTGGCGATAATAAAAGAAACTCATCGGAACACGTCTACATTTTCCGCAGTTTGGATTTCAGTGTTGTCCTTCAAGACTGACTCTCACTCTAGAGAACCTAGTGAACTTTGCTATCTAACCTAGAGTTGGGAGAAGTAATGGCTTCAAAGTTTTTCATAGAAAATGTAACTTTCCCTTTACAATTGGAATACATAGAAAATAAGGATAATTTCTTTGGGTTGACGGAGGAAGTCATGCCCTGGTTTTAAATGACTGAACTGATGGACTTGATAATGGAAACTCTATATGTACCCGTCTGCATTCTTCACGATTTGGAATTCCCTGTTGTCCTACTAGATTAGCTGTCATTCAAGGCTAGACAGGCCAGTGTACTTTGTTACTTAATCTAGAGCTGAGAGAAGTAATGGCTTCAAGACTTTGCTTCGAAAATGTTACTTCCTCCTTACAATTGGAATACATAGGAACTGAACATGATTTTATTCCGTGGACGAAGCACGGATTGTCTTGCGCTAAATATCTGAACTGTTAGATTTAATAATGGAAAATGATTTGAACATGTTTCCATTCACCCAGGTTTGCAACACAACATCGTACTTTTTGATTGGCTTTCACCCAAGGCTAGATTACCCGCTGTTCTATTTAATATAATGTCTCCAAATTTTTCTTGGAAAATGTCACTTCTTACTTACAAATGGAATGTATAGGAACTGAGGATAATTCGATTCGCTGGATGGAACACTACGTTTTCTGGCTGTGAATGTATGAACTGGTGGAATTAATAAAGAGACACGTCTACATTTTCCACGATTTGGAGATTCAAAATTGTCCTTTTAGATCGGCTCTCACCCAACGCTAGAGAATCCAGTGTTCTTTGCTATTTAACCTCTAGCTGGGAGACGTAATTACTCCAAGATTTTTGTAAGATAATTCGTGCCAAAAAGAACAAAACTAGCTCAGCCGAAATTTGAATTTGTTGATTTCATTTTTCGGGATGCTAACCTTCAGGCTATCTGCTTTTTCGTGGTCGAAGTGATTGAGAGAAGAAAACGAACATACTTCGAGATGATATTTGCTCTGGCCAGGAAGTAATTTACTTAAAGAAATATCAAACCGGATTCAACAGAAATGTGATTCTACATAAGGTTACTGAGAATTCTATTAACGTATCATGTAAGCAAC
>OZ010589.1:94362861-94607861 GCA_963932145.1 Acanthosepion lycidas | reverse complement strand
ACGCACAGCCCAACTCTTTCTCTGGATAGTGAAAGAAGAGAAACATTGATGTTTAAACAATGGCCGATGATTATTTCTGTAATTAATGTGGAACCAGTTTCTGTCTGCCTTTCTGGTTACACGTAGAAATCAGAAAAAAGATTTCTGATTTCTTTAAGAAGCAGAGGATTCATTGGCTGGAAATCATTTTTGATCATTAAACTGAGAAAACGGTTGTTTTTAGCTAATAAGGGAAACTTTTTTGAATGAGTTTGACATCATTCGTGTCATCCATACCTAGTTTGTTTGTTTTTAATTGCGGCATATCAACGTCAATGGGTCATTTAATGCCGACAACTTTTTTTTCCTGGTAATACTTTTGTTTTGTCAAAAACCCATTTCTGTTAATTTTTTTTTTCCTCAAAAATGTATAGCTGGTAATATTAATTTTTTCAAAAACATATAGCTGGTAATATTATTTTTCTAACAACGTATTATCAGAGGCCTTGCTGTTGGACGTAGTTCATCGTCTTACCCAGGACGCGGATGTAGTTTATCGTCATACCCAGGACGCGCATGCAGTTTATCGTCATACCCAGGACACGGATGTCGTCTATCGTCATACATAGAACGCGCATGTAGTTTATCGTCATACCCAGGACGTGGATGTAGTTCATTGTCATACCCAGGACGAGATCTGGGTTTGGGGGTTAACAATTTGCCTATAGCTGGGACCCCGGGTGAAGGGTGGACCTGGGAACACCAGCAATTAAGAGGTGGTTCCAAGCTCCTCAAAACTTCCAGGATCAGAGGCCTTGTTGTTGGACGTAGTTTATCGTCATACCCAAGACGCAGATGTAGTTTATCGTCATACCCAAGACGCGGATACAGTTTATCCTCATACCCAGGATGATCCATATCTTGTTCAGTCCATAAGATAAGGACATTTTAGTAAACAGTGAAACTGAAATGAAACGGTATAATGAATAGAAATAGATCTTTTACTTCACATGATTTAATGCAAGGGTGGGGATTTGCTTCGTGTAGATAAACTATGTATCCGTCAAGCCTAATTGCCTAGAAGTTCGTTGTCACAGTCCGTGTTGTTGTTTTGTGTTTTCTTAATCACACGTTGAAGAACTGAGAACTATGAGGATAAGACGAAACTATTTATCCCGCCAGACAACCACCAGTCGTGTCTTTAATAAAACAGAAATAATAAGCCTAAGTATTTAAAAGTCCTCAGGTACATTCCTTCCAGGCATTTAAGATTTTGGCCAATTCTCATGGTCAGCGTCCAGGAATTAATGACTTACTCCATTTCGAATTGAAAGACGATAATCGGAAGTTGGCCTTGTGTTTGCTGGAGCGAAAGGAAATGTGTGTTGAAATTAGTTTTCGAATTTCTAAGTCTGATAATGTTTGCAAAAGATTGTTCAGACAGAAATAGATTAAGTTGTTTGAAAAGAAACACTGTTCATAGGTCGTAAAATTTAAATTATCTGTCAAGAATAAAATCAGTTTTGGTGGTGAAATCAAAAGCCGACTGTGGAACTATTTTATTTTTTATTCCTTGTGGAAGGAAATATATGTATTGATCTATATCAAACTTTAAAGTCCGGCACCTTAGAAATCGTTCCACAGAGAAGAAAAAAGATGGAGGCAAATAAATCAAGGGAATAGAGATGATTATAGCTGATGTCATTTCGATTGAATTTGTTTTACTTATTGTGAATTTAAGGTTAGCATTCTGAAGAATAGTACATTTTCCCTTAAACAAATGCGTCTATTCTTTGCTGAAGTTTCAAAGAAAAACGTAAAACTATTATAATATGAAATACTCATATAAAAACACCCATATTAAAAAAATGCTGATACGTTCTTGCGGACCTTGACACCCATCCCTAATAAAATTATTACGTATTCCTAAATTTTTGTCAGTTCTCGTATGTAAAATAATTAATTTAACAAGGTACACCTTTGTAGACAATAAGAAATATTGATGAGACGAGTGACTACATCCGTGTCATGGGTGGGACTATGAACTGCATCCGACAGCAGGGCCTCTGTTAGGGAGGTTTTGAGGAGCGTAGACGCGCCTCTTGATTGCCAATGTTCCCATGTTTCACTTTGACCCGGGATGCGGGCAGCTGTTGGAGTCCTATCTGGGACAATAATTGGCACCCAAGCTGGGGTCGGGGCATCATGAAAATGTAAAAATAAGTTTTAATACCAGTATTACTCTTTTGTAAATAAAAAAAATATAGCCAGCAATGACTTTTCGAAAAAAAAAATATTAACAGCAATACATTTTTTGGTGGAAATATATTAGCATTAACAATCTTGTCGGCATTAATGACCCATTGAGGTTAAAACAAACCAAACAAAACCGTTCCAAAATTTAAAGTTCACCACAGCGAAGAAAAAAAAATGAGGGTAAGTAATCACGGTAATAGAGAGAAATATAGCGGATCTCATTTCAACTGCATTTATTTTACTTATTCTGAAGTTAAGGTTGGCATTTTGAAGAATAGCATATTTTCCCTTAAACAAATCCTTCTATTCTTTGCTGAAATTTCAAAGAAAAACGTAAGACTATTATAATATATACATACATACATACATATATATATATATATATATATATATATATATATATATATATATATATATATATATATATTATATATATATATGAAAGATGGCGCAGAGAAACAGGAAGGAAAGTGTTGCAGAATATCTATAGAATTATTCTTCCTTTATTCATGGAAACATCCGAAGCCGAAACGGTGAAGTTAATGTTTAACAAAGACGTGCCCCTGAGATATGCTCGGTGAATTCGGGTTTCGACGGAAGATACTATTTTCTTTCCGATTTCGCGCCATTAAGTCTAACGGTGAAGATAAACTCCTACAATAAAAGAATCAACTATAAATAAAATAATATTTCCGTTGAATACATTCAAAATATGACTGAATAAAGCAATACAATGATATTGGTTGGATTCCTACGTCTAAATTTATTTCAATTGATTTACTCGGGATTAGTGTGAGTGAAGTCTGTAGCAGGATAAACTAAAGTTGAATATTGTTGTATTAATCCCTTTGCGGATACTGTCGAAATATCACGCGTGCTGGGTGACACGGTAAACTACATAGACGTCCTGTTTAAGACGATAAACGACATCCGCGTGCTGGGTATGGCGATAAACTACATCCAACACCAAGGCCTCTGTTCAAGAGGTTTTAAGGAACGTTGAATCACCTCTTAATTGCTGATGTTCCAGGTTCACCATGACCCGGGCTGGTAGCAACTGTTAGGGTCCCAGCTATGGGTAAACAGTTACCACCCAAAATGGGGTTAAATCACTAAGAATCTGTAAAAATATGTTTTAATACCAGAAATACTTTTTGTAAAACAATTATTACCAGTAATATATTTTTGAAAAAAATATTACAAGCAATAAAAATTTTTCGTCTCCATTAAATATCACATTCAGGTTGATATGCCGTAAACCAGACCAAACCAAACGATAAAACAAAACAAACAAATGAAAGTGGCTATTATATCTTCTCCCAAAACACAAGGACTCTACCCAAAATTTGAAACCAAATGAGAATGACAACATCAATTTCTGTACAAACCGTGTACCTAAAAAGAATATATCAATGAAAGCAGACTCTCGACAACAACCCTCTTTCTAAAATTAAGTCAATGAAACTGGATCGACACACAGTTTGCTTATAAAAATATATATTCTATTTGTATGAAACTATTGTAAAAATCTTGTCGGCATTAAATAACGCATTCAGGTTGATATTCCTTAGAACAAAACAAACCGAACAAAGCCAAAATCGAAATATCACGAGATATTTTTTTTTGTTCTGGGTTTTATTTTAGCATAAGATGTGCTAGGAATTCAGGGCAATTCGTAGATGTGTTTAAGTGGAAGTAAATACATGTTGCCTTGAAGCAGTTTACAAGATAACTCAGTAAAAACGTTTCTGTGTCCTACGCTCTTATCTGTCAAGTAGATATTGGTATTTTCTCGACAGAAAAAACAAGTAAGTTATTGCAGCGTTTGAGAAGATATCTAGCCTATATGACGTCACACGAAAATAGTCCTGTCTGAGAAGTTTTATAGTGACGTCGTCTTCAGGGTTAAAACTAACAATTGACTTGCCCACGTGTAGAAGATTAAGAGTGGATGATAAGACTAGGAAACACTTGGGTAATTTTAACAAAATAAGATAAGGAATTTATTTGTGAATTTGCACGCCCGTTTCCGGAAAATAAAACAGATATTTTTAAAGTCTGTAGTTTTAACGAATTGCGTGCAGAGAAAACGTTCAGACAAAGCGTAAATGATCAGACACAAAATGATATTGAGATTTTTAAAACAAAGGCTGACGAATTCGTTGCTCACAGGAGTCGTGTGAGGTTGCATAGATCCTCATTTTTGTCACCATATTTATTACAACGTTTCGGCCGTTGTACGCTCCGGGCTTCTTCAGGTGGTTGAAATGTCAAACTGAACACTTTATTTCGCTCACTGGGGTAGATTGTTCTAGTTCCAGTTAAATGTCAGTTATCTCCTATTTAATGTCAGTTATCTGTTATCTCCTGTTAATTTCCCTCTGAAGTTTTTCCACTGCCTTAACCGGGTATTGAACTCACACTCTTTGGGTCCTGTAACTGGATCTAACCAACGCCTTTATTCAATGTGCCATATGTCTTTGAGGGCATTTTCGGATGAATTTCTGGGTATTATAAACCTAATGTCTTCAGCAACCATTTTTACAAGTGCTCATATTGCAATTTTTTGCTGTTATTCTTTCATGTTTTACCAGAGCTTATATTGCACCTTTTGTTGTTGTTATCGCTTTTCTCTGACACTCCTTATTACTGTTTGCCATATTGTATTCATTTCTATGCTTGGAGATTTTTGTGGCATCGCATATGTGCTGATTACTTAAGTTTACGAATTTTTCAATGGTGTTCCTTGTCTATGATCTCAACCTGGTCCCACAGGGGGAGGTGATCTCCTTTCTCTCTCCATATGTGGTCAGCCACGCCTGATTTTTCCACTTCCCCTCGTGTTACAGCTTTCTGGTGTTCTTGAAGCCTTACCTTAAGGGGGCGGCCTGTCTTTCCTTTAGATTTCTTTCCGCAGCTGCACGGAATAGCGTACACACAGCCTTTAGTCACGTTCTCCCCTATGGGGACAAAGATGCTGACAATAGTCCGAATAATGTAAATAATGTACATAATACCTCATCTCAGAGATATAGACAGGCAGTAAGTTCCTGTACCAAAACTCTTGTGCTTTTATGCGGATCCAATCTTTTAATCTACAGCTTGTATGTACAAACCTTCACTGCATCTGTCCACATCACACTAATGTTTTCAATAGAACGGCCGTTCAGGAGTCAGGGAGCGAGACTATATGTTGCTTTATAATAAATTACAATCCTACAGGGATTTAAAGTCCGAAATACTCTACAAACGGCACATAGCCGGATAAAAGAGATGAAACATTCTTTTGTACTATTCCTAGATACGCTTGTACTATTACTCTTCCTTAAGCAATAGTTGTTTGCTGCATAATTCAAAGGGGTGGGGAATTCGTAATCTATATCCGGAAATTCGCTAGCAAAAAAGAAAAAAAATTAATGGCGGCAATACGAAAATATAATACGAACTAGATATCTTCCATAGATTATTATTGACTCATTCTTCTTTATGTTCCCTCAGGGGTAGATGACAATAGCTCTTCTCAATTTTATGACCCTTGTAGATCTGAATAAACTGCCTTTCAGTTATTTCTCCTAAGCCCTGTCTTCCGATCCATTTTTCTCAAGCTCACTATGTATGTTAGGTGTCGTTTTCCTCTGTTCACCTTGCCCCCTCTCCGTCCCGTGTGTATCAGATTTACCAAGTCCTCCTTTCTCATTATGTGCCCCAGAAACCACAACTGCCTCTTTCGGAAGTAAAGTATTAGTTTCTTTTTGCTTCCCTTACTTTTTTTTAAAAAAATCGCTGTTGTATAAATTTTCGTTTCATAGCTGTCCTCAGCATCCTTCTGCAGGATCACATTTCAGTTGATTCATGTTTCCGCTTCATCTTCAGTACTATTTTCCTCGTTTCTTACGAACTCTTCTTATTTATTATCGCACTACTTACCTTCTGGACTGCTTCCTTGGCTATCCCAATACACATTCGGATTTCAGTGTCACAAGTCTCGTTCTCTGTTAAAACACTTCCCAGAAATTTAAATGTTTGATTTTGTATTTCCGACTTGCATTTCGTACTTTGGGTCTATCCTTTTGCTAACAACCATGCATTCTATTTTCAATCAGTTGATATTTAATTCTTTTTATCAATTTCCTCTGTAAGAGTTTTTATTTTTTAGATTTCTTTTTGTGTCTACTGTGTAATATGCATACCTTATGTTTTTAAGATTGTAGCTGCCAATAACGAATTCTGCTAGAATGTCTAATATTTTCGCTCTATAGGTTGAATAAGTCCGCTGAAAAGACACGTCCTTGTCATAAAACCCTTTTTTTTATATATCTTCTGAACTCATTTTCTGTCCGTACGCAGACTGTTTGCTGCCAGTATAGCTTCTTGATTATTTTAATATCCTTCATAAATATATCGAAGATGTTGAGCAATTCCAGTAGGTCTTTATGGCTTATTTTATCGAACGTCTTTGCATAATCTATAAAACAAAGGTACACGTCCTTTTGCATCTGTATTGCTCTTTCTGATAACATTCGAGCATAAATATCGCGTTCCTTGTTCCAGTGTATTTAATGAAATGCACTGCTTTTGTTCTACTTTGTGTCTGATTCTGCTTCGCACTCTTTTCATCAGAATTCGGATACGTTTTGTTATATGGCGCATTAAACTGATTGTCCGATGGAATTCATTTGCCTCGAACCTCTTAAGCAGTGCTGTGAAAATAAGTCTACTTAGGTCTTCCGATATATCACCACTGTTATAGATTTACTTTATTATTTCTATGATATCTATGCCGAAATCGTCTAAAGCCTCCAGCAACTCTATTAAAATTCCGTCTGGCCCTGCCGCTTTCTTTCTGTTCAATTTGGCCAGTGTGGATTCCCTTTCAGATTTTAAATTTTCCGGTCCGTCTGCGTATTGCCAGTTGTTCTCTTTCATTATGGAAGAGTTATGCGGTATTCTCGTTTCATCCGTGAAGTATTTACTTATTTTTTGATATTAGTGTACTGTCGTTAGACTTAATTCCTCCTCTTGATGAGCATGTTTTTTTACTTAGCTTATTTTAATTATGCATGTCTCTTATTTGTGCTACTCACTGTTTCTATTTCGGTACATTTTTCGTTGAGTCATCGTTTTGGTAAAAAAAAAAAACACCTCTGATAGCCATTCGAACAATTCCTGCAATTGTACATCGTGTCAGATAACGTATTTTCAAAATGTCTGATGAACGACATACCAGGATTGAACACTGTTACTTCGTTTTGTTTTTTCTTTCTTTTTTCTTTTTCTGTCCTCCCTCCCCTTGCTTTGGAAATCTGATTTGTTTGTTTTGTTTTGTTTTAGGACATATCAACCTGAATGCCTTATATAATGCGAACAATTTTTTTTATTGCTGGTAATATTTTTTCCAAACATATATTCCAGCTAATACTTTTTTTTTTCTTCAAAAATCTATTGTTGGTAATATTTTTTCAGAAAATGTATACTTGGTAATAATTTTTACAAAGAAGTATTTGTAACATTAGAACCTATTTTTAGAATTTCATAGTGTTTCACTCCAGTTTAGGAGATAACTAATTGTCTACAGCTGCGACCCTAACAGGTGCTACCACCCTAGATCAGGGTAGACCTGGAAACACCAGCAATTAAGACGTGGTTCCACGCTACTCAAAGCCACCTGATCAGTGGCCTTGCCTTAGGACGTAGTTTATTATCTTACCCAGGACGCGGATGTAATTTATCGTCATACCCTGGATGTTTGGACATCTGAGATATCCGTATTACTCTATTGTTAATGTATTGTTAATGTTTGTGACTCTAAACCATACGATCCACTGCCTTCCTCAATAGTAGCACTACTCAAAATCTGGAAGAATTCTACTTTAAATAAAAGAAATTAAATAAAAAACAAGAAACAAAACAAAACAAAATCTCACGGTTGTAAATTCTAATCTGGTCCATATTTTTTAATGTTATTCTAAATATTATTTCATCATAAGAAATTTGAAATTCCCGAAAATACAAAAGCATATTCGTGAATGATTTGTGTTCTCTTCTAAATACTGAACATAACTTCACTTTGAAATAAACACACACACGCACACACACACTATCTATCTATCTATCTATGTATGTGTATATATATATATATATATATATATATATATATATATAAATAATATAATATTATAAATTAACTGATTGAAAATATGTTTTTCGCTACACAGTAATAACCATGTTTCAAAAATGGAAACTTAAAACTTTAAATTTAACTATATAAATAAATTTAAAAGTATTAGTTGCGTTTCATCTTCAAGCGAATATTGGAATAACTTATTTTTAAATTTACTGAGTTTTAAACAGACAAATCTATTCCTAATTTACTGTTTCCAAGGATACAGAGAAATCCAATCATTCAGGAGCGGTAGCGTGTTCATTTTTATTAACTATTGTTGTATCAGTTATGAGCTACGTTCGAAAAAGAGGTTACGTTTAGGGAGGGTAGGGGTGTATTTTTCAACGAATTCTGACATCCGTTAAATGCATGTCGTCTGTTTTTTTTTTTGTTTTTTTTATTAACGGCAAAATTTTTTCGGCATTTTTTTCTTACTTTATACATAAAGAGTCTTTTTTTTACGTTTTAATTAGGCACAATTTTTTTTTTAATTTTTTTTTTTACTCTTAACCTAACATGGAGATTGATGGATACCTATCTTTTTCACGTGTGTTATCAGTAATTGAATCTGCGAAAATTTATGATCAGAAATCGAACGAGACTCGCCGATTCAACTTATCACATCCATAACCGATACTCTGATCATAATTTCTGTTTCATCGAGGCCCACAGTCTAAGTCACATAAGACAAAGTGTTGTATGCTTTTGGTTAATCAGTGTATATATTGTAATTTAGCAGTAAAAGAGCGTATTATGTATAGGTTTAAAAAAAAATTTTTTTTCATTATTGACTTATAATAATAAATACGTATTTTTTGTTCTAAAATAAGAAAGATATCATCCCAATTTTCATTTTAAATCCAACAATAATAATTGTAACATTTTTGGTTGATACATTTATGTTTATCAGTAATCGTATTTTTTACCTGGCGAAAAAATATGAAGAGACCGACATATATAAATAGGTAATCGGATGGATTTAAAAGGTTATATATATATATATATATATAAAATATATATATATATATATTTATATATATATATATATATATATATATATATATATATATATTTATATATATATATATATATATATATATTTATATATATATATATATATATATATATGTGTGTGTGTGTGTCTGTGTGTATGTGTGTGTGTGTATATATATATATATATATATATATATATATATATATATGTTTGTGTATGAGTGTGCGTGTGTGTATACACACCTACACAATAAAATGACTATGTAATCTTGAATTCTCATAGTTCTCCTATATAAAATAATTAAAGAGGTATACCTCTGTAGAGAGTAATATATATATATATATATATATATATATATATATATATATATATATATATAGAGAGAGAGAGAGAGAGAGAGAGAGAGAGAGGGGGGGAGAGAAAGAGAGAGAAAGAGAGAGAGGGAGAGAAAGAGAGAGAGAGAAAGAGAGAGAGGGAGATAGATAGATAAATAGATAATGAACAGATTGAGATAGATAAATAGATAGATAGATAGATAGATAGATATGTTTCTATGTCTGCATACACACACACACACACACACACACACACACATATATATATATATATATATATATATATATATATATATATATAGTAAAATAGTATATATAAATTAATATAATAATATGCAACATTTATATGAAAAAAATTATATATAATAATATAATATAATATAATAAAATAATTAATTTAACGAGGTATACCTCCGTAGACAATGAGAAATATTTATTACATTGTCGACAGAATTATACCTTGTAAGATTAATTATTTTACATAGAAAAACTGTCAAGAATTCAGGAGTACATATTAATTTTATTGGGTAGCGGTGGCAAGTTTCGCAATGAAGATATCAAAATTCGTTAATTCTACATGAACATGCGACATGTTTACATGAGAATATTTCACTTAATATTTGTTGGTAAGTCGACGTATCGTACCAGTGATGAGAGCTTTCGTCGAGTTTGCAGGGTTTTCTAGATTTATTCCTTTCCAAAGTGAGTTAATACAACATAAAGCTCAGCAGTCTAGTCTGACTTTCATAGGCGCAATAAAACGTATTTGTAAACGTGTCTCCAGTAAATCATACGACTTCGAAAGTACTCATAAGAATACACACGGAGAATACATTAAGAGACAATTTTCTTCAATACATCGTCCGTCTGTCCATTCAGATATATCATTAGCTACTTATTCGTTTGCCCACGCAGAAAGGAAGGTCGCTGAGAAGTAGATGGAGAACATGAACAAGAATACTAACAAGAAGACGAAGAAAATGATTGAGATAAATTGGAAGAAGTAAAGAAAGAAAGATAGTAAGAAAGAGATAGATAGAATTAAAGAAAGGAAGACTAAAAGATAGAAAGAAAGACAGATACAAAATATAGAAAGAGTGAAGCTGATTGAGATAAAAAGAAATGGAAAGAAAGGAAAAAGAAAGAAGAAGAAGAAGATGAAGAAAAGATGATGAAGAAGTAGAGAATGTTTGAGATAGATATAAATAAATAAGGAACGAAATAAAGAAAGGAGCAGATTGAAATTGAAATTGAAATATTCACTACACCATTTCTTTCTTTCTTCATTTCTTTTGTATCTGAGATAGCGAAGTAGATAAAGAAAAGTAAGACATAGATTGAGATAGAGAGATAGAAATAGAAAGAAAGAGAAAAAAATTTTAAAAAAGGACAAGAAGAAATGATTGAGATAAAGAGAAAGAAAGGATAGATAGATAGATAGATAGATAGATAATGAACAGATCGAGATAGATAGATAGATAGATAAATAGATGATGAACAGACTGAGATAGATAGATAGATAGATAGATAGATAGATAGATAGATAGATAATGAACCGATTGAGATAGATAGATAGATTGATAGATAATGAACAGATCGAGATAGATAGATAGATAAATAGATGATGAACAGACTGAGATAGATAGATAGATAGATAGATAATGAACCGATTGAGATAGATAGATAGATTGATAGATAATGAACAGATTGAGATAGATAGATAGATAGATAGATAGATAGATAAGAACAGATTGAGATAGATAAATAGATAGATAGATAATGAACAGATTGAGATAGATAATGAACAGATTGAGATAGATAGATAATGAACAGATTTAGATAGATAGATAGATAGATATGAACAGATTGAAAGAAAGAGAGGAACAGATTGGGATAGATATAGAAAGTAGAGCAGAAAATGATTGTGATAGATAAAGTTCGAAAGAAAAATAAATAAATAAATAAATAATAATAATAATAATAATAATAATAATAATAATAATAATAATAATAATAATAATAATAACAAGAAGAGTGTAGGGTAGGATATCGGGTAACGTGAACGAAATGAACAAACTACTGGCTGCCACCAGACGATCAAGATGTAAAGAAAAACATAAATAAAATAAAAAGACGAGAGAAGTAGTCGATGTCACGCAAGACATAAGGCAGAAAAGACGAATTTCCCGCGAAACCAGCCATAATTCACTTGTGTTTGCATCTACTTTCATTATTTATGCCGCCATTCTTATGTCCAACCCTGAAAACAAAGTGTGATGACTTTATCTGTGTTGGCATGAAGTTTTCGCGCAAGTACCTAGGTAATATCGACAAAGAAATCGGAAGGAATTATTTATGCTGCCGGTCGCTTTGTGTTTGTTGCTGTTTGCTTTGCGATTCGGTTTTCGTCTTCTGTTTATCGATGTTAGTGAAATTAAATGTAAGTAGTTCTCTCTGGAGATGCATATATATTTCGCAACCAGTTAGTGTTTTCTTAATCGTAGGTCGACTTCTTAACGCTACCCTCCGAGCTCTCGAATTGATGTGTTAACTGAACAAACAGTTAAACGAGAATATACTGTTTTTTGTTTTTCTTTTTCTTCTAAGATGTGAAAGCTGGTATATCAGTTGCCAGCCGGTTCTAATTACGGTGAATATTATCCTAACATTGTTCTGCTACATATTAACGATCTGAGGAATTATATTTTAAAATAATTAGTAAATACCTATGCAGATATTTACGCTATATGCTTTGTTTGGATTGTTGTCCACATCTTTACAACGGTTCGGCTGTTGCACATCCTTATATTCTTCAGGTGAGATTAGTTTGAATTTCGAAAACGAAACATTTATTTAGATACTGGTTGACTCAGTTTCAATTAATTCCTCTTGGTAACTCAATTCTCCAAGATTTTTGTTCGCCCTGCTGAATCACATCGCTTTGGGTTAAGTCACTTTTTGGATAACTCAACAAACGCTTTTATCCACTGGGTTACGTGTCCTTGATGACTTAATGTCTCAGTTTACGAGAGCTCTTATTACACATTTTGTTATTGTTTTTCCCTAATGCACTGTATTATTGGTTCCCATATTGTAGTCATGTCTATACTTGGCCGGCTTAGCAGATTCCTTAAGTTTTCTATTCATGTTCTCTGTCTATATTTTAATCTTCAATGCATACAGTGCGATGATTTAGGGTAAATTGTCGCCATTTTGTATTTTTAATTTCGCGCATGCGTATTGATCATTTTTTCTTTTGTCAACTGTATAGTATAGTAGCGTTTGTTGGACACAATGTGTAAGAAAAAGAGAAAAAATGACGCAATTCCTTCCGCCATAAGTTTGAACACGGCGTAATGTAATGCTTGACATTCGCACTGGAAGGCCCACTACGAACATTTCATCGTGTTTGGATGTCAGTGCAGATAATTCGGAAAGAGTTGGATGAGTTTAATGGTGATCATTAGTGATGGCGACATTGTGCCTCCATTCGTCTTCCCACAGCGCTACAAACTCAACACGGAGCCTTACATTAAGTGCCTTGAGGAGGTAGAGCTGTTCTGTGTAAAGAGGTTGGCTTCTGGAAGATACTGTGTCTGGCAACATGATTCTTCACCATGTCACACAAGCAGGAGAACTAAGTCATGGCTGTCAGGCAATTTCTGCGACCACATCACGTCTTACATCTGACCTACTAACTCTCAAGCCTGCAACCTTTTTGATTATTATGTGTTGGGCGCAGCTGAGCGAGAAAGAAAATTACTTGTAACGGCAAAGATGAACGGAAGGCAAGGATTTTGCCAGCATTCACCAACTTATACAAGATGACCGCCCAGAAGTGTTGCAGGAGATTTTAAATCGTCTGGAGGTTGTGCTTGAAGTCATTAGCGATTTTATTGAATTATTTTATTCTTTTCTATTTCAAGATAGTTTAGTGTAATTTTGTTAAATATATCTCTTAAAATTAGAAACCAGTGTTATTTTCATTTTTGCGTAATTTAGGCGACAATTTATCCATCGTACCTTGTATAGTTAGCCATGCCTGTTTTTCTATTACCCATCGTGTTACGGGCTTACGGTATTCCTGTTATCTTATTTTAAGGGGACGGTTTGTTTCTCCTTTATATATCATGCCACAGCTGCACGGCATGGCATATACACAGTCCTCTATCCTGTTCTCCTCTATGGGTTGTCTTACTCGAAGAGATGCCTGAAAAAATATCTGCGTTGTGTTACCACTTCTCAAACATATAGACAGATAAATGCAGATGATACCACTGTTTATGTGTGTACCTCCAAAAATGAAAGGATCAGGGCCTATCTCTCCTCTAATATAGCTCTAACAGTTCATCGAGGGAAAGCTTACTTGGAGCATTCGATAAGTCCATACTTGAATCATCACCAAGCCGACTTGGTCACCGACTTATCACGTTTGTATCGATTACGAGTGAGTAGTGTGTTTGATACTCGCTGAGTGCTCCATACTTTTGGCTTTGTGCTACATCTAACCTACGCTTAGTAAATAAGGTCCCTTATACGGGGGATAATGGCTAGCACGCTTTTCTTGTTAGATCGATTACTACTAAGTAGTGAGTTCGATCCTCACTGGGTGTTCCATACGTTTTGACTTTTGCCGCATCTAAACTACGCTTAGTAAATAAGGGGCTTTCAGCGGGTGTAATGGTTAGCAAGTTTGTTTAGCTAGATCGATTACGATTGTGTGGCGAGTTTGAACCTTAGTGGTTGCTCCATATTTTCGGCCTTGTGCCACATAAAACCTACTATTAAAAAATCATCACCAACGAGGAGGCTTTGAACTTCTCTCCAGCTATTACCTGTGGTTTTATTTACAATGCAGATTTTTGAGACGTTTGAGTCTGATGGAACTAATATGCGCGATCCATAGCTAAAGATTTTTTCATATAGATAGTCGGTTTCTTATACCGTTCCTGAAATTATATGTCTCGTTCTGCCACATTTCTTGTTTACAAGAGTCAGGCCAATAATGACGAACTGCTACTTTTCGGAAATGACTCCCAAAAGGATGCTTCTCTGATCACAACAATCTTAACATATTCATTGCTAGCGTCAACCGTTATCGATCACACATATTCTCATAATTAGAATTTACTTACTCCTCTTACCTCCATGCAACAGTCGCATTAACTAACCCTCTACCTTGAGTGATTCTTGGACCTAGTATTGTTTTGTATTCAATCTCCTTCAGAGAAACCAGGCGCACAGTTGACCTGTGAGATAATCTTCTAACCGAAGGTGGAGATCCAATATTCACCAGCTGTCAGTGGCTGCCCCATTAACGACGACGCCTGATGGATCCAGCTGCTCTAGATTTTGCGTTTTGGAGAGGAGTGTGGGCTGCAAGCACTCGCTGGTGGACAATAATTTGAAAATCTTGAGTGGAATATAATATAATGCTTTCATGTTTTCATTAGTAATGTACGCCATAAGTTTCTGGCGTATATTGGGAAAAAAGTGATTTTTTATATTTGTTGTAACATCGCCATATTTCTTGGCTAAGGTTTTTATCACGTAGATAACACAATGAATGGCAGAATTCGTATAAATATCGCCCACTCAAAATCACTTACACTTGCAGTCGAAATCTTATATAAAAAATATAACTGCTACGGGTGAGTGGTTATTGTAAAAGGTATCGACGCTGAAAGTGTAAATGGCATGCCGAGTTCAAATTCTTGCGTCGTCTGTTTCATTCAAGTAATATGGTCTTGGAAAACGAATAAATCAATTTTTCTCGATCCATGCATTAAATTTACTCGGTGACCATTGCTGGCTGTCAGTCTAGATTGATTGATTTGTATTTATGGTTTATCAACCTTTTTCTTGTTATTTAAAGGTAGAAAATGTTTTTACATCGTCAGACTCTTTTGGAGATTATAATGATTTATTGAGACAAATCTAATTAACCCATATCTGGGGAAGAAGGGTTGGATTCGGAGCTTTCCGAAGTGGTCACTCATCTAGGTACTGACCAGGCTCGATGTTTCTTAAATTCGGTGATCGTATACGTTTTCTTTTTATATGCCATGTTCTTCCAGGTTGTAGGCTATCATGGCTCTACACCTCCTTCTATATCTTGCAGCTCTAAGCAAGTTTCTTCCCTCTGCTACTTCTCCCAACCAAAGTGCTGTCATCCACATAAAGCCATCAGGGTGTCTCACGCGTTTTTTTCCCTTGTCTCTCTCTCCCTTTATTCAACTCCTCAGTATCAGATTCTTCAGGCCCCACTTCCTCATTATGTGCCCCGGAAACTTCAGCTGCCTCTTTCTGATGTTAAGTATAAGCCTCCTTCTTGTTCTCTAATAATAGTGGAAAGGCTTAATTAAAAACCCACCAAATAAACATATGGATTAAAACTAGTAAAAAAAAATAATAATCTAAATGATCCATCTAAATATATACCATAATATAGTATATTACATCTAGAATGCATTACATAACATAATATGGTATATTTCCTCAAGAATGCATTACATAACATAATATGGTATATTTCATCTATAATGCATTGTACACCATAATATGATATATTACATCTAGAATGCATTGTATACCATAATATGATATATTACATATAGAATGCATTGTATACCATAATATGGTATATTTCATCTAGAATGCATTATATACCATAATATGATATATTACATCTAGAATGCATTGTATACCATAATATGATATATTACATCTAGAATGCATTATATACCATAATATGATATATTACATCTAGAATGCATTGTATACCATAATATGATATATTACATATAGAATGCATAATATACCATAATACGGTATATTTCATCTAGAATGCGTTATATACCATAATATGGTATATTTCATCTAGAATACGTTATATACCATAATATGGTATATTACATCTAGAATGCATTGTATATCATAATATGGTATATTACATCTAACATGCATTGTATACCATAATATGGTATATTTCATCTAGAATGCGTTATATACCATAATATGGTATATTTCATCTAGAATACGTTATATACCATAATATGATATATTACATCTAGAATGTATTATATACCATAATATTGTATATTACATCTAGAATGCATGACGGAAATTTTAAGATGTAAATTACAAATTGAGAATAACAAAATCATTAGATTACGAAAATTTAAATATCTGGGGAAATATTTTAACAGAGATGAAATCTGTGACACCGAAATCCGAAGACAGAATGTGCCTTGAAAATACACAATAAATATTAAGAAACACGAAAGTTTCGTCAGGAAGAAAGAAAGTAAATCTATAAAACCATTATATAAGTCCTCCTTTATAGCAATGAATTTTAGAAGATCTTAAAAAATTAAAAATAATTTTAAACCAATACAGACGTCGTTATACGTATGGCAACTGCAAATACCATTGATTGAATATGTGTCACGACAAATTTTTAAGAAATTGATAATAAAAAAAATTACTTTTAATTAACATAAGAGCCAACAGAATTGTATAGAACAAATAACGAGGAAACATGACTTGCAGAATTTTAGCCTCACAGGGCATAAAGAAGGCAAGAGTATCCAAGGAAAGCAACGGTCAACGTACCTAATAAGATTGTGTAAGTGGATATGACAGAACAGCTAAGCGATACGAAAAAGATAAAGTTTAATAGGAGCTAAAAAAGACGGAAGTTGTGGAGAAACATGATCGCCCACATTTTTAAGGGACATGTAACATATAAGAACATTAGTAATGGTGAAGATGTCTATCATCTAATTTTATCCTGACCCCAGCAAGTCGAATTAAAACTCAAATTTATATACGTTATAATGTAATAGAAACCCTGTGCGTAAATTGTACAGCAATTTTGAATATTACGTGAAACGTTCGGTGGGACTTAATGTAATTTGCTTATCTATTTGCATTATAGTGATTCCGTTTTACATGTTATTTCGCTTGAACTGAGACGACATTCAAGGAGGTTTTGCATTGAACGATTGTCGCATCAGTTTTAGCCATTTCTTTGATCTTCTTTGCCAGAAACTATTCGACTGACAAGAAGACTTTTGGAAATGAATCATCGAGCGAATACCCAATAAAATACTGTTAGCGACGTTTCGAGTCTGGTTGAAGAGCCACTGAAATCGATAGTTGCTTAGGAAATACATTCAACAAGCGGATCGCCCAAAGAGTGTAAAGATTTGCTGATTGTAATCGATGGAAAGAATCTTGAAAACGCCATGAGTTCTGAGCATAAAATAACATGATCCTCTCCTGTCAGCGCCCATCATCCATATTAGCACTGGGTGTGAAGTGAATATTTTAAATGCAGGCACAGGCAATATGGCGTAACTTCGGACAGTATTCGATTTATGGGCCGTATAATCCCGGAGCATGCAACAGATATGCTCCACCATGATGTGGATAGTGATTTAATAAGCGTAACTTAGTTTTTGCCAACAGGCCAGAAGTATGAAGCACCCAGTAAGGATCGAAGTCACTACTCAATTCTCAGCCGCGTTGATGTGGATAAGCTACAGTGACAAATACAACGACGATGAGAATGTTACATGAAAGAAGAGTAGGTGGGTTTGTGCGGAAGAAAACACACACAAGCATACATGCATACATATATATCAGGTCATCCCATAAGTTCTGTCCGAATTTTAACTTTTTGTTAAAATGAACAAAATTTAAAGAGTATTTTATAATGTCTAATCGAGCTGAACATTATTTTTATGTTTAGATGCATTTAAACTAATCTAATTTTATTTCAGAGAACAATAAAATTAAATTTTGTTTGATTAAATCCCTGCTAACATGGAAGTACCCAAGAATCATTTGAGGCACATAATGCTTTATGAGTTCAAGAAAGGAAACTCAGCAGCTGAATCGGCTAGAAACATTCACTCAGTTTATGGAGAGGAATGTGTGAATGAAAGAACTTGCAGAAGATGGTTTGCAAAATTCAGAGGTGGACATTTCACCCTTGAAGATGAAGATCGAACCGGACGTCCAGTTGAGTTTGATGAAAAGCTTCTCCAAGCAGCCGTTGAAGAAAATCCTGCTTTATCAGTTGAGGAATTGGCAGTGGTTCTCAGTTCAAACCATACAACTGTTCATCGTCATCTTCAACAACTTAGAAAAGTTCCTAAACTTGGAAAATGGGTGCCTCATGAATTGTCTGAAAACAACCTCAAATCCCGAGTTGACATCTGCTCTTCTCTCCATTCTCGCCAACTTGTTTCACCTTTTTTGGATAGACTTGTGACTGACGACGAAAAATGGATCTTTTATTGAAATGTTAAGCGTCGTAGACAGTGGCTTGGTAAAAGAGAAGGACCCCAGCCACAGCCGAGAAGGTAACTTGATGGGCAAAACGTTCTTCTTTCAATTTGGTGGGATCGCCAAGGAATAATCCACTTTGAATTCTTACCACCTGATGCAACAATTACTACTCAAATATACTGTCAGCAATTAGAGCGTTTGAACCAAGATTGAGGAACAAAAGACCTGCTCTAGTGAATCGAAAAGAGGTGATGTTTTATCAGGACAATGTGGGAACCCACACAGTAAGAATCACGTCACAAAAAATCGAAAGACTTGGTTGGGAGAAAATTCCTCATCCACTTTATTCTCCCGATCTTGCTCCTTCAGACTACCATTTGTTTCGTAGCATACAGAATCATTTGGAAGAAACAGCTTTTGTAACACAGGAAGAGGTTAAAACTGACATTCGAATCAAAGCCAAAAGAATTTTACATTAATGGAATTAGTAAGCTTGTTAATAGATTGAAGGAAGTCATAGATAATCAGGGAAAATACATTGTCGATTGAATCTGTAATAAAATGTAACATTTGGTCACTTGTTTTCTTTATTCTAAATTCGGACAGAACTGATGGGAAACTGATATATATATATATATATATATATATATATATATATATATATATATATATATATATATAATTTTAAGGAATGCTATATTTATGGATAAACGTGTTCAATATCAGGAATAGAGCGTATGAACACTGAGGTGATATTTTCTTTCATGGTCTTTTACTAAATCTTCAGGACTAAAAATAGCGTTCAAACATGAAAGAGACTGTCGACATTCGGTGTTGAGCTCACTGTCCACTTTTAGATACATTAGTATTATTAGGTTGTAATATGGTCCGTAATATGGTAATATTATGTAACATGGTAATATTATATGTAATATGGTAATATTATGTAATATGGTAATATTATGCAATATGGTAATATTATGCAATATGGTTATATTCTATGTAATATGGTAATATTATATAGTATGGTGATATTATGCAATATGGTAATATTATGCAATATGGCAATATTATATGTAATATGGTAATATTATGTAACATGGCAATATTATGTAATATGGTAATATTATGTAATATGGCAATATTATATGTAATATGGTAATATTATATGTAATATGTAATATAGTAATATTAGAATCAACTAGTTTTCCTTAATTAACGGGCTTAGGCTATATCACGTTGAAATTCCGGTTCTCGTATGATAACGGATGTTAAGCAACGTTGAGCCTGGTCTGTACTTAGGTGGCTGGCCGTTTGGAACTCCTGGTTGTGTTGCTGGTGTAATGGATACCGGCTAGGTGAGTCGTGTATGAATTCCAGGAGAGTTCGTTATAAAGGTATGAATCTTGCTCTTCTTTTCTCCTGTGTATGGGTTAACTAGTCGGACATGTAACAGTGAACATCTTTATCATTTCCAATAAATTTTGACAATCTAAAAATATTTTCTGGCATTAAATAAATGTTGATAATCCGTAAATCTCGCAAATGTGGCAGATGAGGTCATCAATAATTCCATTTGTAGTCGGAGTCGTCATCTTGATAGGAAAAGGTTTCTGATTGACTCATTAAAGGAATTTAGGCCATACTTTAAAGAAATACATAAACTTGTACTCACAAGTACAGCTTTCTGAGATTCCCTGAGGTCCTCGTATTTTCATAGTTTTTGAAAATCTTCAAAGATTCATTGAAGTCTACAGGGACAGCCATGACAATAAGAAGACACATTTTGTCTTTGATGTCTCTGATCACTATGTCTGGGCGGTTAGCTTTAATTGTTCTGTCTATGTGTATTTTAAAGTCCCATGAAATTGTTACAGATCCTATCTCTGTAAATGGGAATGGGTGGTGTTTATACCAAGTACAGCTTGCATATTCCGAAGTGCATTATCTAAAATGTAATCTTAGGGTTTGGTCAGTGAAAAATGTCATGGCTATAGAAGTGGCCGAAAGAGCGTGACACAATGGAAAATATGGACAATTTTTTCACTTCCTTACTCCCACAAAACGGAAAAAATGAAAGAACGTTGAAAAAAACAAAAAAAATAATTAAATTTTCCTTGTTTGCCATATTTAACGAAAGATGTTGAAAAGAAAGTTTGCAGCCCAAATATATATATATATATATATATATATATATATATATATATACACACACATATATTATGAAATGGACAAAGCCCAACAATTATTTTTCAAACATTTTTATGCTTAACATTCTTTTTATAGATACAAATATTTAAGTAAATGCTCTGTTTATAATAAACAAAATTAAACAACATTTACCAGACTGAATGTCCGAGACATTTTCACACAAAATATCCGCCCTCCGACAGGATTCGAACTTGTATCCTATACACAACAGTCATTTAGCTTGACGTGCCTTTACCGATTTGGCCACGAAGGAGCGTTCGGTTAGCAAGGTCGAATTTACTGTATTTAAACTTCAATCTTCCATGAATCTCTCAAGTATTATATATATATATAATTTATTTCAGGATATTAAAACAAAGTCATGTTAAAAATCGATACACAATTACATTATGTTTCAACACTACAAATGTGTCTCCTCGGGCAATGTTAAACTACAGGCGTGTGAACGATTAATTTAATTTTCTCCTTTTAATAGGATACATATATATATATATATATATATATATATATATATATATGTATGTGTGTGTGCCTGCGTGTACGTATGCAAACAAGTATATTACAGTCATCGTCAATTTCTGTCTGTTTAATCTTTATCTCATTTTTCCAATAAGTTGTTGCGCAGCCAGATTAAGACTGTCCAACGTCGATATACTGCTACTCATGTACTTTTTTCTGTGTGTGTTTCTATCAGGAAATTAATGATGTATAACAAAGAAGAGATTTTATTAACTTCAATCTGAAATTTTCTGGGACGTTACATTTCAAATATAGATAATCGTTTGCTGAATAAGTGACGTCACATGTAATTTTTTTCGCCGCTATGGACAGCGAAAGAAAGAGCAAATATTAATAAATAATCGATACTTTATTTAAAATTATTATATCCGGTGTTACAGAAAAATTGGCCAAATCGTGTAGAAATATTTAAAGCATCTTACCGGAATTCACAGAGGTTTTTATAACACAAGTGAACTCTACCTTGAGTTAAAAGAATGTATAATTGCACTCAAAGTTTGACGGAAGAATCGGGTTGAAATCGATTATAAACGAAAATATTCGTCATTAAATAAACATTGCTATGAAGCTCATGAAGGATTGAAATTAAGTTCAAATATATATATTTTTAGACATACTACTCATTAAAAATAAAAATAAATTAGAATTCAAAGTATATCGTAAACCCACATGTAAAAATGACTATTTACACTTTTACTCTCACCATGATACTAACACTAATTTATTAACTGCCACCCCACCGATCCTAAAATTTATGGTCTCCCCAAAACCCATAAGCCTAACATTCCATTAAGGCCCATCATCTCGGGGATAGGCTCAGCTCCTCATAATATCGCTAGATTTTTAACTAAATTTCTCACTCCAATTCTGGGCACCATAAGTAACGCCCATGTAAAGAATTCAGGCTCTCTTCTAAATAAGTTGAGTAATATTGATATAGGTAACAAATCCCTAGCTAGCTTAGACATTAAATCTTTATTTACTAATATACCTGTTGATAAATGTATTAAACGATTAGAGAACCACCTTAAGAAAGTTGACTTTAAGCACCCTATCACTATCTCGAAATGCATCAAATTATGCATCCTATGCACTTCACATTGTTTCTTCCAGTATAATAATATTTATTATAAACAAAAATTTGGTTTACCAATGGGGAATCCTCTCTCTGGATTCCTAGCATGCATATTTCTAGAATTTCTTGAATCTGGACCTTTTTAACATGTCATTCCACGTGATACACATTACTTCCGATACATCGATGACATTTTCTTTATCTCCCCACATAAACATGATTTAAATGAGATTACTGATAGATTAAATAAAATAGAACATACTATAGAATTTACCTATGAACTTGAGTCTAATAATTATTTAATTTTTTAGACATACTACTCATTAAAAATAAAAATAAATTAGAATTCACAGTATATTGTAAAGCCACATGTAAAAATGACTATTTACACTTTTACTCTCACCATGATACTAACACTAAGAGGGGTATTATTATTGGATTCTACTTAAGGGCTCTTCGCGTCTGTTCAGCAAAATATTTAGATGATGAATTCACATATATTGAGGATACCTTTTCAAATCTTTCGTATCCGAGACAATTATTACTGAGAGCTAAAAATAAAGCGTTGAAAATTCACTCATCAGCGCAAAATGACGCCTCGAAGGCCACTACAACTACATCAGTGAAAGGTACACTTTCAGCTGCCCCTGATAATAATTCTTTTGGTCGCATCTTTCTACCAAATAACCATTTGACCGAACGTATCTCCAATAATTTAAATCCGTTAAAAATTAAAACTACAATATTGCCTACTAGAACTATCCGTAGTTCATTAAATAGCACCAGCAAACAACATATTACATCCGATGCTTGCATCTACCAAATCTCATGCAAAAACTGTGACTTAAAATATGTGGGTGAAACATGTAGCTCCGTAAAATCTCGTGTTTTCGAACATAAACGAGATATTCGCCTCGGAAATTTAAACAATGCTTTAGTTGTACACACAACTAAAGCAGATCTTAATTTCGATTTTGATTCCGTGAAGATTTTAAAATATTTTCATAATAAAAATCTTAGGAGGATTTATGAAGCAGGCATAATATCCATCTCACGCACGGTGAATACTAGACCTGGCTTCTTTAGTATTTCCCCTTTTCTAGCGAGATTAATGCTCGACAAGCATACATATAAATTTTAGATCAAAATAGAATTCTTTTCATTTTTCATTTTTCATTCAAAATACTCAAATTTAGGAATACGTTTTCACAGCGTCGCCTACGTGACGACAACGTGACCATGTTTAAAACGGAACGCTGAGCATATAAAACTTTCAGTTATCTGTTTGGATAAGTCTTTTTCGTACGTCGTCTTTTTTATCGTATTTTATTTATTTTATGGATTTTATACGATACCAGTCAGACCTTTACATACGGATTGTTTGTTTCTGGAGTGAGTTGGACAAGCTGTGTTGACCTATCTGATAAGTTTTGCAAATCTTTTTTTTCTTTAATTTTTGTTTAAAAGCCTTTTGTTTTTGAGTTTTCTGTAGTCGTACATTTTTTTTTGGTTTTTCTTTCTTGCCTTTTTATCCCCCCACCCTCACTGTTTTGTTTGTTTTCCTTGGTTTGATCCTTTATTGAAATTTATTTTTGTTTGTCCACCGTTTTTCTTTATGTTTTTCTTTTTATTTTACTGCAAAAAAATATTGTTTTAACACTTAAAAGAGATTCGTTCTGTCGTGGTGGTCGTCGCAGGCCACCATGGACGAGAACGTAAACAATACACCACCGACGGTGTCTTTAGAAAATTCGGCCTGGTCTGAGAATAGGCCGAAAAAGAAAAAAGATGCCGTATACTACGAAGCTCAGAGAGAGACCTTTGAAGGGTCGTTTAAGGAAAATGAATTCCTTACGATCCCGGAAGCACTGGAAGCAGTGGAAAATAAGATCATTTCCCTGCTGACGTCCGACGTGAAAAGTCGGAAATTAACCGGAGTCAGCAGGGAGACAATGGAAGAGGTCCTAAAGACCTTAAAAATTTATCCAAAGGTGCTGGCTAGGAGGTCAAACGCAATGTGGGACATTCTCTTACCAACAGAACTGGATGCGAAGCAGTTGGCAGGCAGCGTGTTAACAACAAAAAACCTCAAGCTGCAAACGGAATACATGGGCACACGTAGGACTAAAATAACAGTCCACGGAGTGCCTGTGGACATCTCGGAGGACAGAATGGGAGCCTTCTTCGCTCAGTATGGAAAAGTGGAGGAGGTCAAAGCGATACTGAGCAAGTCCGGCATTGCCACGGGTGACGTTGAACTGCAGGTGACCATGAGCCAGGAAGAATTTAGGAGAATTCCCAACACCCTGGTTTGCAGGAAAAGAAAGATGTGGGTAGTGGTGGAAGGCAGGCGACCGAATTGTTGGGTGTGTGGTGTCCGGGGACACATGGCGAAAGATTGCCCAACGAAACAGCCTCAGCCTGTAAGCCAGCCCACGCCACCTGTAGCAGCAGTAGCGGTGAACGAAAAAAATCCAGAAGCAGATAAAAACGCTGACGGCACCTGGAAGGAGGTTGTAAATGGAAGGAAGGGGAAGAATGTACCAGCTCCACCCCAAAAGGATAAGCCTCAACCAGCACCAAAACAGCAGGTGGAAAAGAAAGAAGGGGAAAAAGAAGTGTCGAAAAAACAGTCACCCAAAAAAAACCCACAGAAACAGCAGCAGCAGCAGCAACAACAACAATCACAACAACCACAGCAGCAGCAGCAGCAACCAAAGGAACAAAGAGACAGTCCGATGGAAGTTCAACACATGCCTCCACCTCGAGTGGCGTCTCTGAAGAGGTGCAGAGAAGAGGAGGAGGAGGAGGAGGAAGAAGAAGAAGAAAGAAAAACACAAGAAAGTTGTTCTGGTCGTAGCCGGGCGGAACGCAGTCTGGTAAAAACCAGGAGGCGCTCCTTCCCGGCTTCGCCAATTAGACCGTCCTGCTCTCCCGGCATTAAGAGCTTCCCTTCCTCCCCTTCCCGTGCTACACCCCCCTCTCCCTCCACATCTTCCCCGAGTTCGTTGAACACACCACCACACACGTCCACCTCCTCCCCTCCCCATCCTGCTAGGGAGAAAAAGAAGAAAAAGAAAATGTTTGAGGGTCCCGAGTCAATTTGTAAAATTGACAAAGAAGAGTACATAAGGGGCCTGTCCAAACAAAGGAAGGCCCTGTTGGAGGTGCTGTATAAAACGACGGAGGTGGACGGCAAAAGTGTCGAGAACCCCCGTAATTTTCCAAAGACTCCAGGTGTCATTACCTGTATCAGAGACTCTGGTGGCAAACTGAAGGTGTGGAGCCACATATTCGAGGCCAGGGATGCCTTTCCGAACATTAAAATGTGCGAATTTGACAACCCCGTCTTAAAGAGATTGCGCAACTTTTGCTCTGGGAGGGTCCCGGTTTTAGTTCACCCCTCCTTATATAGGGCTATTAAATTAATGTACCCTATTGACGTCGGCGGTATTGTCCTGGGCGGTCGTATGACGACTGAATTGGGCACTGGCAGTCTGGGACAATCTGTCGGGGTCCTGCTCAACGCAGATTTCCGCCCCGTATGTGTATAAGGTTTTTGCACTTATTCTTTTTTCTTTTTGCAGGCCTAGACGATGGCAGTTAAGTTAGCTATACTGAATGTGAATGGCTTGAGGGATCGGGGTAAGGCTGCCCGCCTGCTCCGGGACCTGTTGTCTTTTGATGTGGATGTCGCCGCGATCGAAGAGACCCACTTTGTTTGCAGTTCCGATGCGTGTGTGCTGGAGGATGACTTTGTCGTTTATTCAGCATACGGGGACCGGTCTGCCAGAGGTGTTTCTTTGCTTGTCAGACGTACTCTCGATGCGAAGGTAGACCTTGTGCATACCGATGCAGAGGGCCGGTTGATCGTGGCCGATATTGCCGTGAAAAGTGGTTCGTTCCGAGTCGTTGCGGTTTATGCGCCCAATGACCAGAGGGAGCGGGTCTCGTTCTTTCGGCGGTTGGGGCCGTTCCTGGTGGATTCAACGCGCCTAGTTTTAATGGGGGACTGGAATGCCATCCTGGACCCCAAGTTAGACAGGGGGCGGGGTGCTAGCGGGAGAGGGGGCGATCGCAGCTTGGTCGATCTGATCGACGATTATGGTCTCGTCGATAGATACCGGGTCGATCATCCCAAGGGAAAAAATGTGGACGTGGGCTCTTAATTGGCCTTTTGACAAGGTGGTTAGCTACCTTGACAGAATGTTAGTGAGAAGAGCCGACATAGAACTACTAGATTGCCCTACGTTCCACTGGGTAGGCTATTCGGATCACAAACTCGTTTGTGCCCGGGTGGCGTTAGACAATAGGCCTAGAATGGCTGGCTACTGGAAGTTCAATCTGTCTTTACTGGACAGGCGGGACTTCCAGGAGCAGCTAACTAGACTAGTGCAGCGGGAGCTAGTGGGGGCGGTTATCGGGAATAGGTGGTGGGAACGCCTTAAATGTAGGATTAGGTCCTTCACCACTGATTTCAGCAAACGGCTCGCTCTAGATAGAGCTGAAAAGGTGAAGACGCTTAAAGCTAGTTATTCCCGGGCGGTGGCTGGGGGGGATCCCCTAGAGATAGCCTTAGCTAAGGAGGCCCTGGATCGATCGAATAGCGAGCGGTACATGGGTCAGGTAATTAGACATAAGTTAAGCAAGATGTCTTCCGAAGCCGTGAACTTGGGCGCAGATCTGCGCAGGGAAGAGGTCCATCGAGGTGGCGATCGTTACATTCGTGAAGTCAAATCCCCGGAGGGGCGTACTCTTCGGGCCACTGACGACATGTGCGGAGCGTTTCGGCGCCATTTCGAGAACCGGTTTACCAAGGAGCCTGGTCTCCGTGAGGAGGAGTTTCGTAGCTATTTGGCTGACTTTCCTCGGCTTTCGCCGACTGAAGCGGCTAGCTGCGAGGGAGAGATTACGGAGGGCGATGTCTACGCGGTTTTGAAGAAGGTCGGCAGAGGCAAGTCGCCCGGTCTGGATGGTTTGCCCTATGAATTGTACTTGAGGCTGTCGCACATCTTTGTTCCAATTTTGACTGCAGTGTTCAACAACTGGTTTCGGTCGGGGTCCATCCCCAACCGGATCACCAGGGGTGTGATCACTCTGTTGAAAAAGGGCAAAGGTGGTGGGGGGAACCTAGATTACAGGCCCAAACTCTGCTAAACACAGAGTTAAAGATTATGGCCAAGATCCTGCAGGAGCGTTTGCAGTCAGTTGCCGAGTCTCTGTTGGGACCTGAGCAGACTTGTTCTGTGAGGGGCCGAACAATTCAGAGCAACCTGCATCTGATCCGCACGATCATAGAGGGTGTAAAAGAGGACGAAGAAGCCGCGCTGATCAATTTGGATCAGTCCAAGGCATTTGATAGGGTCGACCATCGCTACCTTGCAGCTGTCCTGCAGGCCGCTGGATTCGCACCCAACTTCTGCCGCTGGATTAGCCTCCTGTATCGCTCCCCCAGTGCGGTGGTACAGGTGAACGGGAGGCTGTCGGACGCGTTCGTGCTGTCTAGGTCGGTTCGTCAGGGTTGTCCGCTGTCGCCTCTCCTTTATGCTTTGGCGCTGGAGCCTCTCCTTCGCCGGCTGAAGGACGAGACCGGCAGTCCGGCCCTACGTGGAATTGCCGTTCCTGGAGGGTCTCGAGCCAGGGTTTCCGCGTACGCCGATGACGTATCTGCTTTCGTGTCGTCCCGCAACGACATTGAGGTGGTACAGAAGGCGCTTGATCGGTACGAGAAGGTGACAGGGGCCAAAATAAACCGCGACAAGTCGTCCGGCTTGCGGTTAGGTGCCTGGAAGGGGGTCGCTCTTCCAGGCCGCTTCGGTTGGACAGACGGTCCTGTCCGCATTCTTGGAGTGTGGTTTGGGCCTGACCTCCAGCTGGAGAAGAATTGGTCTGAAGTACGAGCAAAGGTCGATTCCGCCGGTCAGACTTGGAATCGACGGAGGTTGTCCGTGAAGGGCAGGGCGGAGGTGTGTGCTACATACATTTTCCCCCTGATTCTTTATCGATTGTCCGTACTTCCTCTCTGTAAGACTCACAAGAAGGCGCTCGAGCAATCGCTATCCTCCATTTTATGGAGGGGACGCGGGAATCGGGTCGACAGACGAGTCTGCACTAAACGTCCGTGTCATGGGGGGCTGGGAATGCCGCACCTGCCGAGTCACATCCGTGCCTCTAGGTTGGCTTTCCTACGCCGTGCATTGACTGGAGGAGATCCGATTCTGGAGGGGATTGTTAGGGACGCGTTCCCTGGCCTTACCATCAGTCCCCCCATCTCGCGGGTTGAGCGCGGTCGTAAACCCCGGGATCAATCGGTTTTCCTTCGCGAGTGTCGGTCGGCCTTGAGGGCCGTTCCCCGGTCCAGTGACCTTTCTCGGCCTAGGAAGGTCTTCTATCGTGAATTAGTGGAGAGGCCCGCGAAGGATCTCCTACGAGATACGCTCGGCTTGTCGGAGGAGGAGTACTGCTCCTACTGGTCTTGGGCGCCAGCGGCGGATTATCTCAGTAACCCTGAGTTTTCGCTTAGCTGGCGATTGGCTCGGAATCGGCTGCCTCTCAACGACAAGGCTTTCATATGGGGCTTGGCGGATTTGCCAGACTGTGAACGGTGTGGCCTTGGCTTAGAGGAAACGGCTGCGCACGCCTTCTACCATTGCCCCCAGGTCCGCCCCTTATGGGACCATGTCGTCGAGCTGACGGCTCGTCTCGCTCCCGAACAGCTTGTGTCCATTGATCGCGCATACGCGTGTGACAATGTGTCGCCCCCGTATTCCGGGATGAAACGGATGGTGTTTCTGACGCTGATGGCCACGGCTCGAATGGTGATTTGGACGACGCGAAAGGAGGAAGTCTTGCGAGGCAATCGTCTTTCTCATTCGGATCTGATTCGATTCTTTGAGCATCAGCTCAAGATGAAGATTAGATCGGATAGAAAACGATTGCATTCGACAGTCTTTAGCGAAAGGTGGGTAAAAGAAGCGAGCTTGCTTCGTGTGAACGGAGCTAGCCTTGATTTTCTCTTCTAGGTCAACCTATTGCACATCGGGGTGGCTTCCTGTGGAACCCTCCCCTTGGTTAGGTTAGACAAGCTTCAGTGTACCTAGTTAATGTGAGTAAGTGTTGTTCCTGGCCTGCATCCCGGCCGTTCTTTGGTTATGATCCAAGTCGAGATTCCCATCCTCCCCAGTTTGTTTTGACCCCCTCCCCATTTTCATCTCGACTGGGTCAGTTTTATATTTTCCCATTCCAGCCTAATATTTTATACTTTTTCCCACTCCCTTAGCGAGAGCGTCTCTTGATTTTGTCCCCTGGGCAGAATACAGCGCCCTCTCTGTTTTATGGGTTGGACGGTCCCTACTAACATCAATTATGTTTAGTTTGTATTTGTGTTTATTTTAAGTTTATTATTGGGTTAATTTCCCTCCCCTCTCATTTTATCATTATTAGAATTGTATATATATATATCATCATTAGAATTTTCATGGTATGGGGCGCGATTTTGGTAGGTCTCCCTTGAGAGCACGTGGTATTATGGTGGTTGAAGGATTGTTTGGTGATGGACGAGTTCTTTTGGTGAATGTGTAAAATGTAATGTACGAATGGGTCGCGAATCTGATTATCTAGGTATAAGATAGTTAGTGTTGACCAGCCTCTACCCCTCCCCTTTATTGGCCTTGTGCCACAATTTGTACTTTTTGTTCAAATAAATACCAGTCTTTTTCGTACGTCGTCTTTTTTATCGTATTTTATTTATTTTATGGATTTTATACGATACCAGTCAGAGCTTTACATACGGATTGTTTGTTTCTGGAGTGAGTTGGACAAGCTGTGTTGACCTATCTGATAAGTTTTGCAAATCTTTTTTTTCTTTTTAATTTTTGTTTAAAAGCCTTTTGTTTTTGAGTTTTCTGTAGTCGTACATTTTTTTTTGGTTTTTCTTTCTTGCCTTTTTATCCCCCCACCCTCACTGTTTTGTTTGTTTTCCTTGGTTTGATCCTTTATTGAAATTTATTTTTGTTTGTCCACCGTTTTTCTTTATGTTTTTCTTTTTATTTTACTGCAAAAAAATATTGTTTTAACACTTAAAAGAGATTCGTTCTGTCGTGGTGGTCGTCGCAGGCCACCATGGACGAGAACGTAAACAATACAACACCGACGGTGTCTTTAGAAAATTCGGCCTGGTCTGAGAATAGGCCGAAAAAGAAAAAAGATGCCGTATACTACGAAGCTCAGAGAGAGACCTTTGAAGGGTCGTTTAAGGAAAATGAATTCCTTACGATCCCGGAAGCACTGGAAGCGGTGGAAAATAAGATCATTTCCCTGCTGACGTCCGACGTGAAAAGTCGGAAATTAACCGGAGTCAGCAGGGAGACAATGGAAGAGGTCCTAAAGACCTTAAAAATTTATCCAAAGGTGCTGGCTAGGAGGTCAAACGCAATGTGGGACATTCTCTTACCAACAGAATTGGATGCGAAGCAGTTGGCAGGCAGCGTGTTAACAACAAAAAACCTCAAGCTGCAAACGGAATACATGGGCGCACGTAGGACTAAAATAACAGTCCACGGAGTGCCTGTGGACATCTCGGAGGACAGAATGGGAGCCTTCTTCGCTCAGTATGGAAAAGTGGAGGAGGTCAAAGCGATACTGAGCAAGTCCGGCATTGCCACGGGTGACGTTGAACTGCAGGTGACCATGAGCCAGGAAGAATTTAGGAGAATTCCCAACACCCTGGTTTGCAGGAAAAGAAAGATGTGGGTAGTGGTGGAAGGCAGGCGACCGAATTGTTGGGTGTGTGGTGTCCGGGGACACATGGCGAAAGATTGCCCAACGAAACAGCCTCAGCCTGTAAGCCAGCCCACGCCACCAGTAGCAGCAGTAGCGGTGAACGAAAAAAATCCAGAAGCAGATAAAAACGCTGACGGCACCTGGAAGGAGGTTGTAAATGGAAGGAAGGGGAAGAATGTACCAGCTCCACCCCAAAAGGATAAGCCTCAACCAGCACCAAAACAGCAGGTGGAAAAGAAAGAAGGGGAAAAAGAAGTGTCGAAAAAACAGTCACCCAAAAAAAACCCACAGAAACAGCAGCAGCAGCAGCAGCAACAACAACAATCACAACAACCACAGCAGCAGCAGCAGCAGCAACCAAAGGAACAAAGAGACAGTCCGATGGAAGTTCAACACATGCCTCCACCTCGAGTGGCGTCTCTGAAGAGGTGCAGAGAAGAGGAGGAGGAGGAGGAGGAGGAAGAAGAAGAAGAAAGAAAAACACAAGAAAGTTGTTCTGGTCGTAGCCGGGCGGAACGCAGTCTGGTAAAAACCAGGAGGCGCTCCTTCCCGGCTTCGCCAATTAGACCGTCCTGCTCTCCCGGCATTAAGAGCTTCCCTTCCTCCCCTTCCCGTGCTACACCCCCCTCTCCCTCCACATCTTCCCCGAGTTCGTTGAACACACCACCACACACGTCCACCTCCTCCCCTCCCCATCCTGCTAGGGAGAAAAAGAAGAAAAAGAAAATGTTTGAGGGTCCCGAGTCAATTTGTAAAATTGACAAAGAAGAGTACATAAGGGGCCTGTCCAAACAAAGGAAGGCCCTGTTGGAGGTGCTGTACAAAACGACGGAGGTGGACGGCAAAAGTGTCGAGAACCCCCGTAATTTTCCAAAGACTCCAGGTGTCATTACCTGTATCAGAGACTCTGGTGGCAAACTGAAGGTGTGGAGCCACATATTCGAGGCCAGGGATGCCTTTCCGAACATTAAAATGTGCGAATTTGACAACCCCGTCTTAAAGAGATTGCGCAACTTTTGCTCTGGGAGGGTCCCGGTTTTAGTTCACCCCTCCTTATATAGGGCTATTAAATTAATGTACCCTATTGACGTCGGCGGTATTGTCCTGGGCGGTCGTATGACGACTGAATTGGGCACTGGCAGTCTGGGACAATCTGTCGGGGTCCTGCTCAACGCAGATTTCCGCCCCGTATGTGTATAAGGTTTTTGCACTTATTCTTTTTTCTTTTTGCAGGCCTAGACGATGGCAGTTAAGTTAGCTATACTGAATGTGAATGGCTTGAGGGATCGGGGTAAGGCTGCCCGCCTGCTCCGGGACCTGTTGTCTTTGGATGTGGATGTCGCCGCGATCGAAGAGACCCACTTTGTTTGCAGTTCCGATGCGTGTGTGCTGGAGGATGACTTTGTCGTTTATTCAGCATACGGGGACCGGTCTGCCAGAGGTGTTTCTTTGCTTGTCAGACGTACTCTCGATGCGAAGGTAGACCTTGTGCATACCGATGCAGAGGGCCGGTTGATCGTGGCCGATATTGCCGTGAAAAGTGGTTCGTTCCGAGTCGTTGCGGTTTATGCGCCCAATGACCAGAGGGAGCGGGTCTCGTTCTTTCGGCGGTTGGGGCCGTTCCTGGTGGATTCAACGCGCCTAGTTTTAATGGGGGACTGGAATGCCATCCTGGACCCCAAGTTAGACAGGGGGCGGGGTGCTAGCGGGAGAGGGGGCGATCGCAGCTTGGTCGATCTGATCGACGATTATGGTCTCGTCGATAGATACCGGGTCGATCATCCCAAGGGAAAAATGTGGACGTGGGCTCTTAATTGGCCTTTTGACAAGGTGGTTAGCTACCTTGACAGAATGTTAGTGAGAAGAGCCGACATAGAACTACTAGATTGCCCTACGTTCCACTGGGTAGGCTATTCGGATCACAAACTCGTTTGTGCCCGGGTGGCGTTAGACAATAGGCCTAGAATGGCCGGATACTGGAAGTTCAATCTGTCTTTACTGGACAGGCGGGACTTCCAGGAGCAGCTAACTAGACTAGTGCAGCGGGAGCTAGTGGGGGCGGTTATCGGGAATAGGTGGTGGGAACGCCTTAAATGTAGGATTAGGTCCTTCACCACTGATTTCAGCAAACGGCTCGCTCTAGATAGAGCTGAAAAGGTGAAGACGCTTAAAGCTAGTTATTCCCGGGCGGTGGCTGGGGGGATCCCCTAGAGATAGCCTTAGCTAAGGAGGCCCTGGATCGATCGAATAGCGAGCGGTACATGGGTCAGGTAATTAGACATAAGTTAAGCAAGATGTCTTCCGAAGCCGTGAACTTGGGCGCAGATCTGCGCAGGGAAGAGGTCCGTCGAGGTGGCGATCGTTACATTCGTGAAGTCAAATCTCCGGAGGGGCGTACTCTTCGGGCCACTGACGACATGTGCGGAGCGTTTCGGCGCCATTTCGAGAACCGGTTTACCAAGGAGCCTGGTCTCCGTGAGGAGGAGTTTCGTAGCTATTTGGCTGACTTTCCTCGGCTTTCGCCGACTGAAGCGGCTAGCTGCGAGGGAGAGATTACGGAGGGCGATGTCTACGCGGTTTTGAAGAAGGTCGGCAGAGGCAAGTCGCCCGGTCTGGATGGTTTGCCCTATGAATTGTACTTGAGGCTGTCGCACATCTTTGTTCCAATTTTGACTGCAGTGTTCAACAACTGGTTTCGGTCGGGGTCCATCCCCAACCGGATCACCAGGGGTGTGATCACTCTGTTGAAAAAGGGCAAAGGTGGTGGGGGGAACCTAGATGATTACAGGCCCATAACTCTGCTAAACACAGAGTTAAAGATTATGGCCAAGATCCTGCAGGAGCGTTTGCAGTCAGTTGCCGAGTCTCTGTTGGGACCTGAGCAGACTTGTTCTGTGAGGGGCCGAACAATTCAGAGCAACCTGCATCTGATCCGCACGATCATAGAGGGTGTAAAAGACGACGAAGAAGCCGCGCTGATCAATTTGGATCAGTCCAAGGCATTTGATAGGGTCGACCATCGCTACCTTGCAGCTGTCCTGCAGGCCGCTGGATTCGCACCCAACTTCTGCCGCTGGATTAGCCTCCTGTATCGCTCCCCCAGTGCGGTGGTACAGGTGAACGGAAGGCTGTCGGACGCGTTCGTGCTGTCTAGGTCGGTTCGTCAGGGTTGTCCGCTGTCGCCTCTCCTTTATGCTTTGGCGTTGGAGCCTCTCCTTCGCCGGCTGAAGGACGAGACCGGCAGTCCGGCCCTACGTGGAATTGCCGTTCCTGGAGGGTCTCGAGCCAGGGTTTCCGCGTACGCCGATGACGTATCTGCTTTCGTGTCGTCCCGCAACGACATTGAGCTGGTACAGAAGGCGCTTGATCGGTACGAGAAGGTGACAGGGGCCAAAATAAACCGCGACAAGTCGTCCGGCTTGCGGTTAGGTGCCTGGAAGGGGGTCGCTCTTCCGGGCCGCTTCGGTTGGACAGACGGTCCTGTCCGCATTCTTGGAGTGTGGTTTGGCCCTGACCTCCAGCTGGAGAAGAATTGGTCTGAAGTACGAGCAAAGGTCGATTCCGCCGGTCAGACTTGGAATCGACGGAGGTTGTCCGTGAAGGGCAGGGCGGAGGTGTGTGCTACATACATTTTCCCCCTGATTCTTTATCGATTGTCCGTACTTCCTCTCTGTAAGACTCACAAGAAGGTGCTCGAGCAATCGCTATCCTCCATTTTATGGAGGGGACGCGGGAATCGGGTCGACAGACGAGTCTGCACTAAACGTCCGTGTCATGGGGGGCTGGGAATGCCGCACCTGCCGAGTCACATCCGTGCCTCTAGGTTGGCTTTCCTACGCCGTGCATTGACTGGAGGAGATCCGATTCTGGAGGGGATTGTTAGGGACGCGTTCCCTGGCCTTACCATCAGTCCCCCCATCTCGCGGGTTGAGCGCGGTCGTAAACCCCGGGATCAATCGGTTTTCCTTCGCGAGTGTCGGTCGGCCTTGAGGGCCGTTCCCCGGTCCAGTGACCTTTCTCGGCCTAGGAAGGTCTTCTATCGTGAATTAGTGGAGAGGCCCGCGAGGGATCTCCTACGAGTTACGCTCGGCTTGTCGGAGGAGGAGTACTGCTCCTACTGGTCTTGGGCGCCAGCGGCGGATTACCTCAGTAACCCTGAGTTTTCGCTTAGCTGGCGATTGGCTCGGAATCGGCTGCCTCTCAACGACAAGGCTTTCATATGGGGCTTGGCGGATTTGCCAGACTGTGAACGGTGTGGCCTTGGCTTAGAGGAAACGGCTGTGCACGCCTTCTACCATTGCCCCCAGGTCCGCCCCTTATGGGACCATGTCGGCGAGCTGACGGCTCGTCTCGCTCCCGAACAGCTTGTGTCCATTGATCGCGCATACGCGTGTGACAATGTGTCGCCCCCGTATTCCGGGATGAAACGGATGGTGTTTCTGACGCTGATGGCCACGGCTCGAATGGTGATTTGGACGACGCGAAAGGAGGAAGTCTTGCGAGGCAATCGTCTTTCTCATTCGGATCTGATTCGATTCTTTGAGCATCAGCTCAAGATGAAGATTAGATCGGATAGAAAACGATTGCATTCGACAGTCTTTAGCGAAAGGTGGGTAAAAGAAGCGAGCTTGCTTCGTGTGAACGGGGCTAGCCTTGATTTTCTCTTCTAGGTCAACCTATTGCACATCGGGGTGGCTTCCTGTGGAACCCTCCCCTTGGTTAGGTTAGACAAGCTTCAGTGTACCTAGTTAATGTGAGTAAGTGTTGTTCCTGGCCTGCATCCCGGCCGTTCTTTGGTTATGATCCAAGTCGAGATTCCCATCCTCCCCAGTTTGTTTTGACCCCCGCCCCATTTTCATCTCGACTGGGTCAGTTTTATATTTTCCCATTCCAGCCTAATATTTTATACTTTTTCCCACTCCCTTAGCGAGAGCGTCTCTTGAATTTGTCCCCTGGGCAGAATACAGCGGCCTCTCTGTTTTATGGGTTGGACGGTCCCTACTAACATCAATTATGTTTAGTTTGTATTTGTGTTTATTTTAAGTTTATTATTGGGTTCATTTCCCTCCCCTCTCATTTTATCATTATTAGAATTGTATATATATATATCATCATTAGAATTTTCATGGTATGGGGCGCGATTTTGGTAGGTCTCCCTTGAGAGCACGTGGTATTATGGTGGTTGAAGGATTGTTTGGTGATGGACGAGTTCTTTTGGTGAATGTGTAAAATGTAATGTACGAATGGGTCGCGAATCTGATTATCTAGGTATAAGATAGTTAGTGTTGACCAGCCTCTACCCCTCCCCTTTATTGGCCTTGTGCCACAATTTGTACTTTTTGTTCAAATAAATACCAGTCTTGTTCTTATGTCATGGGGGGCTGGGAATGCCACACCTGCCGAGTCACATCCGTGCCTCTAGGTTGGCTTTCCTACGCCGTGCATTGACTGGAGGAGATCCGATTCTGGAGGGGATTGTTAGGGACGCGTTCCCTGGCCTTACCATCAGTCCCCCCATCTCGCGGGTTGAGCGCGGTCGTAAACCCCGGGATCAATCGGTTTTCCTTCGCGAGTGTCGGTCGGCCTTGAGGGCCGTTCCCCGGTCCAGTGACCTTTCTCGGCCTAGGAAGGTCTTCTATCGTGAATTAGTGGAGAGGCCCGCGAAGGATCTCCTACGAGATACGCTCGGCTTGTCGGAGGAGGAGTACTGCTCCTACTGGTCTTGGGCGCCAGCGGCGGATTACCTCAGTAACCCTGAGTTTTCGCTTAGCTGGCGATTGGCTCGGAATCGGCTGCCTCTCAACGACAAGGCTTTCATATGGGGCTTGGCGGATTTGCCAGACTGTGAACGGTGTGGCCTTGGCTTAGAGAAAACGGCTGCGCACGCCTTCTACCATTGCCCCCAGGTCCGCCCCTTATGGGACCATGTCGGCGAGCTGACGGCTCGTCTCGCTCCCGAACAGCTTGTGTCCATTGATCGCGCATACGCGGGTGACAATGTGTCGCCCCCGTATTCCGGGATGAAACGGATGGTGTTTCTGACGCTGATGGCCACGGCTCGAATGGTGATTTGGACGACGCGAAAGGAGGAAGTCTTGCGAGGCAATCGTCTTTCTCATTCGGATCTGATTCGATTCTTTGAGCATCAGCTCAAGATGAAGATTAGATCGGATAGAAACGATTACATTCGACAGTCTTTAGCGAAAGGTGGGTAAAAGAAGCGAGCTTGCTTCGTGTGAACGGGGCTAGCCTTGATTTTCTCTTCTAGGTCAACCTATTGCACATCGGGGTGGCTTCCTGTGGAACCCTCCCCTTGGTTAGGTTAGACAAGCTTCAGTGTACCTAGTTAATGTGAGTAAGTGTTGTTCCTGGCCTGCATCCCGGCCGTTCTTTGGTTATGATCCAAGTCGAGATTCCCATCCTCCCCAGTTTGTTTTGACCCCCGCCCCATTTTCATCTCGACTGGGTCAGTTTTATATTTTCCCATTCCAGCCTAATATTTTATACTTTTTCCCACTCCCTTAGCGAGAGCGTCTCTTGATTTTGTCCCCTGGGCAGAATACAGCGGCCTCTCTGTTTTATGGGTTGGACGGTCCCTACTAACATCAATTATGTTTAGTTTGTATTTGTGTTTATTTTAAGTTTATTATTGGGTTCATTTCCCTTCCCTCTCATTTTATCATTATTAGAATTGTATATATATATATATCATCATTAGAATTTTCATGGTATGGGGCGCGATTTTGGTAGGTCTCCCTTGAGAGCACGTGGTATTATGGTGGTTGAAGGATTGTTTGGTGATGGACGAGTTCTTTTGGTGAATGTGTAAAATGTAATGTACGAATGGGTCGCGAATCTGATTAGCTAGGTATAAGATAGTTAGTGTTGACCAGCCTCTACCCCTCCCCTTTATTGGCCTTGTGCCACAATTTGTACTTTTTGTTCAAATAAATACCAGTCTTGTTCTTATGTCCATCGTCTTTGTCATGTTCAATTGATAATGTTAATTATATTTTATGAATATGTCCTGAAGATGGTTTATTAGACCGAAACGTCCGACTTTGACATATTAAGATTAAAACAGCATAATTGCATATAAGGATTTTTGTTTGTTTTTTCCGTATATTTTTCTTCATACTGTCGGATCTATATCCATACATTTGCTTACATATATATATATATATATATATATATATATATATATATATATATATATATATATATTCCAGGATTATTTTCCAACTTATTCAAGATGATCTCCAACCTCTCTAATCTTCTAACTTTCTATCCAAGTGTAACAAGCTACCTGACACATTTCACGTACGATTTTATTTTCAAGTCTTTTGTCACTGCATTGTTTGGTTGAAACTCTTCTCTTACGTGCCAAACGTCTTATGAATTGAGTTGGATCTTTGCTAATTGATCTTCCTGTTGTGACCTTCAGATCCAGTTTTCCTCTCTACTGTCATGTCTTTTTTTAAACTTATTGACCGTTCTCTTGATGGCTCTTGAATGGACTTTGAACATAGAAGCCAGAGTATGAATGTTGGTACCGTTACTGAAGGTCTGAATGATTTTTCATCTCACCATTGCTCAGTTGAGAAGACAGTGGATCTGACACGAAATGATTTTAACCCGTTTTCCTTCTATGTGGAAGAATCAAATATTTTTTCAATGATTCTTACGACAAATGGTATCAAGATGTCTAAACGTGATATATGAAAACCTGCGAAAAAGAAACTCAGTTTAGTGCGTGTTTTTTTTTGTTTATTTTTTTAATATTAAGCTTTTTGTGGTATGGACAATTATGCTGTTACACGATGTGAACAATTTCGTAGTTACACCTGGTACGCATTTTATAAATGCTATATTTTCGGGTTTCGTGCATAATAACAGCTTCAGGTATTATATTGAAATATCAATTATTTCATAATGCTTATAGACGGTGTTAATCCCTTAAGGTAGTAGGTGATTATGGCTCTCCATAACTTCCTGACTTGTTAATCAATTTTGTCTTTTTGTTATTTTCCTAATCCTCGTTCCGCCATCCATTTATTTACTCAAGGCCACGAAACCCTATACTATATTTGTTTTCCTTTTGCCTACAAGCTGTCCAGTTATTATCAGAGTTTCCAAGTCCCCTTTATAAGCCCCTTCTCCCTTCCTGAGAAGTTTGCGTTTTGTTTTTACTTTCTCTTCGTTGTTGCTCATATAGTCGGTCCATGGTATTCTCAGAATCTTTCTGTAGAACCACATTCCTGTTGCTCAAGTGACTTATTCATATTTAAGGATATTATCCAGCAATCACTGCTCTACAGGAGGATAGTCGTAATTAATCGATCGAAGACGTAATCTTTGGCTAATTTCTAAACAAATTTTATCCGTATGGGTGACAGCCTATTCGAAAATATTGGTATTCTAATAAAAGATTTAGCAGAGAGAGGATGAATTAAAAATAATTGGATTGAATAAAATTGTACAGCTGGCCACGCGTATTCGAAGATACCCGTCTATTTGGGCGGCTAGCCAATCCCTATTGCAGATGCTTGCACTGGCGTATTTGTGCTTATTCAACACCAACAGAGTACATCTCTAGATTATACTTTAACTATTCTGAGCAGACCTTAGATACAGTTTCTGGGAAAGAGCGTGTTATCTAGCGTGATCAAAAGTCTGAACAAGGCCAGCACGCTGAATGTATCGACGGTCCCTAAGAGTTCCGTCTCCCTACTTTCATTCATAAGTCTTGGGTTAATCTGTTGTATGGTTTTCAAAGGAGTCGCACGCTGGGATCGACCACTACAGTTCGATGAGATCAGGAACCTGGTCTCATGCTCAAAATGCTAAAGTTCTAACCATAGTTGGATAGAATCATTCAGTTATATGCCATGCTTTAATTGAGATATGTGATGTGGCATGACTATCACGTATCTCGCTGATATATCCAATGGCTATATCAGCCACTGCCGGCACCACGCCACTTACAAAACCCTGTCTAATATCTGCGATAATGTTTATAAACACTTTCGCCATTCCAGTTCGACACAACTAAATATTTTTAGCGATAAACTCATATGTACCCCATCAGTCAGTTATGTGCCATTCATGATACACGCTTAGGCGATCATGTATCTTTCGATAAATGACTTAAGAGGCAGATTTTTACCATTTCTTTCTGCGGAGGACCAGTTACCAACCAAGGTTATAGAACCCGGTCTGTCCTGCTATTTACCCATAGGTGGAGGGAGAAGAGGATACATACCCTTCCCAGGGGGATTAGCACGTAAGTTAATGTAAAGTGTGAATTGAATACTTGCTGCCTAAATATACATTATATAGGCATTTATATTTGGTTTTTATTGCGTCTACACATGTACGCAGAAACCTCATCAAGCGTATAGAATTATGGTGAAAGAAATTATTTATTTTAGATAACAGATATTTTTAAACGTTATCACACTTTTAAATGGACTTAATTAGTCTAATTTCAAAAGTATACCCCTTGGGACACCAGAGTATCCAATTGACTTTCCAGTTCTGTCTGCGAAGTTCACTTTCAGAATCGTCATAAAACGCCCCGTTGCACTTTGCTTAATCACATCTATTACGCGTAAATTTCGCTTGTAGATTCGACAAGACAGAAGTCGCTGGAAGCTAAGCCTTTCTTGTAGCGGCTGAACACAGACAAGAGTGATGCGACATTTTGCCAAAGACACCTGTTAATGCATCTATTCTCTCAGTTATCATGAATGTGATGCTCACTCAATGGCATCTCATTTCCAATGGATAACCCCTGAATGTATGTTCACGCTTCAGTGTTTATGATCCCCTTTGGTTGGTTGTGAAGTAGGCTGGGTGATTATTCTTCGTATGATAAATATTGTTAATATATACACTTAAAGAATATACATTTCGTCCTAGTTGGCGGAACTCATTGCCGAATATTAAGGCGCCCATCGACATATCATTTTGTGCGAAATGCGCCCAATGTTAGATCTGAAGAGACAGCTATAAACACAGAATTGTTGGTGTAAGGAAATGGAGAGATCTGGCTTTTCTTGTGGGCTCTCTTCGTCTCTTCTATTTATCTTCTAGTTTTTTCGAAGAATGTAGTTGTTTTCTTTCGTCGACTACTCTTCTCCACTTGGATGTTTCCAAAGCTGTATTTATTGCTGTTGGTTAACTCAGTTTGACAATGCTTTATTTACGGCCGATGTAACCCAGAATTACGCTTTCCCTGTCAAAATCCGTCATATTTATCGGGCAATATATCCCGCAACATTAAATACTCGTATAAATTAGGATTTCATTTCAAGAATTAAAAGCAGCCACACAGACGCCTTAAGGGAAAAATTTGAGGCCAACAAAGAATGACATATACATACACACGTACATAACACATAGATACAATAGTTATAAAATGAACACTTGACGTCTTTTTTTTAAGCATTTCACACCAAGCAACGCTGGAAGCCACTAGTACGCAAGGGGTTACATAGGATTTGGAGCGAGTAAAGATAGGAGTGATAGAGGAAAGGATCAAGAGAAGGATAGTGGATAGATATTGATATTACATTTGAATAGTTGGAGATTATAGCTATCAGGGCAACTGGAATACGGAAGGGAGTTCCTCAGGCGAGAGGTACGAGATATGAAGCTATTGGAGTAGAAGAGACGGCTACATTTAATAGTTTCAGCAGTGAAAGGGTGAGATCGGGATGCCATCCTCGTAGGGCGCTTGAATTCATGAAGTCTGGGAACCAGCAAAAGCAGCTCATCGAAGCAATTACCATGAAGGTATTTGTAAAAAAGACAGAGAGAGGCGACGGCATGTCTGTGAGAGAGCGACTGCAGACGAGATGCGAGATCAGGGCCAATTACATTGCATATCCGTCTCTGGATATTATCAAGAACCCCGATGCAAGGTCTACACAAACAAACGAATTTGTTCCTTATTTTAGCATATTTCCTATGTCAATTCATATGTCAGATTATATATATATATTCGATCAACACACACACACACACACACACACACACATATATATATATATATATATATATATATATATATATATATATAAATCCTTTAAGAGAGGTCCTGTATATTAAAGATCTCTCTCCTCCTATCAATCTCACCTTATTTAACAGTGGGAATGGAGTGTTGAAAGTTTCCTTTTTTGAAATAGAAAGACGCTCACTCGAATTCCAACCGCGTTCAACACACCAGGCAAGGAATAAAACAAAACAAAAATAAAATATAATTATGCCGTCAAAACATGAATAAAACTAACAATATAAAAAAAAAACTTCAAGAAATAGCTAAAGAATTGATCGAAAGCACTTGGGACAATGAACATTATAGAAGACCTTGTACTCAACCCTTACAAAACGAAAAAAACATAAGAACGGTAGGTAAATTAAAAAGATTAAGATTAAAAAAGATTAATTAAGAAATAAATTAAATTTAAATTCTCTGTCATATTTACTGAAATATATATTCAGACCGGTAGATGAAAATAAATAAATATACTGTTTAATGAATAAAAAAGTATGTCTGCTCAAATACGAGTATCCGCTAAAAATAATATTTAAGTAACATATATATATATATATATATATATATATATATATATATATATATATATATATATTATTTACTTTATTCAGACTATTGTCCTCATCTTTGTCGCCATATTTATTACAACTTTTCGGTCGTTGTACACTCCAGCCCTTTTCAGGTGGTTGTAATGTAGAAAAAAAACTTTATTTCGCTCACTGGGGTAGACTGTTCTTGTTCCACGTGCCATGTTTAATGCATGTCTGTTATCAGTTATCTCCTGTTAATTCCCCTCTGAAAGTTCTCCACTGCCTTAACCGGGTATTGAACTCGCACTCTTTGGGTCCTGTCACTGGATCTAACTAACACCTTTATCCACATATAGTCTAAATAATATAAATAGTGTACATAATACCTTATCTCATAAATATAGACAGATAACAATATATATATATATATATATATATATATATATATATATATATATATATATATATATATATATATATATATATATATATATATATATATATTAGAAAGTTTTATTGGGTAACACCGCAAAAATATTGTTTAACTATTATATAGTTTTTCTACCTTTTGATTGGGGTGCTCTACGAGAGTTAAAATGCTAAATGGAAAAACAGAGATAAATTTACTAGAGAATCATGGTTATATCTGATATAAGAAGATTTGATGCTAAATATTTTCGATATGACCTCTTTCCTATTTTACCTATGTAGTTGATCCTCTTCGCGTAAATCCGCAAGACATAATATCGTCCAATCTTTTCAACAAACTTAGTAACGTTGAACTCACTATAGACTTTATCTTTGAATCTGAGTCTAAAAACACTTTATCGTTCCTAGATATATATTGCTTATAAATAATAACGATCTTCAGTTTCTTTTTTACAGAAAAAATACAAACCAGAAATCGACAATTTTTATTCACTACTGTGACACGATTAAATCGAGAATAATTATAGGATTCTATTTCAGAGCATTAAGAATCTGCAACCCCTAATAGTTACCCAAAAAAGAAATGTACACAAAAATGCTTTCAAAAATTTTCCAGTATCCTTATCATTTCATCCACAACGCTAAAAATGGATCAATAGCATGACTTACTCCTATAGCCTTGGTTATCGACTAGCCTAAGCGGGTATATTTAAACCAGCCTTGCACCGTCAGGCTATCTTGCCCAGGAAACACCATTTCTATTGCGGCTTCTGTATATGTGACGATCCTACCGTACTAATGGGTTACTTGTCTCGTGATCGTGAAAAGGAACTTACCGACATTGTGTGAAATAATCCGAGTACTTACGACTTTCTTTTGTCAATTTAAAAGAAAGACAGTAGTAGTAGTAGTAGTGACGAGCGTTTATATTTCAAACCGTACTGATTTTCAAATAAACTTAGCTTTCTATGCAACTGTGGTAAAATAGATCTAAACTCATGTCATTAAATGATTTTATGGCGAAATCAATTTTTTCAGCTGTGCAACGGAATTTTTAATATAAATCTTACTCTTGACTTCTTTTGATGTGAATAGCTTCCAAAATAGTTCATCGTTTTATACAGTTGGTTAAGCAGTGTAATTCTGTGTAGTTAATCTATCTGAGATATGTTTGACGAGATACCAGGGATTCGTGTTCGAGCATTTATATATGGTAATTTGTCGGGTGAGATGAAATTACGTTGTTCTCGAAAGAAATATAAAGACATCACAAATATATGTTGACCATTTTCTTTTTATTGACAGAGGCACAGTCTTCGAATGAACAAAAGAAACAGTATACAGGCTTAGTTTTTGCGATGTTGTCTATCAGGGATCTGTTGTCCGTTCTATTTCACAAGATATGTGTAAAGAAGAGAGGTTTTCGTCTCTCTCTCTCTCTCTCGCTCTCTCTCTCTCTCTCTCTCTCTATATATATATATATATATATGATATAATGATATATAATTCAGTATAATCTTATATATCAACAAACAGTATTTAGAAAAATATGGCAAACTGGAGAGATTTTAGTGACGCGTCTATATATATATATATATATATATATATATATATATATATATATATATATATATATATATATATATATATATAATGGATATCGGCTTGGATTGAGAAATCGGAGAGCCGAGTTCGAATTCCAGTCGAATCCATTACATTCACTTACGTGCTAATACCCTTGGGAAAGGTATGAATCCTCTTCTTCTCCCTCCAGCTATGGGTAAAATAGGAGGACAGACTGGGTTCTATAGCCTTGGATGGCAACTGGTCTAGGAGAAGGACAACTCTGAATTCAAAACCTGCGGAGGGTCTTTTGGGAACCTTGTGGCATTCGGTGCACCAGGTCTCTGTATTCGTCCCTCCAAAAAGTGTGGATGGTCCTGCACGAGGCCTTCGCCACTATAATCAAATCTCATGTGCCGGTGTCGGGCTGTTGGTTTCCTGGAAACTGATCTGCTTGACCCTCATACGTCGAATCTCGACGGGAGAGTCGACTATATATATATATATATATATATATATATATATATATATATAGAGAGAGAGAGAGAGAGAGAGAGAGAGAGAGTGAGAGAGAGAAAGAGAGAGAAAGGAAGAGAGAGAGAGTGTGTGTGTGTGTGTAATGCACACTCTCGGTGGTTTCAATGTATAAGGATATGACAACTTAACCAATTGATTCATTTATGAAATTTTGTGCGATAATCTTAAGTGCCACTTAAGACCCGTTAGTGATTTACAAAGGAGGTGGCATATGGAGCAAGGGTTAGGACTGTGGGATGAGATCACTGTTAGATTGGTTGAGCTTTTAGATCTTGCTGTCGATTCTTGAAGACGATTCAGACAAGCGGATTGAAAACTGCAAAGTCCAGTAAAACACGTTGATTTCCATTCCATCCGTTCCAAGTGGGGTTCATCCTGTACAAAGCCCGGGAGTCACTCGATGTAAAGGGATATAGAGTAAGTGCTGCAGTTGATAGTTGGTGAACATAACGGTTAACTCGAGGCTTAAACTAGTTAAGATTATAGTGATCGGGAAAACATTCTTTGGGGGAAGTGGTTCGCGGAAGAAGCTGCACGAGTGGAAGTTACGTCTCACCAATTGAATACGGAGGGAATAAAGTTGGTGTCACTTAAATGTGCTTAGCATGGCGGGCCCTAGCCGTGAAGGTTAGAAGGTTGTCTGAGCAATTTCCATGGAAATAAAGAGAGAGCAGTGAGTGGCTTGGGACAACTCGTCTGTGAGGGAGCGATTAGAAAAGTGGAAAACAACTTGTCATCCACATAGACACGGAGACATTTTTGGACTCTGCCAAGACTGGACAGTGAGGACTGGACAGCTCACGTCCAAATATGAAAAGAGTACTCCATTTTCGGCCTTATCTGGCTCTTGTAAAAGTAGGGGATAGCACCAGGAGTCAGGTATAGGGAACCGATCATTTTTCCTCCATCTTTAGAGATGGATCATATGTACGAGTTACATTTCAGAACTGGGTTGAATTCGAGACCCAATACACGCTCAAGGGACGACGCCATCCTAAAGGAAAATCCATACATCGTGACAGGTGATAGTCCAGGGTCCAATTCTCGTTGACGGCATGTAACTAGTGTGATATATATATATATATATATATATATATATATATATATATATATATATATATATATATAATGAAAGAATACAATCAAATTCCAACGTTCGTAACATTCAATTTAAAACAGGGTTCAATATAAAAGCTCTGTCTTCCCTTTTTCATTTTCTTCCTTTTTCTCGTAAAAAGTGTGTGTATCTTGCTTTTAAATCTCAATAAATGTTCTACTCACCAGTTATTTAATAACACCTATGAGATGTGATAATAAACATCGAAACATGACTGCATTTGTGTACCCTTTTTAAGTTATTTCGGTGTAATTTCCTAAAAAATGTCACTAACACACACACACGCACACACACATCTATATAAATATAAATGTAAAATGAACATAGAAGTCAACACTTACAGGCGACAGTCTTTTTCATGCTACACGGTAGCCTGACGAATGCGTCTAGCCTGAAACATCCTGTCACCTCTAAATATTGACTTCTATGTTACTTTTATATTTACACACGCTCTGTCTGATATTGAGCATTTTATCCCATAAATATACCACCCATTAAAACTATATATATATTTCTTCATATATATATATATATATTAGCAATCAGGAAAATCCGCTACCTTAGTTTGAAACTTCCCCAGGCGAATATATATATATATATATATATATATATATATATATATATATATATATATATATATATATATATGTGTGTGTGTGTGTGTGTGTGTGATTGTTTGTGGCGTTAGGTATTTGTTTAATCGGTTATATCGATTTGCTGGGTCTGTGGAATCCGTTTGCAATGCCTCGCGTAACATAATCTCCCATAATTTCCTTAATCTAAGAAAGTAGATAAAAATATTTCCCTCGAACGACACCACAGAATAATTGAAGACATTTCTGAGAAAGTACAAGCCGCATTTTCAGCTTTTCTTCAATCAGTGTTTATTCCAATATTTCGACTGAGACTTTCCATTTGAGAGACTCTATTTTGAGAATGACCAAAATCAAGGCTCAGACTGTCACGAGACAGACGGACATTGCGTTGGGCTGGAGAAAACGACAAGCAGTATGATAACAAATTGTAGTCGACATAACATTTACTCACACACTCATTCATTGTCTCTCTCTCCCTATATAAATATGTCTTTCAAATACACACAGACACACACACATGCACACACACACACACACACATATATGTATCTTTCAAAAACATATATATTGGTTGTCCAGGAAAATAACTATATGTTGGTGACATAACATTTACACACACAATCATGCACACGCTCATTCATTCACTCTCTCTCTCTCTCTCTCCTTATATATATATATATATTTGGTTGGATAGATGTGAGTTTGTGACCCTGGGTTTCACGCTTTTGCGATCGTCAGACAAAGTGATTAACTATTTAAAAATTTTGGGTTTACATAGATTGCGTGTATTGGTGTTATTATGGAAGTCGGTGGGAAACGTTGTCGTGGTGTCATCGTACTAACGCAAACATCGATGTATGTTCATACGCCTAATGGAGCACGCAGACACATATCCATACTTGGTCGTCCGTCGGGTCTCATACATATATAAACATATGTGGGAAGTTTCGGATATGACATATGTATGTATACGGGTGGTGCTGTGTCTATACATACGCATTTGTATGTTGAAATTCAAAGATTGGAAGTGTAGCGAAAATTTCTCGTGAATGTCTCGTGAATGTATACATGTCATATTTTTATTTTTCCACTGAATAATATTTCCTCGCATGTATGTATATACGTGTGGTGGGGTTTGTGTAAAATTATGATAGGTAAAAATTATTATTATTTATATTTATTTTAAATTTTTGAAAAAAAAAGGGGGTTTATTTGTTATATTTAAAGCTGGTTATTTGTTTATTTTTGATGACTGTGTATATGTAACACGTAGAAATTTTGGTTTGCAATCCTTATTGGTTATTTTATATGGTGATATTTAATATTTAATATGCTGGGTGAGAGCGTAGTTTATGTTAATAATTATAGCCGGTCTATATGATAGGATGTGATAGTAATTTTGTAAGGGATACATTTATTACCTTTAATACCTTAAAAAAAACAACAAAAAACCCCCAATAAGATCAGATATACTTTCCATACGTAACCATGAGAATAAATACTTATTACCAAGATTCATACCAAAATAAACAAATAAATATAGAAAATAAAATAAAACACCAATAACCACTCTTTAGTTCAAGCTAGCACCACAATAATTACATTTATAGGTTTTTATTATTCTCCCACCAACATTACTAATCACTACTAACAATTTACAATAAATATTAAGCACTTGTATTATCATTGCCACCAACGCCCTTACACATTACTATCACACCAAATCTACCATTACCATATAAACCCGCCATAATTATTAACGTAAACTACCCCTCTCCCAGCATATTTAATACCACCATAAAAATAACCAATAAGGATTACAAACTGAAATTTCTACCAGTCACATATACACAGTCATCAAAAAACTAAAAAAAACAAGGAAATAACCAGCTTTAATATAATAACAATAATGTTTTTTTGTAAATTAAAAATTAAAAATAAAAATTATAGCAATCTTCAACTATCATAATTTTACACAGAATACCTATTATCGGGATTTATACCAAAATAAATTGATACATATAACAAAATAAAATAAAACACCAACAGCCACTTTTTAGATCAACCTACCACAACTATAACTACAGTTATGGTGTTATCATTCTCTCACCACCATTACTAATCACTTCTACCAATTTACAATAACTATTAGCTAATTATATTATCATTATCTCCAATCCCTTACAACATTACTATCATATCATATCATATAGCCCCGCTATAATTATTAACATAAACTACCCTCTCACCCAGCATATTAAATATTAAATATCACCATATAAAATAAACAATAAGCATTAAAACCCGAAATTTCTACCATCTTGAACTTGCCTCAGGTAAAAAGGCTCCAAAATTTCACATATGACAGTTAACAACCAGTTGGCGTCAAGCTCGCATCTTACTGTCGCTCGTCATCTTGACTAAGGTCCAGAAAAACGGCGCATGAGTGCCACTCACATTGACCGAGATTAACAAAGTCCGGCTCTAATCAATTGCCACCTGTTTACACGCGTACAATTTTTTTTAAATATCGCGTTCTCCGGTGTCGATTTGTTATGCTGTCCCTTCTTCATAAGTTATTAGAGATTTAAAATTGTTCCTGCTAAATTCGTAAGATGCTATTGATGTTCGTTTGTTTAACTTTTATGCTTAATACTTCTAATATTTGTAACCGTTTTTTTACAATTTATCTGATATATTATCGGTGTCGTAAGTACTTGCACGGATCCCACCTGATTCATTGTGTTGTGTATATTCGGGACACAAACGCACATACACACGCACACGCGTGTGCACACAGACACACACAGAAACACACACACTCACACATATATGTATATATATATATATAGAGAGAGAGATAATATTAGTGGTCAATATACAAATACATATAAATGTATATAATATATATATATATATATATATATATATGCACACACACACACACATACATATATATATATATATATATATATATATATATATATATATATATATATATATATATATATATATACATATATATATATATATGCGTATGTATGTATGTATATAAATAAATTCCCAAGAGGATAGAATCCAGGTAGAACTCAATGTCCAAGTCAGAGTAAGAATATTATAAAAAGTCTCAAACAGTAATATTCCATGGTTATAATTTATTACATTGGAATCGTAATCACGATCCAATTCATCAGACCTTCAAATTCAATAAGAAATCGGAAAATATAACTCCGGGTAAAAAAAAATAAAAATATAAAATGTGCTTTCTTCTGTTACAACTCTCGCTAGAGATTTCATATATCTCCCTCTCACACTTGGATCGTGATTACGATTCCAACGTAATAAATTATAACCATGGAATATTAGCGTTTCAGCCTTGTTTTATTATATATATAAATATATATATATATATATATATATATATATATATATATATATATATATATATATCCTTAAATGTCTATAATTTGTAACAGAAGCCATTGGTTTATACCAACAGCTTCGCATACTTAATACCTCTCGTATTCACTCTCGCGTGGTGATGTGTGACGTCATGAGCTGCGGTGGGATTTTCGCTTCCAGCGTCTTATATGCACGTTTTTATCGTTGCTTGGAAATCATCCATTTAAACAATAACAAACTATCATCACTGACCTCTCTGTATATTGCTTAACATATTGTACAGTTATTGACATCTTTGATAATGCCTTGTGTAAGCCGAAAGCTTAGATTGGATTGAAAAATATAGATCAATATTGTGTTTTTCTTTCTGTTATGGAATGGTTTTACAGTGGAGGCTTGTATTTGTTCTAAGTCGGTCCTAAAATAGGTTCGACGTACAAAACGTTAGGAACTTGATATAATAGGTAATTACACAGAGAAATCTAGTTGTGGTCGCTGATATTTTAGTATCCGACTAACGGTCGTCCGGCATCCACTGACTGCCCGACGATATTCAGTCCCCCGCCCGAGGACGTCATGTGGCACAAGGCCGGTTTAACGTGGGATCTCCGAGCCCGTGGGCTCGACCAAAAATATGCCCATTGAACCCGTATAAATCGGTTCAGGGTCAGTTTACCTCCCCGAAAGTGAATCCGTCCTTCAGCGTGGCCTCTTTCGGGTTCCTCCCCGCCCGAAGGCTGAGAGCTCAACCGATCAGCCAGTCGACTGACTTCCCGACCCACTGAGCGACTCCTACTACTCCTACTTATTATAGGTGGGGGGGTCTATTAACGATAGAATTGGTGTCTTCCACTATAACACTTTATTCGTTTAATTATAATGCTATTAAGCTTATCAGACGTTATGAAAAGAACTTATATAAAATAAATAGACAACACTTGTCTATATTATTTAATGAAACATGTATGAACATATATATATATATATATATATATATATATTATACATTTCCTAATTTAAAAATATAGCTCTATCCCTTCACAGAATTTCCATGTTTCAAAAACAGAAACTAAAAACTTCTACTTTAATTATAAAATTAAACAAAAATCCCGAGTACTATTTCTTTTTCAAGCAAATTTTGGAATGAATTATTTTGAAATTTACTCAGTTTTATAAGGATATACATCCTTAATAATAGTTTCTAAGGATACGGGAAATTCAATCCTTTTGACAAGGGGTGGTAGGGTATTCGTTTTCACTGATATGAGTTACTTTCCAAATGGCGTTAAGGTACGGTACCTATCCAACAAAATATACTATCCGTTTTTCGCATGTCGTCTGTTTTTTTTTTTTGAATGACAATTTGTTTTTATGCTCTGCGGAATTGTATTGAGCCCTGTCTTTTAGAAATAAAAATAATTAATAAGAACACCATATATATATATATATATATATATAGATAGATAGATAGATAGATAGATATTAGGTTGGTGCAAAAATAATGACGTAATAATGTCGTTTTTTGACTTAATTTTTAACGTCAAAAAACGACATTATTACGTCATTATTTTTGCACCAACCTAATAGATAGATAGATAGATAGATAGATAGATAGATAGATAGAAAGACTGAGTGCAATTCGTGTACGAATCGAAATGCACTAAATTTTCATAAATGACAAGTTAACTTACGAGTGAGTGCCGTTGATAAGTGACCAATCTAAACTGTTATGTTTAATGATTTCTAGTGTTGGAGATACAATCTCTACAGGACATAAGAATTTATTAAAAAAACAAAAACATTTTTTTTTTATTTTACGTAGTGGAGATTTTTGAAGAATTAGATTAATCTTTTTGATTTGTTTTCTAAATAAATCATATATCAAAGTTATTTGTGTGGAACGATAACAGTTATATAACGTTGGATTATCACTTTAATGGCCTTTTCGTCTTTATTATTCTGATGCATCTAATTACAATAAAATAAGTTCATTCACTCTTTATTTGTCCTTGTATTATTTTGGATATTTCTGATATGTTGATTTATATATATACGAAGTCAACAAAAGGTTGACAAAAGGTAAGTCCACCTACTGGCTTTTCATTTCTCAAAATTTACTACAATTTCGGATAGATATATCTTTTGGCAAATAAACCAAATGATATATAAATAAATGTGTGTGTGTTTGTATGTGTGTAATGTGTGGAGACGGAGACAAAGAGAGAGAGAGAGGAGGGGTTATAGAGATAAAGATATATGCAACCGATGTTTCGCACCTGTTATATAAAATTACATTACAAAATTTATCGAACATTGACCCAGGCGTTGAAATATCTGTGTTTGGCGAAGCATGTGGATCATGTCCCTTCTTTTATCTGAATCTATACCTGAAGCTACGGTAATCTGAATGACAGATATTCTTTTGAAAAAACAACTCTAGTGTAAAATCAAGGCTTTTTTTCCATATTAGGCTATAGGTTTGCCGATGCACGATGCACACATATTGTACACACACACATAATAGGTTTGTCTATCGTCCGGATCACATTAATCCTTGGTCTTTTAAACAGGAGTAGATGTTCATCCTTTGTTCCCTGCTTTGGATTGGGTTTCCGGTTCCTTCTAAAGTCTACTTCAACTCTATATTCCTAACGTCTCAGATTAAACTCTGAAATTTTAATTCCTACTTAGTTTTTTTCCTTAATTTTTATAGGAATACAGTGTCGTTGCCGACACTAGAATTTGAACATAGATCGCTAGTGAGCAAACACAGGCAATACCATTATTGAATTAAGTAGACCACGTGACAATAGAAGAACAGAATATATGGGAGATAGCGTGTGTCTAATTGATCGTAATTTCTAGTCTAACTTTTATACTATACAATCCACATTTCTAGCCTATCCTCTATTACTATTCGTGCCGCTATTCTCTACTCTATTCACTATACTATTCAAGCGAGTATTATCGAGCAAGTATTATTAGTGATATTCGAAGAAGTCTGACATTAGTACTGTCCAACGGTATACTATATTGGTATCTGCGATTACAAAGTCTCTACTTCAACGAGTATTATGAAATTGACAACGAGTATTCGTTGACATTAAGGAAGTGTCAAACAAGTGTTCGTTTGAGTCACAAAACATCGGTTCGACTATCGTGTGGTTTACACCTCCCCACTCTCCTTTTTTTTAAACAGGGGTGGATAGTTGTCTCTTGCTTCCTGTTTCGGGTTGAGTTTTTGGGTTCCGTCTAAAGTCTTTTCATTCTCTTTCAGTGCCAGCAGTCATTGCGTCTTGGTGCTATTATGTCCTTGCTTGCGGTTAATTAATATTTGAATATATATATATATATATATATATATATATATATATATATATATATATATATATATATATATTCATTTTTTTAGCGATTATAGCTCTCCACAATTTTCTGTCATTTGTAGCTCTTAATGATTTTTTTTTATTTTTATGGATATTGATTTAATAAATATAAAGGATAACGTGTTTTTGAATATATATATATATATATATATATATATATATATATATATATATATATATATATATATAAAGTTGCATATTATGCTATTGATGTCTATGTAAATGCACCATCACGTTGTAGCCAGTTTCGTATTTCGGTTTAGGCAGCTCAGTGTTGTTCATCTCTAGACGGCTGAAATTTTTGAAAAGCACTTTTCTCCTTGATCTCTGTCCATGAACATTATGTAAATTTGAACGCTAGCTATAATTTCGTCATCTCTAGCTTTCGCACACGTATACATACGCTCTCTCCTTACTCTCCTTAACTATCATTTCGCCCGTCACTATATTTCTCTATCAGTCTTTCTTTTACTCTCCCTATTTACTTATTTTCGCTTATTTTTCGCTTATTTTACCCCCCCCCACTCTCTCTCCCTCACCGTCAATATCTTTATTTCTTTACCTCTGTCTTCCACACTTGTTCTTTCTTCTCGTACGTATATGTGTTTATTTATCTTCGTCTTTTTCTTTTTGCCTCTCCATTCTTCATTTTAGTCTATCTCTCTACATCAGTACGTCTTTCTTTCTTTCTTTCTTTCTTTCTTTCTTTCTTTCTTTCTTTCACTCTATCTCTGTCTACAACCGTCTATTTATTTCGTTATCACTCTTTCTCCATTCGAAGCTTTAATTCTCCCACTGACACCCCTCCCCTCTCTCACTTTCTGTCTCTCGTCCATCATCCAATTTCTTATTTCTTTTTCCCCCTTTTTACTCTCTATGTCGGTCTTTTATGTCTTTCTCTGTCTCTTCATATATTTCATGGCCACTGTTTTTCCCCTTTCTATTTAGCCAGCTAATGTGCACAATCCCTACAGTCATTGAAAACATTTATTAGATAAATAAGACTGACAAAGGAATTGTCTCAATTCATTACAGAGTTAACCTACCTGAAGACGACCTTAAACCGAAATCCGTTGAGCAAAATAAGCTGCAATACATAATTCGATAAAAATTGAATGATCGACAATACAAACAAAAAATAATTGATAAGTTTGGATTTTATCAAAACAAACAAACGAACAAAGCAAATTGTAAGGACTAAATTAATTAAATTTTGGCAGCAAAACAAACAAAAACATCAACAGAAGGGCCAAAACATTCTAGACTCTGATCAAATATTAAAACTTCAGAATTTTAATTGGCCAGGCCTCTTGGCTGCTTCGAAGATATTTCAGCATCAATCATATAATAATAATAATAATAATAATAATAATAATAATAATAATAATAATTCATCTTGTTTATTCGTTGTGTACTCATCTACATTATTGGGACTGTTAGCCTCATCTTCATTGCCATATTCACAACATTTCGGGCGTTGTACGCTCCGACCTTCTTCAGGTGACTGGAATTTCGAACCGAACCCATTACTTCGTCCAGCAGCGTAGATTGTTCTAGCTCCACGTGACATGCCGCTTCCGGATGTCTCAGCTATTTACCCTTAACTCAACACCCCAAGTGCTGTGGACTGGTATTGAAGTCACAACGCTTTGGGTCTAGTCACTTGATCTAATCATCGTCTTTATCCACTGTGCCAAGTGTGCTTGTGGACATCTGCGCATGGGATTCATAAACCGAACTTAAATTAAAGGGAAATAACTGAGATATCTGAATGAGCCTTGGCACGTGGAACTAGAACAATCTACCCCGGTGGACGAAATAAAGAAATTCGGTCCGAAATTCCAAACACCTGAAGGAGGCCCGAGCGTACCACGGCCAAAACGTTGTGAATATGTCAATGAATAAGGATAACAGTCCGAAGAATGTAAATAATGTAAATAATCATAGTACCTCATCTACAGATGATATACACACGTGTATTCATTTATTTATATCTTTCGTGTCACGCAGTATATATTTAAATAGAACAGCATGTCACTTTCTAAGCAAGTGTTACTATTATTTTTTAGAGAGTTAATTCCAATTAAATTTTATTTCTCTCATCCCTATATAATACTTACCGTTGTGTATTTGTTTATTGATATTCTTCGTGTCACGCCCTGTGTATATAGTGAGATAGGAGAAAATTAAGAATGTTTATAATTCCTTCAAAAATAAAGGTTGTTTCATTAAGACGGATCAAAGTCAGTAGTCAATAAATCAGTGTTGTTTGTGAAAATTTCTTTATTTCTTTATTGGATCATGTTATTCAAGACATAGGAATTATGTGTGAAAAATAATATCACCCTAATTTCCGCCAAGCTCTACACGATGGTCAAAATTTTTGATGACGTGTCTGCATAGTTGCTCCTCGATCTCACCAACATGCTTTATTATCTCATCTTTCAGCTGTTGAATTGTTGTTGGCTTGTTGGCATAGACCTTACTTTTGAGATGACCCAAAACGAAGAAATCTAAAAGTGCCAAGTCGCACAATTGTGGTGGCCAATTGTCTTCTTTGTTTCGAGAGATGATGCGACTTGGGAACTTCTCATTCAATTTCTGTTTGAACGTCCATTTTCGTAATAGGCTTCGATAACTTTAAACATGTTCTTTGATTGTTAATCTTTAAGCTAGGAAAACGTAGGTACATGCGTATCTCTGTACTGAGGACGGTTTGAAATTATTAAATTACGAAATTTCATTTTTAATTACGGATTGAACAAAGTCCAAAAGGCCAGTTATTGTTGCAGAGAATAGTAATAGTAAACCTCATCTCATCATCTTGTTTGGTTTTAAAACAGATCTTTAAGGCCCTACGAGTAAGAATCTTAATTAAATTTATTTAACATTTATATATGAAGAAATAGTTTTACGGTATGCTATTATATCACTCAAATACCCGCCAAATCGGAAAGAAAAATAATCATTAGACGCTTAAACTTAATTCACATTTAAAATCGGTCCAAGTTATTGGAACACCCTTTTTTTAGAGAAAATAAAACGTGTTTATATAATTTTTCTTTATACGTTTTATCTAAATACGTTCTTTGATTATACAAAATGATTTTTTACTAGATTTAAAAGTTTGAAAATTTCGCGGTTTTCCTAGCTTACATTTCTGGTAAATCGTAATTCTAAACTTAATAAATTCATGGTGAGTTCAACTGCAATAAAATATCCGTAGAAATTCTTCTATCGCATCTTTAACGATTAGGTTGGTGCAAAAATAATGACGTAATAATGTCGTTTTCTGACGTATTTTTTGACGACAAAAAACGACATTATTACGTTATTATTTTTGCACCAACCTAATATTTGAAATAAACAGCTTTAATAAAATGTTGCAATAACGATCATAAATAAGAATGCTTGTCGTTATTTTAAGAAGTGGGTACAAATCACAATTTTTTCCATGTCACTGAAACAGACGTTAAACACTTCTATCTTTCCTTTTTGATTTCATTTATTCATTGAAACCAAGTGGCGTTTTTAATTTAATTTTTAAGTTGTCACACGATGAAAACCGTATAGTGCATTATTGATAGTTATTTTCTAGCCGTAGCTTAGATGTTTTATTATTAATTTTTCTGTGGCTGAAATTGCCAAATATTTAAGTTGTTAATCTGAAAGGAAAAAGAAAAAAATCATTAGACGCTTAAACTTAATTCACATTTAAAATCGGTCCAAGTTATTGGGACACTCTTTATAATGGATTTTAAAAAAAAGTATAAAATCGCATATCAGTTACCTTTCTTCTATGCTCTGTGTCCCTTTATAGGCGTTGTTTCCCTGAGATCCTTCAATCTGTCATGGAATATCAATTATTCCAAGCCCCATTTCCACGTCACCAGGAAATTTCAACTGTCTCTCGCTTATGTTAAGTGTACTTTTTGTTTCCATATTTTCTAATATTTCGTTGTTGCACACATGTTTGGCCCATGGTATCTCTAACATCCTTCTGTGTACTCACATTTTTGTTGCTTCAAATCTCTTCTTCATCAGCTTCCACTTCTATAAAAGTGTTAAATATCCTTCTGCAATTGAAATGCTATAGAAATCATAATATTTTGAAATGTTTATGCCTGCTGTATCATACAAGAGAAAATATTATGGACCATGCATTGTCCTCAATAAAAGGATGAGCCCGAAATCCGATTTGCAGGTCGGGGACCCTAGAATCAAGCAGCCGCTGGAGCTTAAATATCTGGGAGGCGTTCTGACAGAGGACGATAAATGCGACATTGAGATCAGAAAGAGCGATACAGATGCAGATGTACCTATGTTTCATAGACTACGAAAAGGCCTTCGATAAAGTATGCCACAGGGATCTGATGAAACAGCTCAGCAATCTTGATATATTTGGGAAAAATAACAGAATACTCAATAACCTATACTGGCAGCAAACAGGATGCATACGTATAGGGAACGAGTTCATTAAATATACAAAGATAGAAAGAGGCGTAAGGATACGCCTTCTCACCTGATCTGTTCAACCTATTCAGCTAAGCAATTCTGATAGAATTGGAAACCCTACCGGGATTTAGCATTGGCGGCAACAACCTTAAGAACATAAGGTACGCAAATGACACCGTACTGATATTGGATACGGAAAAGAAATTATAAAATCTCCTACAGAAGTTAGCAAAAGAGAGGGAAAAGAAAGGACTAAGCATAAACTACAAGAAAACAGAATGCATAGTCATCAGTAAGAGGAAGAGCCCGAAAAGCAATTTGCAGGTCGAGAACACTAGAATCAAATAGATACAGAAGTTTAAATATCAGGGAAGCGTCATGACAGACAAAAGACGTTAAGTTCGACGCTGAGATCCGTAGATGTACTGGGATGGCCAAGGACAGATTCCAAAAGCTGAGCAAAGTACTGCGTGTTTTTTTTAACTATGAAATGCTTATGGATGTTGTCCTTAACTTCATCAAAAAAAAAAAAGGAAATGAAAATGCCTGAATTCTCAGTGAATAACATTATAATTTTATTTTACTTTATTTTTTTCATCACTTTTCTATAAAAACAATATTCATCTTGTTTGTAAAAATTAAAATTTCACTTTTATCTATTAATCAGATCTCAGAGGAATGAGATAGACTGTGCTAGGTGTAGTTTTGCACAACACTGCAAATTGCTACAAAGCCAAAAATCATGTTCTTAAATAGTTTCTGGCAACTCAGGCTGTGTTTGGGATCTTCCAAAACTAAAGCTTATAAAAGCATACTTGCAGTCATCCATGACTCAAAACAGATTACATTTTTTGGTTATTTTGTTAATAGACAATGATCTTGTAAAGAAGATAGGTGTAGAAAATGCCATGAAAAGATTTGCAGATATAAAAGCTAGCAAAAATGTTTTCGGTAGGTTAATGGGCATTTTCTTTAGCTTGTATTACGTGACATCTATCCTTCTTTATGGCAGCGAATATTGGACGATTTCCTCAAAGATGAAGAAGAGCCGACGGAGATGTGGTTCTACAGAAGGATGCTAAGGATATAATGAACCGAGTGTGTGAGCAACGATGAGGTCTTAGAGAGAATGCAAACAAGCAAGAGGCTTATACTTAACATCAGGAAGAGGCAGCTGACGTTTCTGGGACACATAATGAGGAAAGAGGACCTGGAGAATCTGATACTCACGGGTCGAATATAGGGAAAGAGAGACAAGGGAAAACACCACATGAAATACCTAGCAGACTTAAGCAAGTGGATGACAGAACGTGGTCTGGGGGAGGTGGCAGAGGGATGAAACTTGTTGAGAGATGCAAGGGATAAAGGGAGGTGGAGAGACATGATCGCCTACGTCCTGAAAGGACACGGCACATAGAAAGAAAAGAATGACTACCGCATACCAGGAAAGGTAGAAAATATTTCATCAGACTAATAATGCATATTCTGTAATAGATGCATGCATTAAAAAGAGTTTTAATAGCAGTCTGTTGAAAATACCCTTCATTTTTTACAGCAAGGTGAACAGTAATTATATATATATACTTATGCATTTCGTATGAAACCTGCGGTTATCAGAAAGTGCAAAATTGATACTACACATAATGGTAGAATTTATTTTAAACTATTTTTTAAAACTATCAACGTTAAGTTTAAATTGAACTTTGAAAGATTTATATTCATATTTTTAAGCGCTCTGTGATATGTATGACTTATTGATTTCTCTTGGCATTGTGTGAATCCCTTTTTTTCGCTCAATATATTTTCATTTCCGTTTAAAATAACAGTGGCTCGAAACGGAAACACCTTCCGAAAGAAAAAGAAAAAAAAGAAAATCAGCAGCAGAACGACAAAGACGCCGACGTTATAGCGTAGCTGAAGACCAAGTTGAATCAAGACTACCGCTTTTTGATTTATTTTTAATCTAAGACACAAGCAGGTTACAGAATATGGAATCACAAACTCATTTTCCAGAGTCAACAAATTAAATTGCCCTACTAGAGCCGACGACCAGTGAATGTAGAGTCTCTGTTTGTTATATACGCACCATGTGGCCGGTGTATACCTGACTTCAAATTAAACCACCCCAGATATAACTTTCGTCTCTTATTCTGATCCGAAGAGACGGAATCTAACATTATTTGAATACCTTTCTTATTTTTCGACTGTAAGTAACATTTTTGTTCGGATCAGGACTTATTTTCAAATTTGGCACATAAGCATTTCAAGTTGTAACGTTGTCTTTTTTTAAAAGCCTAAAAGTATAAAATTATGATAAGTTATTTTTTATTATTATTTCTGGTGGTAAAGGTTGGCTATTCCGAAACAATAAAAAATACTGTTTCAGAATAGCCAAACTTTACCAGTAAAAATAATAATAAAAAATAACTTATGATAATTTTATACTTTTAGGCTTTTTCTAATTTACTTATCAATTTCTTCCATCATTTAAAATACATATAAAATATTTCTTGAAGTGGTACATTTGATAACTAACAGTTCACACCGACACCCAGTGTAAAATATATATTTGTGGGCATCGGGGCCTCTCGATGTCGTTAATGCATTTGGTGTCTGGCATCCTTCACTTTCGGGTGGACGGGCATCACTGGTCCTCAATCATCCCTTAAAACGTGATGGCTACAAGTTGCCATAGCCCATTAAATCGTTTCAGCTGGCGAATTATACTCACGTGAGCGTGTGGTGCTAACATGGCACCGCTGAGCGAAGGACAGCCTTGGCACAGGTCACTGGCCTGGGAGGAAGGGTTCCTCAGATAAACTACAACGGCCACGTGACTGCGAACGAGTTGGAGGACATCGGCCGTTATCTAACCTGGAGAGGGACTGGCTCCGCCAGGTTAAAATGCCTAAAACACGCCACACGATGAGCACACCAGGAACCCATCCACGAAGGCGCAGACGCTGGCATACAATCGCGACAGATGTAGTAAAATTGTAGCTAGTTGAGCGCGTCGGTGGAGCAACGACTCCTTCAGGGGTAAGTGCGAGATAATAATAATAATAATAATAATAATAATAATAATAATAATAATAATAATAATAATAATTTATATAATGTACAAGTTTCTGACCTTGCCCGAATTTTATTAATATAAAATGAGCGAATCCTGATAATGGTGTTTGTTTCAGACCAGGTTTATCGTGCGTTCTAGATTGAAAGTTTGCATCTTTCAGTTCCGTGCTGGACTTAGATTAACGTTGAGGTTTTAATCGCAAACGAATGTCTTAAAGTTAGAGGATAAAAACTCTCGCTTTTGCCATATAATGCTCTATGAATTGCGGAAATGCTTAAACGCCGGATTTTCGAAAATATATACAGAATCTTTAGTAGAATACTGCTCCATCTCTTCACAGGTTCAAAAAGTGGTTTGGCAGATTTCGTCAGGTTGATTTTAACCTAAATGATCAAACCTATTCCGCGCGAACTTACGACGCCTATGGAGACGCTCTGTTTGACATCGTTGAGAAGAACTAAATATTTTAACTAAGCGTTTGAAAATCGATATAACGTCGAAGTTTTGCCATTTAAAGAGATTGTGAGTTCATGGCTCGTTCTCTGAAGGAACGGAACCTGATGGATTGGGTTTCGACGTTTATTTCCTTGCTCTTACGCTACAAAATAGAGACGTTCTTGGACATAATTGTTACAGACGATGAAAAATGGATAGTTTATAATCGCGTTCGACGCAAACTAAGCTGAAAACAATCTTGTATATGTGCAGAACACGCTGCTAAAACCGACTTGAATCCAACGAACATTGTTCATTTGATGGGATTGCAGACTCATCATTCTATGTGAGGTTATTCAAGAGAAAGGCTCGGTTTTGACGAAACAAAAAGGCGCCAATTTCCACCACGATAACGGGTGGGTAGAATAAAGCGTAGTAATGGGGATATCATCCACCACTCAACTTATTCTCCTGTCTTCGCCCTTTCCGGATTCTCATTTGTTCTGGTTGCTACAGAACAGTTTAAATAACAAAAATAGAAATGTACACTCAATCAAAATCTAGCCCACGATCCACGTCCAACAAAAAAAACGCGAAGTTTCTGCATAAATGGTCTCACCAAGTTTGTAGAACGATGGGAGACAGATATTTAAAACAATCTAGATTATGAAATTAATGTGTTTTCTTTTTCTGAGTAAGCGTAATTGTCTTTTTAATTTTCTAATAGGAAACGAGATTGACTATGAGTGATTCAGGAATGATGTTTTACAATACAAAACTTACCGAAGTGTTGAATTCGGGGGACGAAAACATTTTCGTGACATGTAAATTTTGAGTAAAACTACGGAAATTGAAGAGAACCAAGACAGCTGCTAAATTGTATTACGAAACACTCCTGAATGATCCTCTCGTGCAGGAGAAATATATGGACAATGTTAGCAGTTGATACGATGGGCAAAATGTAAATGGGAACTCGAAGTAGGACAAATCAAAATAAGCTTCAGTATCCTCAGCAATCGATAAAAGGAGAAAGCATCCTATTTCAAGAGGCTAGCATATTAGCAATTAACATATTGGAAATGCCAAAATTAAACAAGTACAATATTTAAATATCTGGGCATAGTTTTCATGGAGGACGGAAAGTACGATAGTGAAAATCCGAAAAAAGAATTATTATAGAGAAAAATGCCTTCCAAATGCTAAGGAATGTATTAAGAAACAGAGAAATTTAGTTAGCGCCAAAGAAAAAAGAACTGAACTGTTGCGTAATATCAGTATTCCTTTGAGTCAATGAATGCTGGTTTGCGTGCTATGGTGCCGAGTATACGTTTCGCTATTTGAAGAGTCTCAAGTCTCTTCCTCATACATGAGGAAGAGACTTGAAGCAACAGAAATGTCTTTCCACACAAGAATTCTGACGATAAAATGAACCGATCATGTAAGCAACTATAATGTTTTAGGACATAACGAGGAAAGAATGATTGGAAAAAATTGATGCGCACAGGTCACATTAATGACCAGCGGGAAAGAGGAAAATAACGCATAAAAAGATGTCGGAACAAGGTTCAGAATAGATTTAAAAATAGGAAAAAATTTATTAAAAGCTAGAAATAACAGGAAATTGTGGAGAGCCATGATCGCCAATATCCTGAACGGACACGATACATTGAAATAAAGAATCGGGTACGGACTTTTGCCATTATCAAATGTACGTATATATATTTCGATTTTAGGTGCAGTTCCTAATATTATTATTATTATTGTTTCGTTGTCCTCTTATTACCGGGAAGTAAAAAAACAAGAAGAAATCTATTTCCATACCTGTGGATGTCTGTAGGAACAGACGAAAGCTTGTAAAAACTAAAAAAAGACCTTATGTAGCTGGAATTTATAAACAGGGATCATATCATTCATATACAAGTTCGGGGTTAGTGTATCTTATTGAAATTGTTTGCGAAGATGTATTCTCGTCATTTAATCATTAACCTCTATATTTGTTTTTTGTATGAATGATTCATGTAATTATATATATATATATATATATATATATATATATATATATATATATATATATATATATATATATATGTATGCATGTATGTATGTACAGGCTCTACTTCTGTATCGAGCACGGTTTTTTTAAAAAAATAACAAAATTACTAAAGAACTTTGGATTATTTACCTAACGAGTTCTTTCGTATTTTCTATATATTTTACACACACACACACACACATATATATATATATATATATATATATATATATATATATATATATATATATATATATATATATATATATATATATATATATGTGTATATGTACAGATAGATAGATAGATAATGGCAGACCGCTCGTATCCGTTTTAATTTTTATGACACGGCGGCTAGCCAATCCCTTTTGTACACACATGCTCAGGTAGATTTGTGTTTCTTCAACACCCAGAGATGCTACGTGTTTTCTAACGCAACTATACTGAGCAAATCTTAATTATAGTTTCTGGTAGAGACCGCATGGTCAGACGTTAACAACAATATACATATATACATACATAAATATACACACATAATAAACTTCTGCAAAAATAAAATAAAATAGAATATTTTATTTCACTATCGTCCTGAATTAAAATGTCTCGGCTGGTTTTAATCTTCGATGATATCAACGATCGTGGGCGGACACATTAATCAGTATTCACAGTCAATTATCAGCCATTTTGGCAGCCTCCACAACTCAGTACAGTTTTTGATTTTACCGAATCACCCGGCGAATATTACTCGCTTCTACATTTATCTTCCATTTGTCGCTCTTCGTAATCAAATTATTTCAAGAGAAAGCGCCATATTGTTAGATTTAAAGTATTTGTGGCATAGAGAACATATTTGTAATTTAAAACGTACGGATCATTCCAGAATATTCTGGAAACTTCTGAGTCGTACCAGAGTCGTATAAATAATAATTTTGATGAGTTTGGTTAGCATCCTCTCTCCTGCCCACGTAGTGCCGGGCGCTTTTCAAGGCATGCAGCAATAAACGATATCATTAAAAGAGGTCTGGATGCAGCTAGGTTTTCCACCTAAATCTAACCCGTGGGCCTCTACTGTTGTGATGGAAAGCAGTCGGATGGGATTACCGTTTTCTCTTTTCAAGTCGAGAAGTCGTTGATTTGGGTTTACGACCTATGCCGAACCTATTTTCGACCGGTAATTTGATCTGGTCCGCGGTTGAGCTGTGGTCTGTCAACGAGACGCGGAGATTAAAAGAAAAAAAATATATATTCTTCTCTTTGACTTTTTTTACTCCAGAGGTATTGGAGACTTCTAGGGTTATTGGCCCCCGTTCGATACCATTCCTTCGGGAGGTTGGCGGGATTACAAAACAGAGTAGAACTTGCAGCATGGTGCGAGATGATGCTTTCTCTATCATTGTGTCTGGAAGAGTGTAGCAAAAAATTGATTAGTTACACAATGTTAGTAAAATTTATGGCGTTTAGAATTGAAGGAGAGACGATACATCCTTTTGAAACGCCAACAAATTAAAGGATTCCAAGACTAACTGAAAAAAAAACTAATATCCTTCACCATCACTGATCAGAAAGTAATGTCGAAGAATAGTTTATTTTTAATTTGTTTTATTACATCCTCTCTCAACTCCACGCCTCCAGTAACCACTTCGGCTCGTAAGAGCACTACATATCCACTTCAGCAGCAGGTTATCTTGGGTAAGATAGCCTGATGTGGAGCATTATTCCTCAGGCTTGTTTAGAATTCACACTGTTCAATCTGCTGGTTTCAAGAGTATTTGTACGAAAGCGTTACCAAAACGACCTAGGCTGAAATTTGGCCTCAGCAAACGAATACAAATTTCCGTGAACACGCGTCTTCATGTTCTGAAACAAGCTAAAAATGATAATAGATTAATAGAAGGATGATATGCGAACCATTATACTTGTCATAATCCCGACATTCATTTCGTTAGCACGACCATTACGTCCTGTCAATACCTCATAGACAATAGATTATTCCGCGTTTTAATTGCTTTGAAATAGAGAAAAAGATTTTTTTTTCAGTGAGAAAATAAAAGATAAGAAGAAATGGAGAAGGGAAGATAGAAGTGGAAATGGAAGGGGGGAGAGACAAAATCAGATTAAGCTGAGAAGAACGTGAAAAGATCAAGAAGTGATGTTTATTTAAATAATATATAAAAATGCATTATTTTGTGGCACACGGTCAAAGAGGAAGTAGGGAGTGGCTAGTTTACACTGTATATCCTACACCTAGTTAATCCGACTCGCTACTCATTTCCTCTATTAAAAGACGACCACAATAATAACGTTCATTAACGCACGACAGAAAACGTGTAAGCAATTGTCAAAAAAACAAAACAAAATAAAAACAAAAAAAAAACAAACAAACAATTATCATAAATTAAATTCAATAATATCTTCTGTTGCCTTATTTAAATGAAATATAAATTAAAATACAAAATAAATGAAAGAAAAAAAGAATCAACGAAGGTGTTGAAACAAAATGGCTATATTTGTATTTTAAATAGAAAATTATTTGTGCTCTAATCTGTATTGAGCACTCTTTTAAGAATAGTAATTGTTGGTTATTGGAATTTATTCCGTACACCCTATACTTTTATATATATATGTATATATATATATATATATATATATATATATATATATATATATATATATATATATATATATATATATATATATGCTCTGATATTTTAAGAAATTGGTCATGTACTGCACTATCTATATAAACAGATAGGGACATTAGTTAATTGTAAAAGTCCGTACCCGATTCTTTATTTCAATGTATCGTGTCCGTTCAGGATATTGGCGATCATGGCTCTCCACAATTTCCTGTTCTTTCTAGCTTTTAATAAATTTTGTCCTTTTTTTTTTAATCTCTTCTGAACCTTGTTCCGCCATCTTTTTATCCGTTATTTTCCTCTTTCCCGCTGGTCATTAATGTGACCTGTGCGCATCAATTTTTTCCAATCATTCTTTCCTCGTTATGTCCTAAAACATTATAGTTGCTTACATGATCGGTTCATTTTATCGTCAGAATTCTTGTGTGGAAAGACATTTCTGTTGCCTCAAGTCTCTTCCTCATTTCAAATAGCGAAACGTATACTCGGCACCATAGCACGCAAACCAGCATTCATTGACTCATAGAAATACTGATATTACGCAACAGTTCAGTTCTTTTTTCTTTGTCGCTAACTAAATTTCTCCGTTTCTTAATACATTCCTTAGCATTTGGAAGGCATTTTTATCTATCATAATTCATTTTTCGGATTTTCACTAACGTACTTTCCGTCCTCCATGAAAACTATGCCCAGATATTTAAATATTGTACTTGTTTAATTTTGGCATTTCCAATATGTTAATTGCTAATATGCTGACTTCTTGAAATAGGATGGTTTCTCCTTTTATCGATTGCTGAGGATACTGAAGCTTATTTTGATTTGTCCTACTTCGAGTTCCCATTTACATTTTGCCCATCGTATCAGCTGCTAACATTGTCCATATATTTCTCCTGCACGAGAGGATCATTCAGGAGTGTTTCGTAATACAATTTAGCAGCTGTCTTGGTTCTCTTCAATTTCCGTAGTTTTACTCAAAATTTACATGTCACGAAAATGTTTTCGCCCCCCGAATTCAACACTTCGGTATGTTTTGTATTGTAAAACATCATTCCTGAATTACTCATAGTCAATCTCGTTTCCTATTAGAAAATTAAAAAGACAATTACGCTTACTCAGAAAAAGAAAACACATTAATTTCATAATCTAAATTGTTTTAATATCTGTCTCCCATCGTTCTACAAATTTGGTGAGACCATTTATGCAGAAACTTCGCGTTTCTTTTTTTGTTGGACGTGGATCGTGGGCTAGATTTTGATTGAGTGTACATTTCTATTTTTGTTATTTAAACTGTTCTGTAGCAACCAGAACAAATGAGAATCCGAAGAAACGAAGTCAGGAGAATACTGTTAATGGTAGAGGCTTCCCCCATTTCTAAGATTAAGGCATCTACAAAGATGTTTTTCAACCCAGAAGTCTTACATTGTCGTGGTGAAAAATGATCCTTTCTTTGATTGGTCAAAACCGGTACTTTGACTTAAATATCCTCATTGAGATTAATGAGTCTGCAATCCCATCAAATAGACAGCAACTCGTTCATTGGATACAAGTCGGCTTTAGCATCATATTCTGCACATATACAAGCTTGTTTCCACTTCCATTTGCAACAAACGCGATTTTAAACTATCCAATTTTTATCGACTGTAAAAATTCTGTTGAAGGACGTCTCCATTCCGCCAAAGAAATCGCCGTAGAAACAGTATCCAGCTTTAGTCATACTGTCAGATAATGAGAATCGTGTCAATTTGGAAACGCACTGAAATCTCTTCAAATAGCGAAAGGTATACTCGGCACCATAGCACGCAAGAAGGAGAAACCAATTATGGTTGTCAGAAAAAAATTTCAACCAGGTCTTTGGTATGTTTTGCAGTGTAAAACATCATTCCCGAAGCTTTAATAGTTATATAGTCGATACTGTTTTCGAGTAGAAAATTAAAAAGACAATTTTGCATTCTCAGATAAAGAAATCACATTTATTACATAATTCCATTTTTTTTAACATCTCTCTCCCATTGTTCTACAAGTTCTAACTTTGTGTTTTTTGTTGTACGAGGATTGTGGGATAGATTTCGACGGAGTGTACATTTTCATTTTTGTCATTTAAAATGTTCTGTAACAACCAGAACAAATAACGCTTAATGCTTTGGGAAAGTTTGTTTTTGCAACATTGAGGTCTTGCGTTGTCGTGGTGAAAAATGACGCCTTTTCTTTTTTTCAAAACCGAACCTTTGACTTGAATATCTCCCCATACAATGATAAGTTTGCAATCCCATCAAATGAACAGCAATTTGTTGGTTGGATGCAAGCCGGTTTTTCGCACCGTGTTCTGCAGATGTACACGCTTGTTTCCAGTTCTATTTGCTTCGAAAAATGTTTATAAACGTTCCAGTTTATATTGCCTGTAAAAATTCTGTTTCAGGACGTCTCCATTATACCAAAGAAATCGCCGTAGAAACACGATCCATCATGTGTCATACCGTCAGATAATGAGACTCGTGTCAAGTTTGGAAACACACTGAAATCCCTTCAAATAGCGAAAGGTATATTCGGCACCATAACATACAAGAAGGAGAAACCATTCATGGCTGTCAGTTAATTTTACGACCACATCATCCCTTACATCTGGCAACTTAAACCCTCCACACTTCAGAGAATCATGCCCAAGTGCAAGTTTTGGATTTGCTGTTAAGCTTGAAATGCTTAAAATATTCAGTGACTTCTATATTTATTTTAAGAATTAATGATGAATTAATGATTTTAACTTGTGTTTTAACAATCGCAGGTGGTAAAGATTTTAAATTGCCTTCGCAATTGATGGTGAAAAAAATTAATCCTTGGAACCCTGATTATCGCCTTACCGGTGGTAGAGAAAAATGAAAATGCCCAGCCTCCAGTTGAACGGTGAGTAAACACTTGCGTCGTGTTTTGCTATTCTTTGTCTTATTTGGGTAGGCTGGGGCACAAAGAAAGAAATCTGGCGATAAAGTGAAGGCATGCAATCATACTCTCTACCTGCTAACTATAATACTTATATTTTTGTAACTATTTTTATAATCTACCGTGAAAAATTACATACCGATTATACATACACACACACATATATATATATACACACACACACACATATGTATACACACATATATATATATATATATATATATATATATATATATATATATATACACACACATATACACACACGCACACACACATGTAAACACATATACATACACACATATATACACACGTACACACACACACATATATATTATTAAAAATAGTAATGTTTATTCAATATAGCCATGGAAATCAGTGTTGGAAATTCATTTACTTAACTAGAAGAAAAACTGGATGTTTAGATAAAAATGTGTAAATCCAGACAGTTGGAAAGCTGGTCAACATATTTATAGAGCATTGAGATCGTCAACGCAGTGGTTGTGTGGACTGTGTACGCAGGGTTTGAACAATATGGATTCTGTGGTCTGTGACTGTTGTCTTCGATGAGTGTACTTGAAAAATATTGGAAAGAGAATCATGCCCAAGTGCAAGTTTTGGATTTGCAGAGACTGTTAAGCTTGAAGTGCTTAAAATATTTAGTGACTTCTATATTTCTTTTAATAATTAATGATGAATTAATGGTTTTAACTTGTGTTTTAACAATCGCAGTTGGTAAAGATTTTAAATTGTTTTAAAAATTGATGGTGAAAATAAATATACTTCAGTGTTTAATCTGCGCACTGTTATTTTTAACATTACCTACCTTCATAATAACAAGAAATATTTACCAGCGGAATAGCCTGGGATCGATTTTACCGAGACCAATAAAACGAGATTAAGGGCATGTTTGTCTATATTACCGTGGCCAGCATAATAGCCTCTTCATAATATTAAATAAATGAAATGTTCAAACTTACAGAACACATATCCGCTCATAAGATTTTTATATCGTAAATTTATTTACTGATATCCGTTAACGATGTCTTTGGAAGTTCTCGAGAAAGACGTCGATTTCTTGATGTAAACTTAATTTAAATTTACTCTTTCTTAAAGGCATTATTGCACGACTTAATCCAATTTGAAATTATGCGTTTTGCATATTAGATAAAAATTAACGGCTTTTCAAGAAAATTTAAAATAACGCCCTTGAGTTTGGAAAATAAAGCAGAACAATATATATATATATATATATATATATATATATATATATATATATATATATATATATATATATATATATATATAGACGTGCGTTTACCGATTTCGGGAAAAGCACATCAGACTATATGGCGGTTCCGTATAGGATGCAGCTTCGATTCCTGTCGGTGGACGCATATATTCTATGACAATTTCTCGGACATACAGGCCGGTAAATGTTGTTAATACTGTTTATTATAAACAGAGCATTTATTTGTATCTATAAAAAAGGGATATATAAACATAAAAATGTCGTAAAATAATTGTCGCACTTTGTCCATTTCATTATGTGTGACGTCATTTGTTTACATTTGGATATGATTTGAGCAGATATGAATGTAGGTGAGAGAATCATGGAAGATTGTAGTTTAAAAACAGCAAAATCGACCTTGCTAACCGAACGATGCTTTGTGGTGAAATATATATATATATATTAGGTTGGTGCAAAAATAATGTCGTTTTCCGCACATAGTAACATATGTGAGAAAACGACATTATTTTTGCACCAACCTAATATATATATATATATATATATATATATATATATATATATATATATATATATATATATATATATATATGGGAAAACCGTTGAACTTAATTCACACTGTTTAAAAAAAGACCAGGGCGTCTAGACAAAGACGTGTATCCACTAAAATAACATTTCGAATAATAATGAAAAGAAACATTACAGAGACGACCTTCGCTCTAAAAAATTCTAGTCCTTCGAAACATTGCGTAATATGTACATACTAGCTTTGCTAAGTTAAAATTAGTGAAAAATTCTTATTATAATGAAATAAGTGTTATTATTACGAAATAAGTATTATTAATAATATTTAAGACAAGGGCCTGATTTACGAAAATAAAAAGAAAAGACACACTGTTTGAAAAAGTTCAACAATATTTCGTGAGTAAAAAGAAATTTTTAATTATAAAAATATATATAAAATTAGAAATAATTATACGTCTTTGTACAAGCCCTGCTTTTCTGCTATTTAATACTGATTAATACTTAAGCACAAGACCGAAAAAGCGGGTCGATCGGTTAAGACTGAACGACACTATTCTGTACTTAGCTAATCAGATTATCGACCTATTCTTTTGTTATAGTTTACTTAATCACCATAAGAATTCGCACCTACATACAGCAAAATATCACACACACACATGACCCCTACAGAAAAACACCCCATTACTTAAAATTTCAATATTTAAAAATCTATAAGAAACCTATCAATGTTATAAAATGATAGATGTAGTGTTAATGATCCCAAAAACAATCTGAAAAAAGAAATTTGTTAGTAAGACTGGTTCACCCCTCAAAAATAAGAGTTTCCGTTCAAACATTAAGAGACTCTCTCTCTCTCTCTCTCTCTCTCTCTCTCTCTCTCTCTCTCTCTCTCTCTCAGGGAGTTGAGAGGATAAAAAAATATGGGCATTATAAAATTTTAAAAAAATGACACAGTCGAGATGAAACTCGCAAGTCAAAACAAACTGGGGAGGTTGGGAATCTCGACTTGGATCGTAGGGAGAAACCAGACACAAGCCGGGAACGACACTTAATTACATTAGATTAGAAGAGTCTATTTTAATCATGGGATGGCTCTACAGGAAACCGACCCGTTGTGAATTAAGGGGGCTTAAAAAAAATAAAATCAAGTCTAACCTGGTTCACACAAATCAGGCTCACCATAGTTAACCACCTTTTGCCTAAATCTATCAATGCCAACCGCTTTCTGCCAGTTCAAATCTTCACCCTGAGCTGATTCTTGAAGAATCTGATCAGATCCTGATGAGAATAGCGATCACATCGCAAGCTTTCCTCAATCCGCGTAGTCCAAATCACCATTCCAGCTGTGACCAGCAGCGTCAACCGATTCACCCGAGAATATGGGGACGACACATTGTCACACGAGTATGCACGATTAATGAATACGAGATTTTCGGTTGCGACACGAGCTATCAACTTTCCTCTAAGCCAAAGTCACACAGGATGACAGTCTAGCAAATCCGCCAAGCCTCACCCGAAGGCGACGTTATGATAGCCTATTCTGAACCAATCGTCAGGTAAAGTAAGGTTGCTAAGATAATAAGCCAACCACAAGGTGTGTGGTTGACTCGCCAAATGTGCCTCGTAACACTCAATAACACAGACATTGGGCAGAGACATTTCTGTCGAGGTGATGCTTCTGTCCACCCCCAACAAGGAGGAAAGCAAGCGGTCGATCGCCTTTTGGTGTTTCTTACAGAGTGGGAGCACAGGCAGCCGGTAAAGGATGAGGGAATAGACATAAGTGACACACCATAAGCCCTACCGTAAGAGACGACTGCCTTCGGTGCCAAATCTCGATAGACGCGCCGACTTTTTCCCGTACTTCTGACCATTTTTTCTCCAGCTGGAGTCCGTGCCTGAACCACGATCCCAGAATGAAGATGGGCCCCGCCAGTTCAACTATAGGGCCCTGAAAGATCGACCTCTTCCCAGGCACCCAACCGCAAGCCGGAATACCTGTCGCGCTTAATCTTAAAAAGTGGAAACGTTATCGGCGTACGCAGAAACGCTGGATTCAGCCCCAGCAGTGACAGCGATTCCACGTAGAGCCGGCCTGCACGCCCTGTCCCTCAGCCGGCGAAGGAGAGGCTCCAACGCCAAAGCTTAAAGTAGGGGCGACAGTGGTAAACTTTGACGAACCGACCGAGATAACGCAAAAGCACGCGACCACTATCCTTTTACCTGCACCACAGCAATTTCTCGAACATTCAGGCCGGTAAATGTAATTAATACTGTTTAACTAGAAACAGAGGATTTACTTAAATAACTTGTATCTATTAAAATAACGTATAAAGAATGTGTGTGTGTGTATATATATATATATATATATATATATATATATATATATATATATATACATACACTGTTAAATATTTATTGCTCTACTCTTGTATTGAGCCCTGTCTTAAACGTTGTAATTTTATTTTTCGTTCTTTTACATTTGGGGACACACACACATACACTCACACATATATATTTCATTAAAATAATATAGACAAGTTTTGTCTATTTATTTTATGTAATTTCTTTTCATACCGTCTGATAAGCTTAATAACATTATCATTAAAAGAAAAAGGAAGATCACAATATTGATACATATTTTTTAATCCAATCTAAGCTTTCGACATACATAAGCCATTATCAAAGATGACAATTACTGTACAATATATTAAACAATACACGGACAAAACAATAATGATAGTCTGTTTTTGTTTACATGAAAGATTTCCCAGAAACGACACACTCGTGCATATAAAGAGGACCGAAGCGAAAATCGCACCGCAGCTGATGACGTCACACATGACCACATGAGAGTGAAAACGAGAAGCGATTGGCATAAACCAATGGCTTCTGTTATAAATTATATACATTTAAGAATATTTGTGGAGATCCCATAGTTTATTTTGTTCGGGTTAGGTTTCAACTGTTTTATGTGTAGAGCTGCAAGAATTTTTAACTTTTTTGTATTGTTTTCATGTAAATACACACAATTTATATATATATATATATATATATATATATATATATATATATATATATATATAACTATACTCGTTTCGAAAAACTTTCGAATTTTTGATTTGCCAATAATCAAATCAATCTCGAAGGAAAAAAGGTTTTAAAAAAAAGAAAGAGCTAGAAACATGAAAGTCTGTCTAAAAAGAATCGCACAGATACAGGTTTAAAAACCGAAGAAAAAAACCTGGCACGAGTAAACAACTAACTAAAAAAGAGCTCAATACAACCGTAGAGCAAACCTAGATAAACCTAGTGAGTCAGACAAACCTACCCAGCCGGCTTTCCCTGACGATCCGCTTAGGTGAAACCTGGGTAGGTTTGTCCGGCTCACTAGGTCTATCTATCTATCTATCTATCTATCTATATATATATATATATATATATATATAGAGAGAGAGAGAGAGAGAGAATTTACAAAAACTGTAAACATATTTCATGAAAAAAAAAAAAAAGATGATAATTTTTTTAAACTTTAAAAGATTAATGCAAATTAAGTTTGGAGCCTACAATCACAAGAAATGTTCAAAATGATCGCGTTTAGCTTCCAGGTATTCATTAGTAGGCGGACTACTGCTTGGGCAACGTTGGTCAAAGTGTCCGGTCGGATTGCTGCATGTGCAATTTCAATTTCTTGTCTTACGACTGCAAATGTACACAAAATCTTTAAGGATCGACCATGGGTAAAAGTTTCAAACTACAAAAGACACTATTTTCTTTTCCTGAAGTGTGTAAAAAAAAGTCGTCTGACATTCATCACTGGGTTCGCTGCTTTTGTGGCATTGTTCAGAGTCGTTTAGCCGGACATAGGGTCTTCCAGCAGCCAACTTCCTTACCCAGGACAGCACTATCTTCTCGATGTACGCCTCCGTATAGAGTTTGAGGCACCGTGTGGAGGCATAACGTCGTCATCACTAGAGAGCACTCTAAACACCTTCGTAATCACCATTAGACTCATCCATTTTTGTGTGGTAGAACGCTTAAATAATAGTTGAAAAACGGAAACAAAAACAATACGCTCAAACCCTCGGCCACGATTAATTGTGATAACCCCGATGGCTTCCGTATGGTTTTATGCCAATATTCTCCCCCACAAGTCTTGGATAACCCTGTAGTATGGCTTTCAGGCACATTTCCAATGTGTGCTACTTCGTTAAGTTTATCTCTAATGTCGATAGTATCATAAATTCATTTGACCCTCCGGTCATGTTTGTATTCATATCCCAATTTCATTGTCTCTTCACTAATTTTTTCAACGCTCGGATAATTTGTTTAGTAATTGATACAATCACGTGGGAGCATATAATTATTTACCCGCTACCGCAGGCAGCAAGATGTGGCACAAGGCCGAGTTTAAAGTGGGGTTAATGAGCCCGTAGACACGGGCAAAAATTCCCTATAGACCACGGAGTCAGTTTCCCGAGACGAGACTCCGTCTCTTGGCAGAGCCTCGTCTCGGGGATACCCTCTGACATACACCAGGTAAGTATATACGTCGGAGCATATAATGCTGTACAAAATAAGTGAACCCCTAAGAGAATATTTAAAAATGACTCTTCCCTTGGTAATCAACAAATCTTAATTGAACTATATATTCAATACGAATAAACATTATTACACGAATTACAGCGATTTTCAAAAATGTTTACCAAGCGGGAATAGAAATATTATTAGATTGTTGCAAAAATAATGTCGTTTTCTCATATAGTAACATATGTGAGAAAACGACATTATTTTTGCACCAACCTAATAGAAATTAAATATTAACCTGTGCAAAAGTAAGTGAACACTTACATTTATTCTATGTTTTTGTTTTACATGGTTGAAGGTGTACATACTTTTTGTGCGCGTGTAAAAATCAAAATTACAAGGGTTCATTCTTTTTTCGTAACCTGAGTATACTGCAGCCAAGCAATATAACGCATTGTCTATGCAAAAGGGTCTATTTAGAGACCATATTTTAAAACAATATGCCAAGATCAAAACAATTTCTTCATCGCAACCAAGAAGTGGCCTTCCGCGAAAAATAACTGGCCAATGTCGGAATCAATGTGTATACGTCTATGGTGCAATGAAATCTGAACGATGGCGGTCGTCATGAAAGACTACAAAAATCACTTCTTACGAAAAAGCACAAACAAGTTCGGCTCAACTATGCCAAATCTCATATTAATAAGCTGGAAACGTTCAGGAAAAAGATTTTATGGAGTGTAGGAGAGCAAAATAGAGCATTTTGGAGGAACCATAAGAGCTCCTAAGACGGCTTTTGAAGAGAAGAATATGGTGCCAACGTTTAAACATGGTAGTGGCAGTGTTATGATTTGGGTTGCATTATCGAGGCTGGAATAGGCAAAGTAGTACGTATTGACGTCGCTATACACTCTGCAAGATACCAAGCAATTTTAAACGAAAGTGTCTTGTCTTCAGTTCCAAAATTTAGACCGGGGGCTGTATCTTTCAACAGGACAATGATTTGAAGGATCAAAGGAAATTCACAAAAGAATGGGTTCGAAAAAAGAACTTTAGAGACTTGGAATGTCCTAGTCAAAGTCCTGATCTAATTTTTCCTTAATGAAATTTAAAGTGCGCCACAGAGTTTTAGGTATTCTACAAGCGCACCCTGAAGTAAGAAAGATTGAGAAATGTACTTTACTGATAATGAACAAGTGCCAATAACTATTAAGGGAATCGATGCCACAAAGCAATCGGATCATTAACTGAATTGAGCACGACAATTATCTCGGATTAATCGAATATGACGCTACAAAACAAGACCAGATTAATGGAAAGAATCTATAATTCGGATATGAAAAAACTTTATAAATAAGACGAAACATGAACAGTATCAATGATGAAGAACTTATGAACCTTGTGAGTTTGGACAAAAATAGGATATCAAATGAATGGATCGTTTGTTCAGGAAAATAATGGCCATACCCAACATTATGTTGCTCAAAGATGAAAGAGACAGTTTGTAAACAGAAAATAAGAATGGGATGCGTAGAGGATTCATCAATAACCTTGTCGAAGATAATTAACAAATAAAATTTGATAAAAGACGTAAAAAAAATTGAGAGAAAATATGAAAAAAAGTCGAAGACAAGCAAAGAGATATAAAATGAAAACACACCCAAAGACATTAACGAGTGAAGGAAAGAGACAAAAAGGGAGAGAAAGATTTTTCTATTAGGTTGGTGCAAAAATAATGACGTAATAATCTCGTTTTTGGACGTTACGTCAAAAAACGACATTATTACATCATTATTTTTGCACAGACCTAATACTATGAAGCTTGTAACGAAATTCCAGACCAGCAATCAAGAATAGAATCATTTTATTGTTCTATTACCCAAAAGCTGTGCTGAAACATGAAAAATTAATTGTATATTTGTTTTAATAATTTCACCCCAAGCCGGGCGGGAATGTCACTAATACGCCGATAGGTTACAGAGAGTGAAACTGAGAAGAAAGTTAGGATATAGAGAAGTTGAGGAAAAGATAAAATATGAACGGGATTCGAGAAGGCAGAAGATGGTTATTGAAGTTGCATTTAGATTTTTGAAGATTGCAGTTATCAGGGAAGCAAGGGAGTTCCACAGGCGGGATATGAGAAAAAATAAACTGTTGGAGTCGATGTGGTTGTTGCATTTAACTATTTCAACAGTAACCGGGTGGGACCTAGATTCCAATCTAGTCGTGCACTTAAATTCATGTAATCGGGACACCAGGGAAAAAATGCTTGAACATATTTGCAGAAAATATAGAATCAAGCCACGTCGCATTACATTACTGATCCTTCTTTGGATTGTGTCAAGAACATCGAGATGAACAGACGCAACACTAGCCCAGATATAGTAACCGTATTCAATTATAGTCATTAATTAATATTAATATTAACTTAAACTAGATACTGTAACTGTGAACCATTTAGAAATACGAATTTTAAATCTTTAACATATTCCTTGGTAATTATCATCGTCAGTCCTATAAGTAGAAGTGATTATAGTGTCGCGGCAATTGACCAATTCCCTGCGCAATATCAAGATTGAAAGCTAAAAAGCCATTCATTCATGTGTAACGTGTCGAAGTCAGGTAGTCTTGGTGAAAGGCATACATCTCCAAGTCAAACTGCTGCCAATGTCCCCCAAACTTGAAGGCTAACTTTGCCCACGGACACGTGGCCTTTTACTCCGCCCTGATTTTTTCCAGGAATCCCTCCCACCCAGTGATGTCGAGTCACCATTGCAGTCTCTGCACTCATTATGGATTATGGAGACGAGTCAAATCCATTGCACCGTCTAGTCATTGATCCTACAGGAACTTTCATCGGGCCTTTGACAAGGCTTCATTTTAATCCTGCTTGGCGTCTACCTACCTTCCTCGACAAAAAAGCCTGTTGGGAATCCGATTTAGCAGCCCGTGATTCAACCATACAGGAGGTAGAAATGTGTTACGTGATATCATTAGCTCTTGTATATTGATCAATTGCTTTTTTAACGGCCTATCAACCTTTTTCTGGCTATTTAAAGCCAAAAAAATATTTTTGGATTGTAAGAAAAAACAAGTTTAATCATTTATTAAAACACATTATGGAATTTTGTAATTTTTTATGGTTATTTATTCAGTATAATACGAGAGAGATTTTGAAAATGTTTCGTAGAAAAAAAGAAAAGGGCCAACGCCATCTAGCGAATGGATGCGAAAAATGTCAGAAAAATGGCCAAATAATGAACTATGAAGTGGCACTGCGCATGTGTAAATCCTGACAGTAATAATGACATCACAAACACGGATCCATCGTTGTTCTAGCGGCTTGACCAGTTCAATTTTTTTAAAAGTTTCAATGATTTCTTTTTTAGAATATAAGGGGAAAGCGTCGATGCAGCTGAAGTCAAATCTGAAATGAACGCGGTTAAATTACCATGCCTAGATTTATGTTTTGTCCTCGATTGAACACTGAAGAGCGAGGAATGTTAAACGCTTGCTTCTATTTCCATATCTGAATGTTTGGATTTCTTTTCATGACCTTCTTCTTCTTGTTATATAATATATTTTTATATATTATATATTAGTGTATAATTCGTTTTAAAAATGAAAATAGATCAAAGAACACAGATACCGAAAAACAGAAATAAACACCTGATAGTTTTAGAAACAGCTTAGCCTAATAATAAAGAGAAAGCTGAGAGAGACGACATTTTTTTTTTATTTCCAAATAACTATCACTCTCAAAATATGCTAACCATCGAAACAATGTATAATCTGTAAATACTAGTTCTGTTAAGTGAAAAGTCATGAAAAGTTATTATTACGAAATAAGTATTATTATTATTACTATTATTATTATTATAATTATTATTATTATTATTATTTTCTTTGATTTCTGGTGTTTACACATTTCTCTCCGGGTCCCGCCCAGGGACCTAAAGTTAGAAATGTCATCATGACACTTTCCACTGACAAAAAAAAAAAAAAATATATATTATTATTATTATTATTATTATTATTATTATTATTATTATTATTATTTCCTTTGATTTCTGGGTTTTACACATTTCTCTCCGGGTCCCGCCCAGGGACCTAAATTTAGAAATGGCATCATAACCCTTTCCAATGACCAAAAAAAAAAAAAAAATACATAGATAAAGCCCTTCATAAGAGTGGGCTGTGCTTGTCAGAACAATTTTTTGTATCTCTTTGACGCATGGACTTCCAGGAATCCCTTCAATTAGTCTACTGAAGTCTTTTCCAACCAATCCTAGGGCTCCAGCTACAATAGGGATTGTTGATGTTCCCATGTGCCACATTTTTGAGATTTCTATTTCAAAGTCCTTGTATTTTGACATTTTTTTTTCAATATCTTCAAAGATACATTGCATTCAGCAGGGCCTGCCATATCAATCAGGAGGCACCGTTTTTGTTTGTGATCTTTAATAACAATATCTGGGCGGTTGGCTTTGATTGTTCTGTCAGTGTGTATTGTGTAGTCCCATAGAATTGTAACAGGGCCTATCTCCGTAACCGGGTCTGGGTGGTGTTCATACCATTTTCTTTCAGTTTCCTTGCCGTAGAAGTTGCAGATTTTCCAGTGCAGATATTGGCCCACTCTGTCATGCCGGGTTTTATACTCAATGGGTGCCAATATCGTGCAACCTGATGCAATTGTTTCTGGATATTTATCACAGATTTTTCTTCTTTTTCTTTTTCTTCTTCTCATTATCATTACTATTATTATTATTATTATTATTATTATTATTATTATTATTATTTAAGCATTATTTGATATTAATAATGAACAATTTAAATCTTCAAACTTAAATTTCCGTCATTGAATTCATCAGAACTCGTATTCACTCTTCGGAGTTATGTGCCATACGTGATACAGGCAATGATGTATCTTTCTATAAATGATAGACCAGGCAGATTTTTTCCGACATCAGGCTGCCATTTCTTACTGTGGTAGACCAGTTTCCCTCCAAGGCTATAGAACCCCGTATGTCCTGCTATTTACCCATAGCTGGGGGGAAGTAGTCATACCTTTCCCAATTGTATTAGCACGTAAGTGAATGGTAGTGGCTTCGACTGGAATTCGAACTCAGTTCTCAAATTCCTTAATCGGAGCCGGATCAGTTTGATTCTGTTTTCATGTTAGAATGCTTCAACATCTTTCTTTGCCTTTCTATCCTTTGTGAAAATATATTTGTATATATTATATATTAATATATAATACGTTTTTGAATCTGGAAAAAAAGGACACAAATCCTTAGAGACAGTTGTTATTTTTAGGATCTATTTAAGGAAGGAAGGCTTAGAAACTTTGACACTCACAGGATATATTAAATGTAAGAATTACAAAGGGAACGAATATATCACCTAATGAGCTGATATAAATTTTTTGCAGAATAATGAGAGTAAAATGGCAAAAATAGCCAATGGCTACAAAGGAAAAGAAGTTGTGGAGGGTTATGCTCATTGACATCCTGAATTGAGATGGTATATTGAAGAAGCATGATTCTTTAAAATGTTCGATTTAAAAGCCAGTATAATAAAATACACTGTACCGAAATATATTATTTTCTATTTGTTTACCTGATGCGAATGGCTAGACGACTATCGTCGACGGTCACTCCCGCGAGACATTCAGAAGACAGAGACTGCTAGGGAGTTATTATAAAAGAGGTCATCTTTTTATGTTGGTTATTTCTCTTATCCCTGTTCTGCTATCAAACTTCATTCTAATCCTTTGGCAATAATAAATAAATAAATAAATAATAAAATAAAATAGAAAAAAAAAAAAAATGAGCTCTCTCTCAGAATATATATATATATATATATATATATATATATATATTTGCTGCAGAAACTTCAAAGTCGAAAATTTTCCTCGAGCAATGTTAACGAAGTACAAACGTCTGTTTTGCGTTTATAATGAACGCAAAAGTTCGAGCGTCATTTTCGTTGGCAAAATAAGAAGGGAAGAGAGAAATAAAATTAAAAAAAAGATGGAAGAAAAGACTGACAATTGCCAGAGGGGAGAAAAGAAATGTACTCCTCAGGTGATTACCGGTTCATTAGTTTTGATGTCCTATACATCAATAGATTCCAACGGAGTCTGCTTGCGCGTAGCCACTTGCTAGAAGAAGACGTAGCAATTAGAACACTTTTCAAAACACTTTCAAAAACACTTTCACCTACATATGGTCATATACATATTAATAGACGCGTGAGTACGACCTTTAATAAATAAAATTTACAATCACAATCTGGCAAAGTTTAACTTTTAGACCCACAAAAAAGAAAACGTATAAAAAGGACGTTTATTTTTCTTGACACTGTTATTACTGTTTACATCAACGACTCTCTAAAACTTTGGCAATGTTTATAGTTTGAAAAGGTAAAATTTAGAATATTAATGTTTTAGAATACCTAGCACCCTTCAGCACTCTACCAGATGGCTTGGCTCAAAGCCTTAAATAGTCTACGATTAAGGACTTCAATAGCTGATTAAGAAGTCGATTCTAAGGTGATTAATATTCGGACTGATCTTAATTCCTTTGGCTATACAATATTTGATCCTCCTCTATTCCTTGAAAGTTGTCTTGTTAATTGTTTTGTAACTTATTGGCCTGTTTTTTTATTTTTTATGTATCCGTTAGCAACGGATACTGGTGCTGAATAAATATATTAAGCATTCATCCTTCCCTTGTACATCATTCACCTCGACAGCAAATGTATTACGCACTATTTAGTTGATAGTTTATTTGCAATATTCAGTTAGGTTTTGCTTTGTTTTACGGCATCTCAATGGGTTATTTAATTTTTTTATTGATGGTAATAATTTTTTTAAAGGTATTGCTGCTAATAATTTTTTCCAAAAATGTATTGCTGGTATTAAAACCTATTTTTACACTTTCATAGTGCTTTGACCCAATTTGCCCATAGCACGGACGCAAACAGGTTCTACCACGCCGGGTCATGGTGAAACAGGGAACACCAGCAATTAAGATATAGTTCCACGCTCCTCAAAACCTCTTGATTATAGGCCTTGCTATTGGACGTAGCTTATCGTCTTACCCAGGACGCTGACGTAGTTTATCGTCTTACCCAAGACGGGTTACTATATTCATTTTATATTTAGATGATTATGAAACATATGTGAACCAAAATACTGTTCAATATTCACCTGATCAAAATTGTCAATTCATTTTTTTTTTTAATCGAGTTCACCCGAAGCAAAGCCGTAAAGCCACTGAGACACACTGGGTGTGGAAAAGTTAGAATCAGGAATATTGCTAAAGAGCGATAAAAAAGAAAGTTTAATCAGGAGGACAGCAGATAGTGATCGACATTGCGTTTACTTTTTTGCACGTTAAATTTGATTGGAAACCCTTGGAGCCAGAAGTGAGTTCCACACGCGGAAAGTGCGAGAAAAGTAACTGTTAGGATAGAATTTACGGTTACATCCAGCCAGCTCAAATGTAAATTGATGAGAACACGTGGCCAGTCTAGTAGTGCGCTTAAATTCAAATAGTCGAGTCACCATTGCGAGGAGCTCATCTGAACAATTACCATGAAAATTCAAACGGAGACATCTTTACGGCAGTGGGAAAGTGACTGACCACGAAACGTTAGATCGGCTCCAATAATATTGTGGATTATTCTTGTCAAGTAGCTCAAGGTGCATAACCGGGGCACTGGACAATATTCTAAGCATGGATGGATTATAGATATGTAAGATCGACTAGTATGACAGAGTTGTTTCAAATTCTGGTTGCAATTTGCTTACCGGTGTATATCGACGTAGTTCTCGCGGCTTCTCTAGTAATAGTCGTAGAGAGACCCTTAAAAATTTACTTTGAAGGGGAAATGATATTTCACTTTTGGAAAATTCTTTGACCAGAAATATCAGAATTAATTTTGAGTCTTGTTTTGTTTCTTCATTTTGTTCTTTTTTTTTGTTTTTAAATGGTCACAATTTTTCCAGCCCCGAAATACCGGAGATTGGTTACACAGATTTGAATATTTAGACTCGTGTCAGAATCCGCTAATGTAAACAAAACGCTATCTAAGAGAGGAAATTAGATTCAGATGTTTATTAAAGACACACCAAATATTTGACGAAAGCTGAAAGTAGCAATTATCCATTAGATTCGCTGAGAAAATTAAACGTTTTCTTTTTCTTTTTTTTTCTGCCAACTTCCATTCGAAACATAATTACATTTTTTTTTTATCCATACATTCTAAAGTAATAATTACATAGTTGCTTATTTGTTGTCATCTCCGGAAACAATTTGTTCATCTTTGAAAATTATTACAAATACTTTCTTTGTTAATTAGCTTTGTTTTAAAAATAAACAAATCCCTTCCCTCTAAAGATATTTTTTGGGAGGGGCTTCCTATTATTTACTCCACGGTTTCAAATTCAGACTTGTCTTCTCCTAGGGGTGTCTGCTCACCAAGGGTACAGATTTAAAGGCACCCTAATTTGTAACCCGTAGATAAGCAGCTCGTCATAGTTAAACAACGAAAGCGAATTAGTGACATTAGTGCTTTGCTGATGGCGGCTAGAGACTTACCAGAAATCTTTAATGAATTCGACAATATGGTTTGTGTAATATTTGTGTGTGGGGGGTGCGGCGATCCCACCTGGCGTGATCAAATTACTTGACTCTTACATTTCGCTAACCTGACGTGATTAAATGAACACAAACTGCGTCGTTTATCTTATGACCAACTAATTACACGTTCTCACGTGCAGATGTAAATTTGACTCGTAAGTAGATTTGTAGGCTATACGTGATAGAAGTTTCGCAGAATTTGAATAGCGTGCAAAAGATAGTCAGTTATGTTAGTGGATCATCGTGCACGATTAATAGCCAAAATCTACATAAATAATCATTAGAATTATATAATATAAATTATCTTTTAATTTTTTTATGTTTTCACTAGAGGGTATCTAGCCGGTCTATGAGAATGTTGTTCAATTAAATTATGAAATCGCAAAAGAAAATTATATTATATAAGAAGTGAAAGTGAAAGTAAAAATTGTAATGGATTTTAGAACTCTTCTTGCTAAGAAATCGACTGATCGTAATTGCTTGTAGCCAACACGAAAATATAATTCTGTTTTTTTAAAGCTATATCCATTTCGTAGGTAGTTGATGCTGTTTTTTAATGCTATATCCATTCAGTAGTTAGGTGATTATGGCTATCCATGGATTAGTTATTGCATATAATCTGTAAATGGACCAGATACCTTTGGAAAGACATGCCTTACGGCCATATCACGTTGAAAAGCTGGTTCTCGTAAGATCTGGTCATTATTTATATTGGTGACCCCTTGGGTATACGAGGTGCTGCAAACTTGGTGTAATAGATAACGGCTAAGATTTGGAAACCGTAGTGCCGAATTTCAATTCCAGCGGAGTTTCACTTCCAGCCGAGTTATTTATATTCACTTACGGGTGAATACCCTTGGGAAATGTAAGAAAGGTATGAAACCACATCTTCTTCTCCTAGATATAGGTAAATTAGTAGGACTTGTATCAGTAAATCATTATTATTTTCAAAATATTTTTGCAATCTAAAAGCATTTATCTATATATTTGAGATGAGGTATTATGTACACTGTTTATATTATTCTGACTATTGTCCTCATCTTTGATTTCATATTTATGACAAGGTTTTGGCCGCTGTACGCTCCGGCCTTCTTCAAGTGGTTAGAATGTCGAACTGAACTCTTTATTTCGCTCGCTGGGGTAGACTGTTCTAGTTCCACGTGCCATGTCTAATGGATGTCAGTTATCAGTTATCTCCTGTTAATTCCCTCTCCGAGTTCTCCAGCGACTTAATTATGCATTGTATTCACTCTATAAAGGCGTTGATTAGATACAATGACAGGACCCAAAGAGTGTGAGTTCAATGCCTGATTAAGGCTGTGCAAAAAATTTGGATAGGGGAATTAACAGGAGATAACTGATAACCGACATCCATTAGACATGGCACGTGGAACTAGAACAGTTTACCCCAGCAAACGAAATAAAGGATTTCTGTTCGACATTTCAACCACATAAAGAAGGCCGGAGCGTATAACGGCCAAAACCTTGAAATAAATATGGCGACAAAGATGAGGACAGTAGTCCGAAAAATGTAAATAGTCTAAAAGTATTTTTCGGCTTTAAATAATATGCAAAAACATCAAATTGGCCATGCAAAAGAAATCAATCGGTAAGACAAGGGAGATTATCTTGAATTCCGAGTCGTCCGTCTCCTAGACTTCCCGGTATAAAAGTCTAAGCACCTTATCTGTCTTTTTAGCCCATATATGAAGAGAGAAATTATAGATTCGTGCTTCTCACAAAGGCATCAGTTAACGTAATAGACGTGGTAATAATTTCCGTGACAATAACTGTTAGTGACTTGAGATATTTGTTTATCCAGCATACAGTCTTGAGGTTTGATGTAATCAGAGTGAGTATGTACTACCCACGAACACTCTGACAGTGGGGCGAGGTCTGATTGGGTTCTCTGGGCAGTGCTTTGTGACTCTTGCTATAGCATCATTGTTATGGGACCGTACCCATAATAACATAATGGACTATTCCATACGTAATAAATACTGCGCCTCAAGAGGAAGCGGAGATTCCAGCCCGAAGTCGGGCGACCGGTTGACCGGCTGATCGGTTGAACTCTCTGCCTACGGGCGGGGAGGAACCCGATCGAGGCTACGCTGAAGGGCGGAGTATCTTTCAGGGAGGTAAACCGACCCCGAACCCGTTTATAAGGGTTCAAGGGGCATATTTTTTCCTTTAACTTTTCAATCACTCAATTCCTCACGCAAGTGGCTGACTTTCCTTAAGCGTTTCCCCAGTAACCCAGTCTGTAACGCTTCCCTTCTCGATCTCTGTTTTACCTCCATCACTGATTCTTGCCACACTATGCAGCCTTGCCGTCTTGGCAACTCTGATCCCGCAACAGTGTCTTTTAACATCTCCTTCTAAACCTGCTCCAGCCATGAATCTCCTACTAACAAAATATCTTTCTTTTATCAACGCACAGACTGGGACTCGCTCCGCGATTGCCTTCGCGACGTCCCTTTGGAATCTGTTTTTTAATCATCCCGTACCAAAAATGTGCGTCTGAAGTCTCCTCGAAGCTTTCATCCCAGCTAGAAAATATAAAGTTAAATCGCGCTCATCTCCTTAGGTCTCACCTGCTTGCTCTACCGCTACAGCCCATAGGAATCTCTTCTTCCGTCTGTGCCGGAGTGACCTCTCTAATTGCAACATACATCAGTTTGTCTCTGCTTGTAATGAGTACAAGCGTATACTCGGTGAAGCAAAGTTACTGTTTGCTGATAGAATGAAACAACGCATTGCATCTCGCCAGTTTGGTTCTACAAATTATTGGCGACTCTGCAAGAGTGTGTGTAACTACATTAAATCCTCAGTCCTTCTTTTTAATCAATTCGAAGTCCTAACAGCTGACAAGGCTGAATGCTTTGCTCGGAAATTCTCATCCAACTCAACAGTGATGATCTACTTAGTGAGATGCGCATAACCCCATCGATGGTATTAGACATCATCGCTAAATTAAACTCTCATAAAGCAAGTGGCATTTATGGGGTACCAGCCGTAGTCCTAAAAAAATGTGCCCTTGAACTGGCTACACTTTTCTACAAATTATAAAACTATCGGCACGTTGATTCTTGATTTCCAGCCTGTTGAAAGTCCTTCTCTGTCGTCCCGGTCTTCAAGAACCCTGGAGACCCTTCTAACCCATCTAACTACCGTCCCACCAGCCTCCTTCTACTCTTCGGCAAAGTCATCGAGTCTTTCATCAATGCCGAAATAGATAAGAATCTCATTTACGAAGATCTGTTTTCTGATTATGGTTTTCGCTTTGCCCAGTCTACTGCTGATGTGCTTACAGTCATAACTGAGATATAACCAAGATCTTGAAAATAACAGCAAAGCTTGAGCTGTTGCATTAAATATATCGAAAGCGTTTGACAGGCCCTGGCATGTTGGATGTCTACCGATTCAGAGATCCGGTATTACGCGACGATAATTTTTTTAACCAAACTTTCTTGTTTAACCATGAAATGAAAGTTGTCCTGAACAGATTCTCTTCCAGTTCCATCCATACGAACACTGGTGTCATCCATTGTTCTCATTTACACACCATAAAGAAACTTCCCTACCTTCTATCAGCATGGCTGATTCCCAACTTCCGGAGGGCGACTCACTGCTTGGCCTCACGTTTTCCACTGACCTGAGGTGAAACAACTACATCGAATCAATAGTTGCATCTACCGTAAGGAAAGTTGTTTCTTCAGTATCAGGCCAAAAGGTTTATTAGACTGTTACCATATATGGTTTGTTACCCCCGAGGTTCTCGACAAAATCTGAACATGGATATACAATGTGATCGGTCCTGACATGTGTCTCGACTTCAGTCACTTTCTCACAGACGAAATATGGCTTCTATAGGTCTTTTCTACAAATATGCATATGGCATCTGCTCTGACAGGCTATTTTCGTTGGAGCCACAATTATATTAATTTAAGCGTGCTAATATTTTGGCATCTTGGTCCCACACTTTTACTGTCGAAACAGTTAAATATAACAGCTTCTTCTACTCCAAGAGTTTCTTTCGCACTTCCCGTGAGTGAAACTCTCTCCCTTTTACTTGGTTTCCTGATAACTATAATCTTCAGAAATTGAAATGAAATATCAATCGCCATTTTCTGTTGTCTTGAACTCCTTTCTTCTTTTTATCCTTTCCTCAACTTTACATTATACTCAGTCTGTTCTCTTACTTACACTCTGTGTAGGCACTTATGTACGAGTGCATTTCCCGTGTTGCTTGAGCTGAAATGCTTTCAAAAATTATATATATATATATATATATATATATATATATATATATATATATATATATATATATCAGAAATAAAGGGTATGTCAATATAAAAGTGAACATTGAAGTCAACAGTCAGACGCGAAAGACACCAAGATTGAGTTTACCATATAACAGTCTGTCGCCTCTGTTACACACACACATATATATATATATATATATATATATATATATATATATATATATATATATATATATATATATATATTATAATATTAGTGGTTAATATATATATATATATATATATATATATATATATATATTATAATATTAGTGGTTAATATATATATATATATATATATATATTATAATATTAGTGGTTAATATATATATATATATATATATATATATATATATATATATATATATATTTCCAAGATGATACAATCCAGGTGGAGCTCAATGTCCAGGGCAGAACAAGAATATAATATAAAAGGCTCAAACCCTAATATTTTGAATATTAGTGTCTGTTTAACCTTTTATGTATATCTCTATCTCTGTCTGTCTCTTTGTCTCTCTCTCTATCTCTCTCTCTGTATATATATATATATATATATATATATATATATATATATATTGTTTAAAAATGGTACATTCATGCTGGAAAGAAGTAAATATCTGGAATAGAAAATTTCTATATATATAGTGTGGCCATAGAAATCAACATATGACTTGATGACAACATAAAGCGTGGAATTACGAGTCAATTTCGACTATTGATTTCTGTTTCGACATTATATATATATATATATATATATATATATATATATATATATATATATATATATATATATATATATATATATGAGTGTGTGTGTATCTATAGCACAGACGCCCATCCCAGACGATATCAATCAGATTAAACAAAATTCATTTTTTTTTATTCAATTATTTCTTGAATATTTTTTGCTTACTTTTACCTGACAAGATTTTGAATTATGACACTTTGGGCTCTGCACATACTTTGACTGACCTTGCAAAATTATCAAATTTAAAAGCCTTGATAAACTAATGACATCTTTTCTCTTGTATATAAACAACGAAATAAATACTTACACTTGCCTTGAAGTCCCTTAGATTTACTTTATAAACACACACACACACATAAGCATGGAGTAAGTACCACAATTATTTTAATATAAACATATTAAAGAAAAATATATTAAAATACATGAATATATATATATATATATATATATATATATATATATATATATATATATATATATATAAAGAAATATAGTCTTAAGGTGTGCTATATTTATGGAATAAAGTGCTCAATATCAGAGATAGAGCGTGTGTAAATATAAAAGTGAACATAGAAGTCAACACTTAGAGGCGACAGTCTGTTTCATGCTATATGCAATCGTCAAGCCACGTGTGCTGTTATTTCTCTCGGCTATTTATATATATACGGGTTAGTGGTGCATTGTGGGTATTCTATTATGGCGGTTATTTCACCGGAAGTCGTTTGTTTATCTATTTAGGTCAAATTATATTGCTTGTTTTTATTTTTGTTTCTTATTTTATTTATTTATTTATTTATTAACGTAGTAAAAATTTGTTTATATCACTTATTTAACAGTTTTGTTTTGGTTTGGGAATTTAATTAAAACTATTTGTTCAGTTTTGGGGTTGATTGTTGTAGTTCATTCTAAGTATTATTTTGGCGGGAACAGTTTTTAATTGATTATCTTTATTTGGGATTGGTTTGTTTATTTATTTACTTGGATGAATTTAGGTTAATTTATTTTACTTGTATATTTTCTCTTTTCGGTTTTCGATTTTTAAGTAACATAGTATTTTTTTATGTTTTATTTCTATTTTTTTTTTTTTTTTGTTATTTTTGCTTATTAGTATATTTATTTGTTTTTATTTTATTTTTTCCGTTTTTAATTTTTTAGGTTACGTAGTAAAAATTTATTTTCATGTCTGCATTTTGAGATGAGTTCGGATCTTTTGTTTAATAATTTATTTTGGTCGGGAAAAGTAATGATAGCTATTTTTTCCTCCGAGCACCACTAACCCGTATATATATAAATAGCCGAGAAAAATAACAGCACACGTGGCTTGACGATTGCATATAGCATGAAACAGACTGTCGCCTCTAAGTGTTGACTTCTATGTTCACTTTTATATTTATATATATATATATATATATTATTATTATTATTATTATTATTATTAGTATTAGTAGTAGTAGTATTATATACAGCGTCCTGCCATGTGTTAGGGAAAGGCAATTAAAGCGTAAGTTGGCCTTATTCGGGGAACCGGTCGTCAATTCAATGCCTAACTCGTAAAATGTTTTTTCCCTCTCTTAGTATTGGTATATTTTGTAACACAAGTTGTTGAAAATAATATTATTTTTTCTGAAGATGTGTCAGCCGAAAGGTACGAAAAATTGTATGTAGAGAGAGTCTGATAGATAGATAGATAGATAGATAGATAGATAGATAGATAGATAGATAGATAGATGTACGAAATAAACAGCTCTTAAGGGAGTAAGTTAGTAAGGTACACGGGAGGAAATGAGCGTACTATTTTAGCACTACGCTCCTTTGCTGAGGTGTAGTTCCTGGTTGAATTATATTATTAGCAAAAACCAGTAATCTGTCTGATTTCTCGCTGTGCGAAACCTTTTATGAAAATAAACTTAAATTCAAAATTTTGATGGTGTAAAAGCGTAGGGCCTCTCTGTCTCTGTCCCTATATATATATATATATATATATATATATATATATATGTGTGTGTGTGTGCGTATATAATTTTTTTACACCAGTTGTTGAAAATAATTTTTCTTTTCAAACTCATAGTTTTAGTCGCCGACGATATATATATTCAGAAGATGTGTCTGTCGAAAGGTACCAAGAATTTTAATCGCCGTGACACTTTCTTATGCTTTGTTATTAATAAATTATGCTCCCTTTATAAAAGATCATTTAATCCTGCTGTGGCAATAATAATCTGTTATATATATATATATATATATATATATATATATATATATATATATATGTGTGTGTGTATGTATGTGTGTCTGTGTCTCTGTGTGTAAGTAAATATTTAAAGTTGCTACGAAAATTCATAGCGACATCTTTAAAAAAATGTTAGCGCAATCTTAGCAGCGTACTTGATGTTGTCACATGGAACAAGTTCCCCGTTCGATCACCAAAGTGCTGTTACGTGCTGAAGTGCTGTTTACCATTCAGACGCAGAAGACTTCCATTTAAGATTTCTCGAACATTCACGCCGGTAAATGCAATTAATGCTGTGTAATTAAAACAGACTATTTACTCAAATTATTTGTTCTCATAATAATGAGGTTTTAACTGAAAATATATTAAAACTATTTGTCGGATTTAATCCATTACATATAATATGGTGTTATTGTTTAAGTTAGGTTACGTTTCAGAGCAGAAAGGTCGTCGAATGTGTGTGTTTATGAGCAGTAATTTGGACTAAACCGGAAGTCCTTTGCGGCTGAATAGTTAACTGCATGTCAGGCCAAATTACGATTTCCGTATGAGATACAGGTTCGATAACCGGCGAAAGACGCATATTATTCACGAGATTGCTCGAATATGCAGGCGGTAAATATAATTAATGCTGTTTAATTAAAACAGAAAATTTACTCGAATAAGGTGTATACATAAAAGTAACGTATGAAAAGAAAAATATATTAAAAATCTTGGTCAGATTGAATCCATCACATATAATATATATATATATATATATATATATATATATATATATATATATATATATATATATATATGAAGAAAATATACGGAAAAAAACAAACAAAAATCCTTATATGCAATCATGCTGTATTAATGTTAATATGTCAACGTCGGACGTTTCGGTCTAATAAACCATCTTCAGGACATATTCAAAAAATATAATTAACATTATCAATTCAACATAACAAAGATAATTTTAATTATATTTTATGAATATGTCCTGAAGATGGTTTATTAGACCGAAACGTCCGACGTTGACATATTAACATTAATACAGCATAATTGCATATAAGGATTTTTGCTTGTTTTTTTCCGTATATTTTCTTCATACTGTCGGATCTATATCCATATATTTGCTTATACATATATATATATTTTCTTCAATTAATATATATATATATATATTTTAATCAATTTTTTCATCGACTATTTTGATCTTGATCGGTAGGTTGCCGTCCATTTAGTGGGTTTGTTTGGCTTACCATCCTGGATTTTCCCTGGGAGTTCCTAGTTTCACATATTATAGTTACCGGTCATGTAATGATCGCACGAAAGCGTTTGAAACTGGGGACCGTGGTTGGCCACAGCCCGCTCGAAGTTTGACTTAAATATCTATTAAAACTTTGTCTTTTACTATGGCATTGAGCACTGTTTTTTTCTTTTCATTTCCTGTTCTGCTAACCATTTGCACAATTTAAAATAAGTTAGTCGGTGTTGTCTTCCCTTCCAGTTAACCGTTAACTTTTCTACATAAACTCATGAACTTCACTTCTTTCTGTTATTCACGCTCAAAAAACACCACATAGTCATCCTCTACCTTGAGTGAGCCTTGGGCCTTGTATTGAGTGAACACTCCTTGTATTATATCGTTGACGCTGGACACGCCGAGGCGGTGTAACGGTTAGCAGGGTTGTCTCTCTAGAACAATTTACGACTGAATAGTGAGTTCGATCCTTAGAGGGTGCCCCATACTTTCGGTTTTGTGCCATATATAAGCTACGCTTGGAAAATCACTATATCATTGACGTGTCTATCAGTCGTAACATTTCTTTACATAATCAATGATATTTTCTGCAATATTATTTAACATTTTATATATCGACTTCATTTAAAAAAAAAACAAATCATGTATTTGATCTCCCATTCATTACTGACAGACAAATTCCCTTCGTGGTTTTAAAGAAAAGCAATCAGGATATAGCCGCCGGTAATTATTTTGGGAAATGATTGCAAAGAAATTCACTTTTACTAAACCAGAAAAAAAAAAAGAAAACATGAAATTTTCAAGTAAAAAATAATTATTTCTTATCTAAAATGGCGAATACATTTTGCCCACAGCTACAAATATATATTAAAACAATTATGCAGTTGAACAATAGTTTAAAAATCTAATCTTGGAAGCCATTACGACGTAAATGATTTTCACTCGCAATGATTACAGTGAAACATCTCGCCTTGTGCGTTTTAAAGTTGTTATCAACTCTCTGTGTAGTTTGCGTAAACAAATCTTGAAAGTTATCACGGACATGAGTTCGATCTTAACTACAGAGATTTCTGAAAAAGTTGATAATTCATCCTTAAAGTCCAAGAGCAGCCTTTAGAAGCCGAGAACACACGCAATGCATGTTCTCACTTCTACTTTTCTATACATCTGTCTGTATCTCTCTCTCTCTCTCTTTCTCTCTCATTTGTTATCTATATCTATTTTTTTTTATTTTATAGCCTTAAATACTACTGCTATAAGCATCTAAATAACAAAAAGAGGGGAAAAGTATCTAAGGAATCTTTCCTCTAATCCTTAATTGGCGAAAACAAATACTTTTTTTCTCTTAACAAGAACAACAAAATTTACTTTTAGGTGGAAAAAAGAAATGCCATTTTCATTCCTTTTCTTTTGGTAGAACGCTAATTTGTTTTCCCCTCTCTTGTGTTCGATTCCTTGTGTGTCTTCAGATTGTTTTACCAATTTAATTCTTTCTAAATTTTGCAAATTAAATTAAATTTCTTAATCTGAATGCATTCACAAAGCAGATCTGAACTAAAAAAATATAAAAACATTCCTAAACATATTGTTGATGAAAAAATGAGTTATCCTATCCGAAAATTTAATACAAAGCAAATAGAATACAATACTTCTTTAACTAACACCAAACATATTAATCTTTACATCGCAGCGAAATACATTCTAATTATAAACAAGATGAAAATATCCTAAAAATATTGATACTAACATTTCCACCACAGACCCTGTTAAAAAAATAAAATTAATTATATACTACACTAAATCTAGTATATCTAATTCAATCATCCGTAACGTCTCTTCGCCACCAACTAACGTGTTGCAGAAAACCAACATTGTTTATAAGTCTTATGGGAGACTATATCTTCCATAAAAAAAAAATAATATTTAAATTAGCCAAACTACGGCCGGTTGTATCGGCGGCTGAATTTTTATTTGAATGATGCGTCCAATATTTCTCAACATTTACAATAGCATACCTGTCCACATTCGCACTTCAAAAAAAAAAACCCTCGTTGAAAATACATCTATACGTTTTCATGAAAATAATAAACATATACTAATAAGCTATCTGTATTAAAAAAAAAATTGAAACCAAATATCAGATTAATTATGACTACTGCACAAATGTTTTAAATGTTTTACAGTAGACACTTTAAAATATCGTGGTTTCTACGAGCAGTTTTGATACTTATTTCTCGAAAACTCTCGCCAACACCATACTTAGTGACCTCCCTCGAAACATTAGTCAAGCCAATCACGGGACTCATTCAGAGTTCTTCATTTCACAAGTAAAAACATTTTAATTTCAGATGAACACAGCAAATTTGTCATTCAAAATGATGAACACCACAATATTTGTCTCGAAATAGTCAACGCACTGATGATGACATTGTGCTACATCGAAAGTACTCAGAGTAGACTGTATGTATCAACACGGTAATTTTCTCCCATTCTTTAATAATGACACCAAAATTATATATATATATATATATATATATATATATATATATATAGAGAGAGAGAGAGAGAGAGAGAGTCATCCACATACAAGTTTGTTTTGCTGTATCACAGCTCATCAGTGTAGCTGGACATCCGATTGCTTGAATCCGCGATCGAAAGCAGATCGATTTGTCATCAGTCAGAGATCTAATCCCTATGCTATCTGCGCACGGCAGAGAAAGGTAATTTTTTAAAGTATTATATACGAATGAATACGCGCGCGCGCGTGTGTGTGTACAACGGGGATGGGCAAAGTTCACCAACGCATCTGAAAGTTTAATAATCATTTTATTTATTAACTTCCATTACTTTTCTTTTTGGTATTTTATAAACGAGGCCTTAGAAATTAATCATGTAAAAATACACAACATCGTATTTCTGAAAGATAAGCAGTCTTTGCAATTAAAGTGCTCAATATCAAGTTATAATTTTCCATGGCGATAAACTAAATGTGTAGTGTGCATTCATGATTTGTATATAAAATATGTCGATGTTTGGATCATTTCTTGAAGTGATTTATTCTAGTTCTTCCTTTCGTCTTGTTAAGGTGTTCATATATCAGCGATACATTAATGCCTGTAGTGGACATTGGAGAGAATAATGAAGACCGAGATATTTTCCCTCTCTTTCCAATATTTCATCCCATTACATTGCTTGATTGCAGTGATATTCACATCGGTTGAATGAAAGTTTGGCAAATCCTGTCTTCACAACGCTATGTAATGTTGCCGGAATTAACTCCTCTTGAATTTCCTAATTTTTCACTAGGGCACGCTCTCCCTACACTATACATACTGGGCAATATCTTGCCGCGTTCTCTTTTTACTTTGCGTTTCAGCAGACACATTTAAAAGATGTGATCTCACGCAGAGATTTGTGTTTTGCCCACTTGTGGGAAAACGCCATGAAACACACATACCCATACACGTACATACGAATATTCATCAAAATACGAACTCTTTACGTTCCCACAGATACACAAATGTTGATGACTTTGTGCATTGTAAATCTTTTTTTATTTTAATACATATACTTTTTGTGTAGAAAGCATATTGGAGAAACCACAAGAAGTTTAAATAAAAGATTATCTGGACTCGAAAGTGACATTAAAATATCACATTCGACCATTAGTTGCTCACTGTAACAAGAGTTACCATAATTTGTACATAAAAATGCTACTAAAAGAAAAAAATATTCACTAAGAGAAAAATGTTTAGAAAGTACTTTAACCACGAATTCATTCGCAGTAACTTATATTCGAAATTCTTACAAGATTTCACTATACTTGTCAGATCTGTTATTACAATGTGGGACATTTCATAACAGAGATGACGGAAACACAATGAAAACGAATCTAGATGAAACTGGCTAGATTATCTGCTCTAAACACATAAAAAAATGAAATTCACAGCGTTACTCATTCCCATGTTTGTGTAGTCACATCAGCGTAAACGAAACTAAACTGATGATGTCCATTTCTCATACATTTTTCCTCCAAAACTGTTCTTGATATATTAAAATTTATATATCGTTATCCCATATATATATATATATATATATATATATATATATATATATATATATATATATATATATATGAAGAAATATAGTCTTAAGGTGTGCTATATTTATGGGATAAAGTGCTCAATATCAGAGATAGAGCGTGTGTAAATATAAAAGTGAACATAGAAGTCAACACTTAGAGGCGACAGTCTGTTTCATGCTATATGCAATCGTCAGGCCACCCTATATATATATATATATATATATATATATATATATATATATATATATATATGTATATATATATATATATATACACATTCAACACTATCACTTGATAAGACACCAGAAGTGTTGAAACAAAATGTCTATTTTTGTAGTGATTTCATAAGATATTTATCTGATAATTTTCAATAAATTATATATATATATATATTTACAAGTATATGATTGGTGTATACGGAATAAATTCCAATAACAAACAATTACTTTTCTTAAAAGAGTGCTCAATACAGAGTAGAGCGAATATAATTATTTATTTAAAAATTATAACAGAAATATGTTATAAAATCACTACAAATATAGCCATTTTGTTTCAACACCTCTGGCGTCTTATCAAGTGATGATGTTGAAGAGATTCAACTCACTTGATAGGTGTTGAAACAAAATGACTATTTTTTAGTGAATTTATAACATATTTATGTTATAATTTTTGAATACATATATATATATATATATATATATATATATATATATATATATAAAGCAGCTCGATCTGACGTGTACGAATTGTGGTAGGGTGTGTTTCTCGATAGCTGGTCCAAGTAGTCATTTGTGAGCTCACCGACAGAATGTGCAACTTACTATAAAACCGTAGACGTCCCACAAATGAAATGCAATATTTGTGGTACGATATGCAGTACCAGAAGCGGCTTTATGCGACATTTTAAATTGCATGATAATGTACCACCCGCTGTCGGACCTCTTTAGTGCACTCTTTGTGCCACAGTATTTAGGTCTCAGCACATCTGTAGATATTCTTCAAAAAGTAGTAATGGCCGTATTCGGAAAATGTTAGCAACCACCATATATATATATATATATATATATATATATATATATATATATATATATATATATATATATATATAAATATAATGTGTGTGACCCACTCAGAGAAACTGAAGCACTTATTAAACGGTAAACAATATATGAAGGGGTCCTAATTAAGATAAACTGGATTGACGTCATCCGCTATATGCTGCCTAACAGCAAATTACTAATTTCCCCAACGTGCTGTGACTTGGTCTTCAAAAGCCCCTTTAGTCAGTAGTAAATTATTTCTGTCAAAAGATGGATAATCACCTTCTGCTTTCCTATCAACTGATATCTGGAAGAATATACGATGTGCATATAATGTTGGAACGCAATATAGTTCTCGGGTGCCGATGATCCGTAAGCATAAATGGGAGAGCAAATACATAACTACTTGAGAATTGTTGGGAATTTGTGGATCTACACTGAATTCAAACGCCCTCAGCGGTAAAATGCTACCAAGAATGGTGCTTTGATTTTTCGCTACCTCTCGAATTTGCCGAGTCATTGTATAAATAATGGACGGTTTGAGTGAACTTTTGTCGGATTAGTTTAATGAATAATTCTCGTGATATCACGGCCTACGTAAACAGCTATTTATTAAATAAACCATTTCTATAGCTGCGTTCTTTCGGTTACGTATTGCCAAAGAGGTTGATCCGTGTCAAATTTGACAGATGATATATGTAAGCTTGATGATGCGGTGTGCAGCCGCCATCTCCTAAAATATAGGCTCGAGAGAAACTATTTAACAGATAGGGAATCATTTCTAGAGTTATATGCATGCGAGGAAATTGTTCCTGGAAAAGAGTTCTGAATATAGTTATGAATAAATGAGCGTTACGAGAACTTACAAACCTTTAGTCAATATTTTATTTTGGCAGGACTGGAATATTCGTTGAAGACGTATTGTCAAAGCCCTTTTCCTGAATAAGCAGATATATATGATGTAATAAACGTAATATATCCAGGTTGTTCAATATTGATGCTGCAATGCCGAAGTAGAAAAACGGTAAAGAACTGATTGTTCTGCCTGTTTCTCTGGCGTAAAATGAAAGGTAATAGAAAAGACAAGTAGTGAACAAAATTCTTTATAATATAACAACATCCGAAAACATGGAAAAGAGGCACCCTATACACAATCAAAAAATCCTTTACTGTTAAACATTTGTTTATCAGAGTCTATAACTAAACGTTTATTTCCGCCATTTGTAATTTGTCTGATACGCGATATAATCATGAAAACTGTTTCGATTTGGCGTCATGAATTAACATATTCTCTCATCTTCAGTGACATAGGGATATACGGCTTCGACAAGATTTTGCCAGCTTTCACTGCCCTCCTCCAATTATGGTATAAAAGGCCGATGAAAATTCATGTTTTTTTCTTTGAACAGTGAACTGTATGACAAACACACGGTCTGATACTTTCTAACATCGATGTACATTATTCTTTAGTAGGATTAGGTAATAATAACGCCATAAGGCAATATACACTTTCCTCTTTACTAAATGAGTGACAAAGAAATCTTTCTCTCTCTCTCTATATATATATATATATATATATATATATATATATATATATATATATATATATATATTATACTTTCCTTCCTTCTATTGTTCCTATCCTTGGTAACGGACCTGAACACGGTTTATGTGGGTCAGTGAACGTCATAAAAAAAACAATGACAACATGCCCTGCGAAAAATCAAACGGGAAACACGGATGTGTCATCCCCAATAAAAAGAAAACCACGTACGAGACTAGAGACACGGAAGTGGGGAGGAATTTGATTCAAGGTAGCAGTTCGAGACGCATTGGTTGGTAATTCATTGACTGTGAGTTTGACTTATCGTAAACTCCAGAAGAGTAAGAAGAAAAATAGGATGAATGAAGTGAATTAATTTCCGTCACCCAGAAGAAACACAACAACCCTGTATGGATTTTCAAATCACGAAAAAGAACTATGACGATAGTCAACCATTTTAAACACTGTAACCAAAGGGAGTCAACAGCAAAGGGTACTATAGACAGTAAATTTGGCCAAAACTTCGTCTCTATATACCATTATTCCTCTATTTACTCTTGACAACAAATCCGTTTCCGTAATGTTTGCATTCTGTCTCTAAACATATCAGCTGGTGTTTGTTGTATCAACGGTGAAATTCATTATAAACGGCATAATCTACTAAACAAAAATTGTCTCCAGAATTTACATATTTAAGGGAAGCATGATGTCTCGTTGGGACTTTTATGAATTTATATCTGCAGGCTTTAGTTTCCTACCCGAAATATAAACATATTTTCTTATTACTATTTATTATGGGGTCCACCCTTTTCTGACATAAATGGACTCGTCCTTCTACCATAAAATAGCTACAGTCAGTCAGTCAGTCATAGAATCTGATAGGTGGAGAAACAGGGTGGAGAAACAGAGTGGAAAGTACATAGACATTGTGATTGAGTTGACGGTAGAATCAGTTACAAGGACACCCGACTCTAAGGAAGTTTACTTCGAGACTGTATATAGCGATCTTTGATTAATATTAACCGGCGTTCCTGGATTTTACTAACAGCATTGCCTTTTGTATTTTGTGTAAATACATTTAATTTTTTAGCTTAAATACTTGTGTTTGTCATTTATTGTAGACCGATTTTTCACGCGGAATCCCCAACACTATTCACGTGATTTTACTTGTTTACGTTGCTGTATTTCATTTTATTAAACAATGAAATTAATTAAATAAAATATGAAAATGCCTAGACATTCCGTATTTCTTGCAGATCTTCTTTGATTATAATCTTCTCCAAAGGAAAAGTGGAATCTTTCTGACTTGTCTCGGTTTAGCGTTGTAAATAATGTGGTTCTTGGATGACCTCTGACATTTTTCAAGTCCGACATTTCGAAGTAAAACTTCATGACTGTTTTTGCCGATGTTACTGTTCAGACCAGGTCCAATTTTCGTCTCTTCTAAGGAACACACGTCCACTTTATACTTTTCTATGTCTATCGTAACCGCTCTCACTTCTCCCTCCGGGTTAAGCCTCGTACATTGAGAGACGTTGGAAGTTCAATAGCATTTTCCGAATATTGTCTTTCGGTATGCAACGTTTTAAATAAGTAGTTACTGCGTACCAGTAACTTGAGTAGACATTGCTTACTCCGCCAATAAATAAGCGAGAGGTACTTGTTTTTTCTTTTTAATTGCGTTATATTATCGAATACGAAGGATTTCTCTTCAGTTGCTCAACATAGATTCTTCATTTCAAATTTTAATAGCCGTGTTCATTTATTATTATAATTGGACAAAAATATTCCTTTCAAATCGCTAATAGATTACAGGAAGGAGCTCGCATTCGACAAAATGACATTCATTAAATTAAAAGAAGACATACACAACCAACAAAAAAAAATCATCTTAAAATGTTGTATTTTGTTAAAACAAACCTCATATATAAAACGAATTTTGATGTTATTAAAAAAAATATTATATTGTATTTTGGACATGTTGACATTGACTTTGAGCCCTCAGGTTATTTTAGATTTTAAACTTTTAGCTTATATATGTCTATATTTCCGAGATAAGTTATTGTAATTATTTACATTGTTGGGACTGTTGTCCTGATCTTTATTGTCATGTTCACGACGATTCGGCCGTTGTACTCTCTAATCTTCTTCAAGTAATTGGAATTTCGAACTGAACTCTTCATTTCGTCTACCGGGGTAGATTGTTCTAGTTACACGTGCCAGTTTTCTTCCGGATGTATCAATTATCTCCCTTTAATTGAACAGTTTTTGTACACAACGGCAGTAGCCAGATATTGAACTTACAGCTCTTTGGGGCAAGTCACTGGCCCAGTGTATAAAAACGTTGATGGGATACAGTGACTTGACCCAAGTATGTGTTCAACACCAGGCTACAGTGGTGGTGAACAAAAATTTGGATAGCTGAGTTAAAGGGAGTTAACCGAGACATCCGAAAGAGGCATAGCACGTAGAACTAGAACAATCTACCCCGGTGGGTGAAATAAAGAGTTGAGTTAGAAGTTTCAATCCCCTGAAGAATTCCGTAGGCATATCGGCCGAAACGTCGGGAACATGCCAATAAAGATCAAGACAACAGTCCGAACAATGTAAAAAAAGTACATAAGTTTTAGGCTTATTTAAGTCTAAGCTTTTATTCCCAGTATTTGTAGAAATAAATATATATATATATATATATATATATATATATATATATATATATATATATATATATATATATATACTGGACACTCCCGTCGTTTTGGGCGTATAAGTGGGTTCAAAGAGTGACACTGCCAGACTAGCCGCACATATGATTTGATTATAGTGGTGAAGTCATATGCAGAACTGTTATATTCCTTGCTAATAGGAAGGTCGCTATTCCTACCGTAAGTCTGAGTAGAAAAATCAACAGATCCTTGCAAGTAATATTTACCAACATCGCCACGGGGTAGGATATGGCGCAAGACCAAATTTAATGTGGGACATACTGAGCCCGTTAGCTCGGCCAAAAATTCACTGTAAGCCCAGGATAAACGGGTTTGCGGCTGTCTACCGCTCCAGATCTTAGGCAAGAGAGTTCGACACCAGCTGAGCTGAGTAACAGATCCCAACTAGTCAATATTTACTAGCGCCCCACTCACGAGAATGGATGTGGCACAATACTAAGTTTAACGTGGGACATCCGAGCCCGTAGGCTCTGCCCAAAAATTCCCCTTAGAACTCGTATAAACAGGATCAGGTCTGTCTTCCTCGGCGGAGGAGATTCTGCTCTTCGTCATAGCTTCGTTCTAGTTCCAGGTGCCATGTTTAATGGATATTAGTTATCTCTTGTTAATTTCCTTCTGAAATTTCTCCAGTGCCTTAACCAGGTATTGAATTCACACTCTTTGGGTCTTGTTACTGGATCTAACTAACGCCTTTATCCACTGTGCGATATGTCTTTGAGAAACTAGAACAGTCTACCCCAGTGAGCAAAATAAAGAGTTCAATTCGAGATCCTAACCACCTGAAGAAGGCTGGAGCGTACAACGGCCGAAACGTTGTAATAAATACGGCGACAAAGATTAAGACAATAGTCCGAATAATATAGTGTACATTATACCTCATCTCAGAAATATAGACAGATACTGAAGAGCCGAAACGTTGTAATAAATATGGCGACACAGATGAGGATAATAGTCCGAATAATGTAAATAGTGTAGATAATACCTCATCTCTGAAATATAGACAAATACTGAAAGGTCGAAACGTTGTAATAAATATGGCGACAAAGATGAGCACAATAGTCCGAATAATGTAAATAGTGTACATAATACCTCATCTCAGAAATATAGACAGATACTGAAAGGCCGAAACGTTGTAATAAATATGGCGACAAAGATGAGGACAATAGTCCGAATAATATAAATGATGTATTGATTATTACCTTTCCCAAGAATATTTTTTTATCACAGTAAGTGAAAAACTGTCTTGTCATATTCAATGTCTCTAAAACTAAACTACTGACATGGTATCATCTTTGATCAGATTCAGAACTTTCAACAATCGTGATGAACGAATGCACGCTCACGAAGACCCCATGACCAGAGCGCCTATCAGTACTTGAACTCTAACCCAGGCCTCAAGTGGATCCATCGGTAAAGATGTTGGAAATATGGTCGCTTCCCTCTGCTATTCTCTATGCTTACAAGAACTAGATCAATATAAAAATGCACTACTGCTGCCACATATGGACAGTAGCTGCACAGTTTTCACTTTCCATTCTTGATAGGCTCCAAGATGGTCTCCGCGTCCTTCTGGGTGATGAATTATTTTCAACTGTGCAATTCCTTTCTCGCAGAAGAAACGTCAGAAGACTCTCGCTGCCCTATCGAAACTTCATGGCTAAGACCCACGATGTCATGCATATCGTAGCGGATTACGCTCGCTCCCTTCCTATACCATTGGTGAGATGTGAGTTCTACTAAGCAGTTTCTTCCCACGAAAAACAGCCTTGTGGAACCGACTTCCATGATTTTGCTACCCGATCCTTGCAATCTTGACATGCTCAATTCTAGGGTTAACCGTTTTCTTATACACATAAGATGTCTCTCTTACTTTGCAACCCTCAAACTTGAGTGGCTCTTCGGTCTTGTACAGGGTGAACACTACTGCAAAAATTCGTCTATATCTTCCCGGCGTCAACTAACGGCATTTTTCGTTTTGTAAACAACTATTAGGGGAATGCAAAGTTACTCTCACTATAAAGGACATTAACTCAAAATACAATTGAGTCACTTCCCTTGCCCGCTAGAAGGATCGGGTACTTCTGATTTCAACATGGTGACAAACTCACACACGCCTGGAACCCCTGGTTTAAATCCAAACTAATCCTTGCTGTTCTCAGGCAGGGAATGATACACTTGTCTTTTATTTTCATTGATTTTTGTTCATCTCAACAACCTGGGATATAACATTGACTAATGCAAGTGATAATTTTGTAAGCTAAAATTTCATTGAAATATCTTTGAATATTTCCAAGTTGTCATCTGAAAACGGGAATATACGAAATCTAAGCTAAATAATCAAGAGATATAGGAAAAAAATCGTGCCGATAAATCTGATTTACATTCATCAGCGGAAGTAGTATTTTACGGACTATCGATATTCGAACATTTATTATCGGAGTGATGCTATCGGCACTCATTACTAAACATGTAGAGAAAGGGGGAAAGATAGAGAAAGAGGTACGGAGGGCGTGAAGAAGATAGAGAAATGTTGTGACTGAGAGAGTGAGAGGGAGTGAGAGAGAAAATGAGAGAGAGAGAGGGTATGTGGGAGAGAAATAAACCGAAGTTGATAGAGAGATGGGGAGAGAGGAGGCTAACAATTCCTAAATCCAAATGATAGAAATAGGAAGAGTAGATTCTGTAAGTAATTGTATTTTTTTATTATTTAATTCCATTTCGGAATTTACCTTTTCTGTTTTTTTATAAGATTTATTTATTGTTCTTTTCAGAATTCCATTCTTGATTAGAGAAAAAAAGAAAAAAAGAAAACAAAAACTCTTCACTGATTGATGTTTTGCTTTCTCCCTATGCTATGAGCAAAAACCTTTCATCAAAAATTTCACACAGAAAGAAGGATTTGCCTTATATTTCAAACACTTCACGACATACTCCAGTCGGTTTACAATGTAAGGCCTCAAAACGTTCATTACGTTTTTTCTGGCACAAAAATTACATCTCATTATACTGGGATAGATTGAAACTTACACCGAGTCTATGACTGCTTCGAATTTGGCCGAAATGGAGGTCAATAAAATAAACGATAATTCCTGAAAGCCGGACTAAGAAGGCCTTCCGGATATGAGGATTTGGTTACAAAGTCCGGATATCAGGGGTTATATTTAGATTAAAATAAAAGAACTGAAATCAAGTTTAACATTTATTTTCAGTGTTTTATAGTAAACAAAATAAGCTAATGGCGAGTGAAATATAACAGAATTTATTTTGAGGAAAAAGAAATAAATTATGTAATGCTAATGAAAATTAATTAAATTAAGTATGCCACGTATGAAAAACAAATAATGAAACGAGGATTTTTTTAATCGTTGTTGCATCATGATTCTTTCTCTTCTAATGTCATTCTCAACCTTTTCCGCATTTCGTTTTGCTTTTGTTCTTGAATTTCTTAAACAAACGACACTTTTTAACTTCACGTGAGTTATTGCAATCGACATAGCTGTATGCTGGCTTTCTTTCCATAAAACTGACAATCTTTTCAATAGTCTTTTTAATTTCAGTTCAGGTTTTATAACAGTCATGCATTTCGTCAGTATCTTGTTGCAGATGTGTCTCGTTGCCATCCTTTCCTCTTATTCCAATCATCTTTTGCATTAATGCAAACCATTAGCGTGAAATAAGCAAATACAATTATCTAAAGGAAATTTTCATGAAAAACGGAAATTTTAAAACAGTTAAATATCACCTAAATATTTCAAATATACACATCAAAATCATGTCCTCATATGCAGGATTCCGGATATGAGGCACTCCGGATATGAGGTACCACGGATATGAGAGATTCTACTGTAATATATTTTTTGGGTCGGAACCCTATTTTTTTACGGAAAAAATATTTCCATAATAATACATTGATAGATCTATTTTGCCATCTTTACGGCTGGTTCGTGATTATAATCTCCCAGAACTTGCCATCTTTCTGAGTAATGAACTGGTCTAATTGGTTTCTACAGGCTTCTGGAGAACTGACTTTCATCACGTTAAGAAAATTTTGTAGGGATCAAAATAAGTGGAAAATGCAAGATCAGCTATATAGGGCATATGCAGCAGAAATTTTCAACAAATTTGTACAAATTTCTATCGATCCTGCGAACAGAAGAGAAGTGAGATTTGGTGACGTCCTGAGGGAAGACGACACACTTCCGATTGGCCAGTTCTGGGGTATTTTCATCGATCGCTGCCTTTGGTTCGTGCAGAAAGGAACGGTAAATTTCTGAAATCAATGTCTCGTTTTACAGAAGAAATTTTTGACATAATGACCTTTAAATCCCAGAAGAAACCTCACCTATTCGTATGAGGAGTGGTTAACGGCACATCATTTCGTTTTACCCATCACATTCTGCTATTTATATTTTTGTCAAGCTAGGAGTCTGTCACGTCAACCATCACCTTTCCTTCACCCTTAGTCGGAAGGCCATTAGAATGGCATTCTTTGTCATATATACGGTGAAAATCGCTGGCTTCTGGGTGTCCATCACATCTTACGCCATGTCTAGTGTCTAGAGCAGGAGATCACTCGAAATTATTGTGTTGCCCGCTAGCAGTGTCCTGCAAAGCGTATTTTGCGTTCGTGCAAGATTTTAATATTATCAGGAATGGGTGCATACAGCTGTGATATAGTTCGACGTTATCTCCAAGAGATGTTAAGTGGAGCTCTCAGCATCTGAGTGTAGGTTCCATGAAGTTTAGACACTATGGTTTTAGTTAATATCCAGGCAGTTGCACCACACATTAAAACCGCCTCTACAGTGGGCGAAAATATTGATGTTTTCTGGTAGATTAGATTTCCAGATTACATCCACTTTATTGAAGGCGACTCGGCTTTAGCTATGCGAATTTTCACGTTCTTTTCAGTATAATTTATTTTGCTTTCTAGGTATTTAAAAGATACGACAGATTTTATTCATTCACCTGAAACAGTGCGTGTTCAGTCTTACTGGTTGAAGCTGGTTGTTTTTTTTTTTAATGGATGATGAATGATTTTTGCAGTTAATTTGTAAGGTACAGAAGGGTAATAATGATTTTCTTACTCAAATATTTTTCATTACTTTGCAGCACACTTATGAGATAGGCAGATCCTCTCTGTGGTATCCTGTGTTGTGTAACTTTTAATCAGCCTTGTGTGTCCTGTGTAAGACGATAAACTACATCCAGCAGCAAGGCATCTGATCAGGAGGTTTTGAGGAGCGTGGGGCCACCTTTTAATTATTCGTGTTCCCAGGTCCACTCTGATCCGGGGTGGTAGCACCTGTTAGGGTCCCATCTATGGGCAAATAGTTAACTATTACCAGCAATACTTTTTGGAAAAAATCATTACGAGCAATACAATTTGGAAGGAAAATATTACGAGAAACAGATTTTTGACAAAACAAAATATTACCAGCAATAAAAAATGTTGTCGGCATTAAATAACCTATTGAGGTTCATATGCCGTAAAAGAAAATAAGCCAAACCAATCTAAACCACAGAATACATATTCTATTCATACGAATCTAACTTAAAAATGTTGTCGGCATTAAATAACCCATTGAGGTTGATATGCCGTAAAACAAAATAAACCAAGCCAATCTAAACCAAAGAATACATGTTCTATTCATACGAATCTATCCTAAAAATGCTGTCGGCATTAAATAACCCACTGAGGATGATATGCCGTAAAACAAAATAAACCAAGCCAAACCAAACCAATCAGCGTTGTGATTTTTTTTCAATGGATATAAGGTCTGTTGTTCTTGGTTTTCCAGTTAAAGAATTTAATTTCTGAGCCTTACGAACCATTTACGCACCATCCAGCTATAGCACATTCGCCTTGAATACCGTTTTTGCTGATTGTTATGGATTTTTTTCATTCCAGAAATAAGAGCATCAGATGACGAAAGTTGTTCTCATTTTACTCCATTTTCAAATTTAATGTAAAACCATTCAAAATTCATAAGGAACAGAGAAACACCATTTAGAATGTCGAGTTCAAATACGTATATAATTAATCTCAGTCAGGTGCGTAACGTAATCACGAGTTCTAACATCACCTATTGAAGAAGCCAACAAACGTACACTATTTACATTATTCGAACTATTGTCCTCATCTCTGTCGCCATATTTATTACAACGTTTCGGCCGTTGTACGCTCCGGCCTTCTTCAGGTGGTTGGAATGTCGAACTGAACAGTTTATTTCGGTCACTGGGGTAGACTGTTCTAGTTCCATGTGCCATGTTTAATGGATGTCAATTATCAGCTATCTCCTGTTAATTCCCCTCCAAATTCTTAAACGCCTTGACCAGGTATTGAACTCACACTCTTTAGGAATTAACAGGAGATAACTGATAACTGACGTCCATTAGACATCGCACGTGAAACTAGAAGAGTCTACCGCAGTGAGCGAAATAAAGGGTTCAGTTCTAGATCCCAACCAACTGAAGAAGGTCGGAGCGTACAACAGCCGAAACGTTGTAATAAATACGGCGACAAAGACTAAGACAATAGTCCGAATAATATAGTGTACATTATACCTCAACTCAGAAATATAGACAGATACTGAAGAGCTGAAACGTTGTAATAAATATAGCGACACAGATGAGGATAATAGTCCGAATAATGTAAATGGTGTTCATAATACCTCATCTCAGAAATATAGACAGATACTGAAAGGCCGAAACGTTGTAATAAATATGATGATCAAGGATGAGGACAATAGTCCGAATAATGTAAATAGTGTACATAATACCTCATCTCAGAAATATAGACAGATACTGAAAGGCCGAAACGTTGTAATAAATATGGCGACAAAGATGAAGACAATAGTCCGAATAATGTAAATAGTGTACATAATACCTCATCTCAGAAATATAGACACAGACTACAAAGGTTTGTCTTAACCCACTAATATTGAATACGAATCATTCTGCCTGCTACATAAAAGACTACGGCGGGAATTTCAACCCATTATTGTCAGTGAAACTAATTTGGAATGCGTTCTCTTTGATGCATGAGGCTTACGATTACATCACGTTGTAACGTCGGTTTCCGTACGATCACCGAAGTCAAGAAACGTCGAGTCTGGTCAGTACCTACAAGGGTGACCACTTGGAAATACCAGGGACTTTAAACATTGCTGTGCGGATGGCACGGCTTACGGCTACAACACCTTGAATTATTGGTTTAGACTCCATACCCGGACATATGCAACGTCAAGCCTGGTCAGTATTTACATGGGTGACCGCCTGGGAATACCAGATGCTTTAACCTTAAATGTGATGGTGGTACGGCTCATGGCTACATAACCCTGAAGCATAAGTTCCCATACGATAACCGAACTTAAGCAACGTCAAGCCCGTTCTGTATTTAATGGGTGACCAACTTGGTATGCCAGGTGTTGTAACCTTAGATGTGCGTGTAGTACGGATTTGTGTACATCACGTTGAGGCATAGGTTCTCGTACGATAACCGAAATAGTCAATACTTCGATGAGTGGCCGCTTCGGAATGCCAGGTGCTGTAAACTTGTATACGCAGGTGGTACGGCTTACGGCCACATAACGCTGATGGTACGATCGCCGAAGTTAAGCAACGCTGAACCTGGTTACTACGTAGATGGGGAATACCAGTTGCTGCGAGCTTGAGTGTTCGGGTGGTGTAATCGAGAGTGAATTGTTAATCGGAGTGACGAGGTCCAATTCCTGTTGGGTTCGTTATATTTACTTACGCGCAAATATCCTTGGGAAAGGTGTAAATCTACCTCTTCTGCTTCCATGTATGATTTATTTATTTATTGGGACTTGTTTAAGTAAAAATTAACAAGATATCCGTGACTCATTAAAGAGGTATTATTAGCAGTGTTGTTTTCAGGGTATGGTAGCCTGGTGAAGCCCAACCCTCTCCAGTATGGTTTTAAGTTTTTTTCTTCTCCTAGACCGGTTACTACCCAATCTGTCCTGCTATTTACCCGTAGCTGTGGGCTAAAGAAATGGATTCATACTTTTCCGAAAGGTATTAGCACGTACGGGAATATAATGATCTCGAATGGAATTCGAACTCGGTGCTCCTTTTCCTCAATCCGAGCCGTTATCTATTACTGCACCGTCCCTCCTCGGAAATCCTTACGATCTAAAAAGATATATCCCTCTTTAAATAATCTTTAAAAGATTGATAAGCCGTAAAAATAAATCAATCAATGCAATAACAATATCAAGATACTCTGCAGTTTCGATATGATCCAACAATCTATAGTTTTTCAGGAACCTCAAAAGTTGTTCTCGCATGAAGTTGTAGCGCATTTGCCACACCATTAAGAAAGTTAAGCAATATCGAATTTGGTGAGTACGTAGATGAGTGACTGATTAGGAATACCTGGTGTAGTAAGATTGGATGTGTGGTTAGTGCAATGGATAACGTCTCGGAAATGGAAATTGGATATCCGGGTTTCAATTCACGCTGGGTTCGTTATATTCACTTTCACGCAAATACCCTTGGGAAAGTTATGAATCCATATCTTCTACCCCAGTTATGGGTTAATTAGTAGAAGCGGTATCTGTAACAATCGTTATTCTCTCAAAAACAATCTAAAATATCTTCTTTAATTAGTCTGCAAATAAGTAATAAGGCCTAAAATTAATCCAACGAAACGCGGGCAATATGTCGGTGTTCTTGGTCTTTTGACGCGATGTGGTATCCGATTAGTTGCATTTTGCATTCTTTTCAACCTGGCCCCCACCCCTCGCGGCCGATTCTATCAGAACAGTTGCCGTGCTTTCATTTTCGTGTAATACCTCATGGCCCAAGAGAAATTAATTTCGAAACATGGTTGATTGATTTATCATATAAAATAATTTTTTTTCTTACCAGTTGCCATACATATATATATATATATATATATATATATATATATATATATATATATATATATATATATATATATATATATATATATATATATTGTTTGATATATTAACGACAAATTCCAGATTAACTACATATCTCGCTGGGATATCAAGTCAAAAATCAAAATAATATTCGAAAGAAGCTGTCCACCAATAGAAAATACAGAATAACAGACTATTTCTATTTTCAAAATTATTGAAATGATAACTAAACAAAATGGTAATGTTAACGATAATACAGTGTTACCCGGATATAAGGGACCCGTATATAAGAGAAACTCGGATATAAAAGACTTCTTCTCCGGTCCCGACAACTCTCTTATATCCGGGTTACACTGTATTAACTTTTTCCTTCAAGGAAAATTCGAGATTCACTGACAGAGCAACGAGTGCAACGAGATTTAGGCTTTTCTTCATTCCTCGGCTATCCGGTTAGTATCAATGTGTAGTATCTGTTTTATTTTTCTCTAATATTAATAGCTATATTAGCCGTTTCTTTATAAAGAAATATTCAGCATTGACCGCTTTTAGGACAGATGCGTACTGGACAATTGTGTACTAACCAATTCCTTGGATATTTGCGTACTTCTAATAATGTTTTTAAGCTTTTAAGCCCAGTTATCTTACATGTTGATAAAAGCATAGGTAATAATCATAATTTTTTAAATAGGAGTAAAAGGAATAAAATTAAGTTTATTTTCGTTTAAATTTCAATGAAAGCATAACAGAGTTGCATGGCCGGTCTACACGTCACTAGTATATTTTGTTTTATCGGCAATTTTCCTATGATAGTGGTAGCTGTAATTTTCCTCGTCCACATATATTTTTCCACCAGTGTTTGATTTTTGGAAATTAGCCACGGATTTCAAATAAAAAATATAATCTATAAAATACCGAATCGATTAGATGTTTGTGGTACGCACTGCAGGGGTGAACTGAAACTTCTAGCTTAATTTTTTTTTTTTTTTTTCTTTGCTTTACAATTTTTTTTCTCTCTCTTTTAAAATGGTAACTACCTTTCTGCTTGTTTAGAGCAATTAAATGTATTGGTGTGCAAATTTCTATATTAAACAACCCTTTAAAATATTTTTCTTTCAAAATTTAGCTTTACTAGCTTTTTTGCTTGTTTAGAATAATTAATGGTTGGTTTGCAATTAGTAACTCTTAAGAAAAGAAAGTATAGTATTAGGTTGGTGCAAAAATAATGACGTAATAATGTCGTTTTTTGACGTATTTTTAACGTCAAAAAACGTCATTATTACGTCATTATTTTGTACCAACCTAATAAATTCAAAAATTTATCAGAGGTACGCAATTATCCAGGGAGGCATTTGTTTAGGGATGCAAATATCCAGGTACGTAATTGACTGGTACACAATTGGCAGAGACGCAAATGTTCAGTACACAACTGTCCGTCCACCTCAATGAATGTGGTTCAGTAGTAAAGTCCAATGAAATTTATAAAATCTTTCTATTAAAACGATTTTTCAGGCACACAGGTTTTTAAATTGCACGAGCTGTTATTTCTTTTTCCAGTACTGATGGGTGTTTCGTTCTTAATGCTTATTGAAGTTGTGTGGAACATCGTGATCATTTTATTATAATCTTTTTGAGTTAGACGCGGCGTCCATTTTAATTGTTGGTGCATATCCTAAATTGACGCGAATTCTATTTTTTAGTAGAGCTTTTTGTTTATGATTATGTAGCGCCAGTCCATGAAGTTCTAAAAAAATGGTTCTCGCTATGGCCAACTGGCTTCATTCACTACAAGTCGCTTATAACCATGCCTGACATCCATATGAAAATCTCGGTCTTAGGAGGTTATTTTAAAACGTAAATTGCATTTTTGATTTTCGCAAGTATTGAATATATAAAATGCCCATAAAAAAAAAAAACGAAAACATAAAAACCATGGCGGCATAAAAAATTATTTGTGCTTCAAAAGTTATACGCTGTTTATAAAGTTTCACAAGAGCAGGAGAATAAATCTCTCATATGTAATTTACTGATTATTTAGATTCGCACAATGGCACTTAATAGCGGCGATTGGGTATGACACTTTGAGAGCTTCCATCTAACGTGTATTTTGTCCTCGCCTGGATGTGAGACATTTTCCGTCAATTCCTTCTCTGGTGGAGCTCTTACGATGAGCATCCCAAAAACGTTGTGACTTTTTTTTATGTGAGGCAGTTATAATTATAAATTTTCTTCTAATTGGCTGACCTGCCACTTTTGTTATTCTATATTGAAGATGTTCGTAATAGTTCTTTGAACACATTCTACCAAATATTGTCAGCGATGTAAAGTTAGGAGAATGCAATCGGGACTTGAAAACATTTTGGAAGCTCGCTATGCAATAAAGTTTTGTGCTAACAAAGACGGTCGTAAGAAAATGTCCCTGAAGTCCAAAACTTTCTCCGTGACATTTGGATGTCGCGGAAGCTGAAGGAGAGCCTTAGGAGAAGTCGATTTGAAGACATTGGGATGAAAGAGGCTGTGACAAGTGTCCTTGGAACATTCATTTCAAATTATTTCTCTGGGTCCTTCACAAAGTGGCTGGAAAGCTACAAGTACATTGAAGTACTGAACGATTCTGCTTTGAAGGATATCAGAGTTTTGTACTTTGAAATTAATGAATGTCTCCCCTGAAAAAGCCCCAAAACTTCAGGAATACGCCTTGTATATATCTTCTTCCCATCTTGTCTCATCTGTGCCAATCCAAAGCACAGCAGCTGTGCCGACCAAGTGTTTACATCTTGCAGGTAGGCACTGGCATCCTGTAAGACGCGACTCCTCATGTGATAGCATGGAGGTAACCTTCTATGTCATTCCTGGGAGGCAGATGGCTTCGCTGATGTTCTGTTGTGACAATGAATGAAAAGTCTATGTTGGAATCATCTGGGGCGAGTTCGGTAAATACTGAGGTCATAAACGATCAAATTCTCTTCGAAAGAAAATTTAAAATTCGATTATGATGATCAGGCATCACAAAAGATCACAGTACAGAGTGTGGAGTGAAACCCCTTATTTAGCCATCTTTTCTTTATGTGCTGTGTCCCCGTAGGACGTAGACGATCATGGCGCCCCACATTTTCCTGTCCTTCGTATCTCTAAATAAATTTTGTCTTTATTCGTTATTTCCCTCTGCACATTCTCCACTGTCTTAACAGGGTATTGAACTCACACTCTTTGGGTCCTGTCACTGGATCTATTACTACTATCTAACGCCTTGGAGAAGAAGGGAATTAACAGGATAAATGATAACCGACATCCATTAAACATGGCACGTGGAACTAGAAGAGTCTACCCCAGTGAGCGAAATAAAGGACTCAGTTCGACATCCCAACCACCTGAAGAAGGCCGGAGCGTACAACAGCCGAAACGTTGTAATAAATATGGCGACAAGGATGAGGACAATATTCCGAATACTGTAAATAGTGTACATACCACCTCATCTCAGAAATATAGATAGAGTTTTTTGTTTGTTTCTAACGATGTTTTTCTGTTTTTTAATACTCTACTCAGCTTTTGGAAGGCATCCTTGGCTATACAAATGCGTCTTCAGATTTCAGTATCCTATTTTCCGTCCTCTGTTAAAACACTTCCCAGATATTTAAACTTTTGTGCTCGATTGAATTTGATATCTCCAATCTGCATTTTGGGCTTATCTTTGTTTATAACAAGCATACATTCAGTCTTCTGGCATTTTATGCTTAGTCCTTTCTTCTCGCTTTCCCTCATTACCTCCTATTGGAGCTTTTGTAGATTTTTTCTGGATCTGTTACCAACACAATGGCAGCTGCATATGTTACAATTTTAAGATTGTGGTCGCAAATAATAAATCCTCTTCGGTTTTCTAATTCTCTCAGAATTGCTTCGCTGTATCGGTTAATTAAATCCGGTTAGAAGACACACCCTAACTGGCTAACACCCCTGTCTATTTTTGTATAACCGCTGAAATCATTTTCTATTAGTGGGTGAGTAAAACTTCGTATACACTTGTCCGAGGGGACATTCTACGTAATTATTTTCTTGTGGGGTAAGAATCAAAGATATATGTTCATAAATATGTAAATGATAAGAAATTGACTGTTTGATTGCCTAAAAGATATATCGTTGTTTTCCTAAGATATATTTGCATTTTCATAACTTACAGACCTAGACATAACGATATTTATAAACTGAAAATATACAACATTTATGTTAATTGCTAACTTGAGACCATGCTGGCTTTCGCTTCAGATATTACTCTGGGGTTCCACGAGGGACATTTGACTCCGATATGATTGGATCGTTTTCAAATATCTCGTTCCTTCGTGATCTATATTAAAATCTGAAAATAGAACTTATCTTTGTTTTGTCCTCAAGAGAAAAAAATCCTGTTTGTGGCTGATGGAGCGAATTTTAATGCTAGCATTTGGTGTTCCAGCCCAGATTTTCTTCTTCTTAAAAACATAATATAAAACATGATTTCAACTACTTATTTTTTAAATTAGTTATGTCCCATTCAATTTTGATGGTTGGCAGAATGCTATATTTCCGAATCAAGATTTTCTGCTTCGAATAATTTTGTCTTGTGCAATGTGTTTTACTTATTATATCTGTGTTATCTGATAATACCAACTGAAGACGGACTATTTAGCTTAGAATTTAAACCGTCACGAAGAAAAATATCTATTAAAAAAAGAGTATTTGACCCCTTTTTTCTGAAATATAAAACGCGTTAATGTCTTATTTTTCATTCGTAAAATCAAAACAATATCAAATCGAATAAAAAAGGCAAAAAAGCAAGTAAAACATTACAAACAGTTAGTAACATGAAAGCGGGGGTGGGGGATATTCAACTTGTCTTTTTATTGCAATTCTTTAAACAGTTTCACGACAAGGAATTCAATAAAGCCACTAAGACACAAGGGGGGTTACTGGGTGTGAAAGAATTAGCAACAGAACCATTTATAATGAGCGGGAAGAGAAAAGAGTAATCAGAAGGGCAGTAGATAGCGATTGACATTGCATTTAAAGTTATGTAGATTAAATTCGGCTGGAATGTATGGAACCAGAAGGAAGTTTCGCGAGAAGTGCGAGAAAATAAACTGTTAGGATAGAATTGCTAAGATCCCGACTTAAATTCAAAAAGTCTAGGTACCATAGTGTTGAAACTTGACTAATGCATGGAATAATAATGCAACACAAAATGTACTTAGAACAAAATGTATTGAAACAAGAAAGTGTACACAATATTTACATATAGTCTTTTGTATATTCCTGGGAAGACTTTTCCTGGAATATGTGTTAACTGAGTCGCAGTCGGGCAGAGTCTCAGGTTCAATCTCTCGATTCCTCTACTCTCTTCCCGGTACCAACCATATTTATATGGTCGGTACTCCACTATGCAAATTAGGTGGATCCTACCACAACACATAGCGAAGAGATCATGCGAACAATTACCATAAACGTATTTATAGAAAAAACACATAGAGGCAACCTTACGGTGGTGGGATTTACCAAGTGAAGACGAACAATTTAGCCTTGAATTTTAACTCGTCACCAAGAGAAATACCTATTACAAAAGAAGTATTTGATCCTTTTTTTCTGAAATATAAAACACGGAAATGATAAATAATCCTGGGTAATTGCCTATGAAAAAGAAGGTAACTTGTCTACCTGAGTATTGAATACCACTATCATGATGACCCTGACGAGTTAAGTGTTGAGTTTTGCCAACACTTCGGTTTATCTGCTCGCTAACATCACTATTCTTGCGTGTCTGTGCTAATTACCGGAAAACAAGGCAATAGGATTAAAGCGTTGATGTGTAATAATATTAATAGTATGTTCAATTCCGAGGATATGTAGTATGGATCTAGATTTAGTGGAAACGGCACAAGCAATATTTGAGCAATATTTAAAAAAAAAAGAACAAGACGATGTATGTCTAGATATTGACACCTGAATGAGAACAACCTTCCCCTGTTGATTAAAAAAAAAAAGGTTCTTTTAAGAATTCACTGAATATTACACTTATTGATAGAGAGCGGAAGTCCGAACGTCAAAACGGTCGAAATCTTGTGGCAATAACTTTATATACGAGGGTATTCATTCGATTATGCACAATGTAAATAATGACACCACCTCATTAAAGAAATTTAGATACTACGAGGAAAAATAATGAAAATTATCCACACTGTTTGTTTACAGTTCTGGTGTGGCGAAAGAGCGGTGTCTTGATTTTAAGAATTTTCCAGGTGACATAAAACTCCAGCATTCCTCTGTGTGTGTGTGGTTATTTTCTAAGCCCGGCTTAGATGTGGCACAAGGCCGAAAGTATGGGGCACCCAGTTAGGATCGAACTCATTACTCAGTCATCATTGGTCTAGTAAGACAAGCTTTCTAACCTTTACACCACGCCAAGGTGCCCCTTATTTTTCCAAGCGGAGCTTGGATGTGGCACAAGGCCGAAAGTAAAGGGAACCCAATCAGAATCGAACTCACTACTCAGTCGTAATTGTTCTAGCTTTCTAACCATTACACCATCCCGAGGTGCCCGCGCGCGCGCGTGTGTGTGTGTGTGAATATCTCTGTCACGATCCGTGTGTCAGTGTCTCTCTCTTTGTCTATGACTTTGAGTCATCAGTTCAAAAGGTGCCGTGTCATAAAAATACTCTATTATATAAGAAAAAAATAAACCTATCATAAACTCTTATAATTCTAAAGTTTCCTTCATCCACATTGCTTTTCTCGCAACTCACTAGGTCGTTGTTTCTCGATCGATATTATACAGCGCATATCGGAAACAAAGATTAAAATCTCAACGACAGATACAAACCTGCATTTCCTTTTACTTGGCAAGCTTGATTATCACATCCCAGCTACTATTCGAACGCCATCCCGTTATCGTAATTCCAATTTTTAAGACCGAGAGCAAAGATGACAGATTAGTAAGGATTATGACTTCATAGTCTAATTAACCGCTCTGAAGCACATAGAGTTTTGATTTTTAGACTAAATATCACAATATTTCTTTTCATTTAAACTTTTTCACTGTAACTCCATGGCTGGGGCGAAACGACATTTTGAATGATGTTGAAGCTTTAAAAGGCTTAAATATCGGTATTCATAAGCTAAATACTATCATTATTTGTGAATATATATGCTGATGATGCGTCGGTAAACATGACCTCTCTCTATCTGTGTGTGTGGGTGTGGTCCGTACGTCAATGTCTCTCTCTTTGTCTCAGCATATTTTTTTTCTTTACTTATTAGGTCGGGGATTTTTCCCTTGAGGGGAACCTTTTTAGGATAACCTTTCTGTTGTGGTAAACGCGATCTACCCTCCCTTGCTATCATAAATGAATTGATCCATTCATGATCAGTAGTCCTGGGTAATTGTCTATGAAAAAGAAGATAATATTATTGCGGTAACTTGTCTACCTGAGTATTGAAGACCACTATCATGATGACCCTGACGAGTTAAGTGTTGACACAGGCTTTCACAATCTGTAACATTAATTAAATATCACATTATTTCTTTTCATTTAAACTTTTTCACTGTAACAACATGGCTGCGACGAAACGACATTGAGAAGGATAATGAATGGTGATTACTGTCTATCGAAAATGGAGGACTGAATCAGAGAAATTTGATCCTGTTTACCAACGTTCTCATTTCGATTTGTTAGCTGTCTGAATAAATACAAAGCTGAACTTTTAGAGCTAGCTCGGTGGAGAAAACAGCTGTTTAAGCTGTTATGTACCTTACCTAAGTACATTCGGGATAAGGAATTAAATATATTCTTGATTATTAACTATAAATATATATAGTCGTCCCTTTTTATATATAAAAACGTATTGCCCGTATATTATTAGGTTGGTGCCAAAATAATGTCGTTTTCTCACATATGTTACTATGTGAGAAAACGACATTATTTTTGCACCAACCTGATATAAAAAAATGTATTTTTATAAGTGAGCCTCCTACACTCTAGATGACCGGATCATGTGTTGTAACCTAGAAAAGGTTACTGGATGAGGAATAACCAAAATAGAAATGAAATGGTAATCTTTATAATATCAACAAAATACAATACTCGCCAGCGGCGTGAAGTAGGTAAACCACTGTTAGTGGTGTATTACTTAGAGAGCATGTTAAAATATTTACCTGCCTCCACCACGAGATAGGATGTGGTACAAGGTCAAATTTAATGTGGGGAATTCGAACCTGTGGTCTGGGCAAAAATTGCCTGTAGACCCCGCATACGCGGGATCGGGTATCTGTCTACCTCTCCAGACGATACTCTGCCCTTCGCAGATCCTCGTTCGGATTCCTCTATGCCCAAAGGCAGGGAGTTCAACACGGCAAGCGCTTCCCACGCTGACAGCTCACGCTGCCAGCGTAGACAGCACATTACTCCACTTACAATAGAGCTCCACGTATTTATGAGGATTGGGACATACCCAGTAGTGTTCATAGGTAAAGTATATAACAGTTTAAACAGCTTATTTCTCCTTTGACCTAGCTTTAACAGTTGAACTTTCAATTTATGCAGACAGCTACCAAATCGAAGTGCGAACGTTGGTAAACAGAATCAAATGTTTCTGATTCCAACCTCTATTTTCGATAGACAGAAAGAGGATGGATATCATAAGAAAAAAAGGGAATAAAATAAACGTATTTCTTCTTTTTTTTATAACGTTTTGAAGCTCTAAAATCTCAGTGGGGGATAGACTGGTTGGACACATTTAATGTTTCGAAAACCAACCTAGTGGCATTCCAGATTGCCAGAACTTTCGCTTTCACTTTCACTTTTATACGAAATGAACGGATGTTCAGTAAGGGAGGCTCTGCTGGGACTTAGACTCGATTAAGACCCCAAGTGGAACTGGTACATGATCACTAAGGGACACTGGGAAAAGGATCGGACCTCTGTAACGTTTCACTAAGTACCTTACTCTTCCTGCTAACCTCTACTTTACAAGAACCAGCTAAAGCCAAAATTGGAGCACTGCTGCCATATATTAGCAGAAACTGCCTAATCTTTACATTCCAGTCTAGATAGAGCATCTCTGATAGATCATCTCTGCGTCCTTGTGGGTTACAAATTATTTTCCACCTTACAATCGATTTCTCACAGATGAAACGTCGCAGGCATCTCGCTGCTTTCCATGGAAAGTGTTAACACGAAATGTATTCCTTAGTTTCATCAGGTCGAACCTTCACGGCTAAGACCCGTCATGTAGCACATTGTAGCGATCAACCCTCATTCCTTTTGCATTCCATTTGTCAGATGTAAGTTTTACTCAAGTAGCTTCTCCCCACTAACCACTGCTTTGGGGAACCGACCCTCAAGAGGATGCTTCTCCGATAACTAAAAACGTAAATTTTTCATGTCTATGGTTAGCAGTTTTCAATCCCATATATCTGCATCAATGTGCTTCTTAATGAATAACACTCTAGTACAAGTGACTCAAGTAGAGAAGATGAACTGTCTAGATGAAGGAAACTGTGACACCGAAGTGGTCATGGGCCCTTAACTAAAACTACAGAATGAACTCTTCCTAACACTATGCATACTACGCCTCTCAATAGAGAGGGACGAATCGAGTCGAGCCGATAGTAGTTCAATCGAAACAAGATTGACAGTCATACTAACACCTTCCGCATCTTGTATTACTATTTCGTGTAATATACCTTCGTTATTTCTACTCTTGTGTTCGTGTTGTTCTTCCTTGGTTCTAACCTGGACCATAAAAGAAGCCCAACAGCAGATTGGAATAGCGAACAATTTATTAGTTTAACCAACTGCTAAGTAACAGAAAATCGATTCACTGAGGTATTCATTTTCTACGACTTAGAAACGCTGGGTAGGATAGGCAGAATTCATGGTTGTTAGCAAAAGGATAAGCCCAAATACGAATTGCAGATCGGTGAGACCAAAAAGCAACAATTATAATTTAAATATCTGGGAAGTGTTCAAACAGAGTTGTTAAGTTCTAGTAATTATGTTTAAACAAACATGTATATGTACAAAAGCTGATTATCATCTACCATGTGTTCAATTGTGAAAGCAGAATAACGTATCATATTTTATTAATCCAAAGCTCCCAAGAAAATTAGATTTCTTCATTAAATTACCCATAAGGAGTTGATAAGCTGTTGAACAAACAAATAAATCATATAAGGGCTTTGAAATACGGTGCCACCACTTATGAGGGTAGCAGATTATTCCATTACATCATATATATATATATATATATATATATATATATATATATATATATATATATATAGGTATATTTAATTTTTTTAATTATTTTGGTATAAAATATTTGTTATATTCCGTGCTAATAGGAATATGGAATGGACAAACACAGTGGATAAATAGTAACAGGTTTACTGTAGAAACTAGTACAACAAGCAATGATGTAATAGTTATGCGCACGGTCGTCGCAAGTCAGTACAGTTGTGTGCATGCTGCTATCGGAAAGCCGCTAGTCTCGCAGATCCCAGCTCGAAACTATTTAGCAACTGCCCTACGCAGTCACAAATGGCACAATTCCGAGTTTAACGTAGAACATCCGAGACCGTAAAACCTGCATAAACGGGTTCGGGGTATGTCTACCTCCCCGGACGAGACTCTGCCCTTCGGCATAGCCTCGTCAGGGTTCCTCTCTGTCCGAAGGCAGAGAGTTCGACTAGCGCAGCTGGGAAAGATCCCAGCTCGACTCTCCCGTCTACTGTCCTAACGTATACTTAGAGGTGGTTACCACCTGTAGTGCCGCCACTCATGGGGGTGACAGGTTATTCCATAACATCACTTAATAATTGTTATTTTCAGTTTACCGCAAATAACTGAAACGGGGTAAAACGAAATTACAAATAAGAGGGTAACGATTTTAATTCCAATGTTACCATGCTCATGATCTGCTTAAGCAGTCAGTCACTCCCATGCAACTGGAGACATTTACGAAACTTCAGCGAATTCATGCATATACTTGGCTAGTATATTCCACACAGGATAGATAGAGCGAACTCCATTAAGAAAATGAAAAGCGAAATTATTCTTCAAACGCAGCAAGGCATTGGTAATAATTGGTGAACACCGTCGAAGGGGTGGGTGATTTAAGACTGGAAAATGTCAGCTAAAAATCGTTCACTCTCCATATTGTATCACTTCGAGGCAGATTGTCGATTGTCAATTTAATCTGAATCTTCACAGAGAGCAAAAGACAACCGATTGCTTTCAAGAAGAGTCGAAGTGGTATTTCTTAAGTGCAAAAGTTTTCAGTGAACGCATCTTTTCGCAAGAAACAAAGAAAATTAAAATAAACTTTTTTTTTTCCCCACTTTCAACATCTTTACTCGAACCGAACGCAAATGTAGGAAGGTTGTTTTTTTTTTTACCATAGATGGAATCAATTTCTTGTTGGAAAGCACAACATAAAACCGACTTCACTACTCCAACTGGGTCCTGGAAGACGATTTATTTTCAGACCTTTGATTATCCGGACATGAAATCAAGAAAAAAACTGAAGATATCCGAATATTTCTCAAGTAAAACTATTCTAATATTTCCTCTCAGACAAGCATTATAGAGACTTAGAAAGCAATGTGTAGGTTTTCTTTAAAACGTTAATATTACGTTAATTGATTTTTGTTACTTTTCTCTTGTTTTTTTTTGTTTTCTTTTTTGTCATACGAAAAAATAATCGAAATAGCAAATACTTGATTACGACAAATATGTTTGCATGTGCATTTTTTTAATAAGAAAGAAACGGAACAAAAAATTGTGCATTATTTATTTCATAATGTTATTTTACAATATAAATACAGTAGAATCCCTCATATCCGTTAACCCTCATATTCAGAGTGTCTCATATCCGGAATCCTTCATATCCAGACATGATTTTGATGTGAATATCTGAACTATTTGGGTGATATGTAACTGATTTGAAATTTCTGTTTTTCAGGAAATTTACTTTGGATAATTGCTTATGCTTATTTCATCCTAATGGCTTGTATTGGTAAAAAAGATGATGGGAATAAGAGGAAAAGAATAACTTTGGAGTTATCGAAAAAAGTGGACATTTTCAACAGACTAGACGCTGCTGAAATTTAATTGCAATAATTGGCTCAGTTTAACATCAGAAAGTTAACATTGTATAATATTAAATCTTCACAAGAAACTATTCTCCAGCTTTCACACAGTCACAATAAACAAGGAAATAAAAACAAACATGATTGCGGTGAAACCTAGGCTGAAAATGAAAAAGCTATTGAAAATATTGTCAGTTTTATGGAAAGAAAGCTAGCATTCAGCCATGACGCTTGTAATAACACACGCAGAATTAGAAAGTGTATTTCGTTTAAAAAATGCCAGAACAAAAGCAAAACGAAATGCAGAAAACCTTGAGAATGATATCAGTAGAGAAAGAATGATCATGAAATAGCGTTTAAAAAATCCCCGTTACATAATTTGTTTTGCATACGTGGCATAATTAATTTAATGAATTTTCATTAACATTACATAATTGATTTCTTTTCCTCAAAATAAATTCCGTTATATTTCACTCGCCATTATCTTATTTTGTTTATTTTAAAGACTTGAAAATAAATGTTAAACCTGATTTCAGTTCTTTTATTTTAATAAAAATATAACCCCTCATATCCGGACTTTGTAAGCAAATCCTCATATCCGTTTTTTGGGATTCTACTATATTTAAATGTGTTTAAGAAAATGACTATTTCTTCATTCCTTTTCGTTAATTTAGTTACACGGTTATCTGTAATTTTGAATTCGTCCGAACATGTTTTTACAACTCCTGTTCCAAGTACACGAGGATAAATGTTTTGATACAGTTGTCAACACCTTCCATAATATAAATCTATTGGATATAAGAAAAAAATGTATAACGTTCAAAATCAAAAAAAAAAAAATCGGGATTTGTCATACGATTCCACTTTACAGCCCTTAGGATATGTAACACAGAAACCTTATGTGAAGAAGAGAAATACAATGAGAAAACATTTAAACTTCTTCACTACCGGCATCATTTAATCCCCAAGGATAGAAACACAATCTTAGAAATGCACATAATCGTACCTTCTAACATTCTTATTATAAAACTTGTAAATAAATTATTTATCAATTTCATTATGATTATTACCAATACCTCCAAGACAATCAGAAACATAATTAAGAAAAAGAAAATCCAAATCGAATTCTTATGCCGGTGCCTATCAAATAAATAACTTACAATGTAAACGCATTCATATCGGAGAGACATAACGAACTATAAAACAACTTTATCTACAAACTTAAAAAGATGGTGTGGCCTTGTTAGTGCCAGAAATAAAGACACAGAGAGAGGAATCGAGTTAAACAAATATATTAACAGAAACAGTAATACAAACATATACAAGGGTGAGTGTTACAGCAAGAATGTTCGGTCCGACGGTCAGAGCTGACTGCTGGAAACTTCACTCTCCAAAAGGCAGTACCTGCTCCTATTTATAGCTGGGAGAGTCCATGCGTGCATGGGTAAATTACCATAACAAAATAGATTTACGTTTAGACAACTATTCAGACTCGCTCTTTATACATAGAATCAAAACGGGCCATAAATTTTATTTTAGGTCTACGACGTTAATTAAAAAAAAAGAAAAAAAACATAATTATTTACGTTGGATGTACTTTGAGCGACTGCTAATAACAATATTAACATCTATGAACACGTCAAAAATATAATACACCACCAACCTTTATTGCATACATAATGGACCTGGGCGGGCAAAATAGTCTGTTCGTTATTTTTTTTTTATATATTCGTGAAGAGTGTACCTGAAATCGGTGGAGTAATGAATTAAGAATTATTACACTAAAATCAGTTTGCGTCCTTTTCCTCAAATCAGAAACAAATATATTTTCCGTGATGTAATGCGCTGGTGTAGCCCCCGCACGACGTGACCCCCACACAATTTCACCTGACAAAGGTCAGCATATAGTGTGGCCAAAACGTCAAGATAACGTCCATTAGGTTAAATAGATTACTATTTAAATTTAGTTATAGGAAATCATCTGAATAATAAATATTTGGAGCGCTAATCTGGAGTATACAGTTTAGATCGATTAGAAGGAAATTTATGAGCAGGTCGAAGAGATGAGACTAGTACAAATTTGATCGTAATGATAATGGTGGGATGGCCGTCTCCATGCAAGAAATTTTCGCCATTCACTGACCGAATAATTAGTATTATTATCGGTTTAAATGTATACAATCTATCTATTAAAAGAGTTTTTCAGGAAAATAAGTTTCTGAAATCCATTGTTATCGTTCTTTCCAATATTAATGGTACTTTCTCCACAAACTTTTGTTGAAGTTTGTTTAAGATTTAATATTATCTCATCGAGCTATATGTGAAATCTGTTTTAGGTATTACTGCTATTGAAAGTCTTCAAGTGTTGCATTCTTCGATATTTGGTAGAGGTCTTTATTCGCGCTTTTGTGGCACAAGTCTACGAGAGCCGACGAAGTGTTGTTCTCCCTATGGGCCACAACGCACGTTTCCTTGAATCCATTTTCGCCCATTTATCTGAAAAACGGTTGTAGGTAGCTGATAGTTCAGACATTACTGAACGAGATCTACACCATGCTTGGCATCCACAGGTCTACTGTTAGGAAGCTTAGTTCAGAGTGTCGTGCCAGACAATTTTTCTCGCCGACATTCATCATGCTCGTTCATAACTCTATCATTTGTCGGTGCTTTCAATATTACTGCAAATAACTGGTTTGATTCTGCTGCTATATATCTTGGGATTCTCTAGAAAATGAAATTAAAAAAAAGAAGAAAATGAGTCTGTAATGTTAATACTATCAGCAAGGCGAAAAAGCCACTGCTACGCAATTGCTGGGAGTGAAATTAAAAAAAAGACTAACTATAGAGAGGATGGAATAAAAACAAAAGGTGAACAATTTTCAAAAAGACAGAAGATGGTGATGGACGTCGCATTTAAACTTTTGAAGATTGTATCTATCAGGAAATCAAGTAAATGGAATGAGTTTTCCGCAGGCGAGAAAAGAAACTGTTGAAGTATAATTGTCAATGGCATTTTTCTTTCTTAAAAAAATCGCTAGGACCTAGATGCCAATATAGTAACATACTTAAATTTATGTAGTTCGGGCACAAAGAAAAAAAAAGCTCGTCAGAACAGTTGCCATGAAAAAATTGAAGAAAAGACACATCTTGTCGGTGATAAATTAACTGATGTCGATATAACAAGCCAGGATCGATTTCATTACAGACCCTTCTTTGGATTTTTTCAAGAATCTCGGGATGTATAGCAGAAGGACCAGAGCTGATATTGCAAAAATATTCAATTCCCGAACGAATAGTAGATTTATAAATATGCAAGAGGGATTCTAATAAGAAATATTTTCTGCACGGCACTTCCGGTAGATGTACCTATTGATTCGATGTAGGAACGTAAATTGAAAACGTAATCATAAGAAGGCGCACCGTGTTGCTCCACAGGAATCTAGCATCAGTCATGTTGATGACAGGCAGAAAAGGTTCTCTATGGTAGCTAAATGAAATCAGTTTTATTTTGCAGGCGTTAAATTTTACAAACCATTTTCTGCCCCTTTTCAAGAACATATGCCAGGTTTACTTTCAAGATCTGTTGGGTTTGCTAATGAGACAGGTAGTATATGGTAGTGTCAGCTGCAAAAATGTCTACTTGATATTGGATAACATCAGGGAGATCCTTAATGAAGATCAGAAACAGAGTAAGACTGACCTGGTATTCGGCTTTTCCACTGCTGTGACGTAGCTTCTCGAGTCATACTAGATTGGTAAATAGGTCTCATTGTTTTATTATTGAACTAACTAAATATAACCGTTCTGTTCTTATATCTCATTTTCTCGCACTTCACTCCTCTGAGACGCTTTTCCAGTTCTTGCTTTCCTCCCACGTACGTTCTTAAAAAATATAAAATGCAACTTTAATCACCAGCTTCTGTTTCCCTGAAACCAGTTTATTTAATTGTCCTTTCTCGTCACTAAAGAATTCTAATTCTGTTTCACTCTCAGTAACCCTTTATGTCTTAAAATATTTAGATCGGATGAGGTTATTTAATAACTTTACTCGCCTTTCTAATATAATGTTTTTCTCTTGTGGCATCTCGCTGTGTTGGACAAGTCTACCATTAACCAAGTTTATTTAATGTTAAATTTCGTTATCTTTTCAGCTAAATTTATTATAGCCGGATCCATACACAGAGACATTTAAAGTGTTTACTATGAAACTTCTCGACTCAAAATATTTAAATAGACAAAGAGAAATTATTTTAAGGAAGAACTACCTAACTTTCTTTCGATAGTACTTTGAAACGCGTTTTAAAAATAGCAATACAACTCTGCATTTGACTGCAAATGCCATTTTTTATCCGCCCAGGCCACACTGATAAATTCCACGTCTACGCAAGTATAAAATATTAACAAATAAGCCTGATGAATTGCTATTTTTGGTGTTAGCTTCAGAACAAGAAACGAGTGAAAAGAATCTGAAGAAAATGTGGAATAAGTGCAACAATATTGACTAAATTTAATCTGGACTTTAAAATGAGGGACACAATTAATTTCACCTCGGAGCTCATTTCAAGTCTGAATTAATTTCAACTCGGAACTAATTTCAAATCGGAACTAATTTCAAATCAAAACTTATTTCAACTCAGAATTAATTTCAACTTGGAACTAATTTCAAATCGGAACTAATTTCGACTCGGAAATAATTTCATCTCGGAACTAATTTCAACTCGAAACTTATTTCAAGTCAGAATTAATTTCAACTCGGAACTAATTTTAACTCGGAACTAATTTCAACTCGAAACTTATTTTAACTCACAATGAATTTCAACTCGTAACTAATTTCAAATCGGAACTAATTTCAACTCAGAAATAATTTAATCTCGGAACTAATTTCATCTCGGAACTAATTTCAACTCCAAACTTATTTCAACTCAGAATTAATTTCAACTCGAAACTAATTTCAACTCGTACCTTATTTCAAATCGGAACTAATTTCAACTCAGAAATAATTTCATCTCGGAACTAATTTCACCTCGGAACTAATTTCAACTCGGAACTAATTTCAACTCCAAACTTATTTCAACTCAGAATTAATTTCAACTCGTAACTAATTTCAACTCGGAACTAATTTCACCTCGAATTTAAAATCATCTCGTAATTTCAACTGAATTTAAAATCAAAGTTATCAATTCCCGTGAATTCCCGAACAAAATGCAATGAGTTGGTGTTATTTTTTTTAATTTACCATTAAAAATACCTAGAAGATAAGACAATTCAGAAATCATCTTTTCTGCAACTAACATTAATTAGTTCCGCGTTAAAATTAGTTCCGAGTTGAAATCAATTCTGTATCCCTTTAAGATAATACACTGGGAATGGAAAAAAAAGAACAGATAGAAAAATTGTCTCGTACCAATCGTTCAGGTCGACTATGTCTGCTTGATTGATTTCGAAAATCTCTCTGATTAATTTGGAAAATCCACATTTACTGCTATTATGCCTACCTAAGTGAAGATTAGATTGTTTTTCCGACAGGCGATATAGATTGTCGATATGTACTCCAGTAATTAATACAGTACAAAATAAATACCAACTGCCGGAAATTGAGGAAAGTCTATCTACTCCCTTAAAAAGTAAAATAAAAATAAATGTAATCCTGGTTTTTATGATGTCGTAAAAATTTGGTACCGTTGTAAACATCAATGTCAAGTACTCGAAAGGTTATTGAATTAACAATTAGGTTTAGATTAATCTGCGTGGAAGTTAAAAATGTGACATTATTTGGGATAATCAAGGTCAGAATACTATTTTTTTTTATATTAAATTCCTCCCGCCAAAAGTTTCGTCAGGTAGAGAATTGCTGAATGAGATATGCGATATGTGATATGCATGCGATAGAGACTTGACCTGAATTCGTCCAGACAGGAGCATTCGGGGAAGTTCGAGGCTGAGTGAAGCATTTGGAACTGTATCAAGACTAGAATATGTGGGTTGAGCAACCCCTGTTTTAGATATCATTGTGATACGACTTTCCGTCCAATCTGTCTCATATAAAAATAAATTATCATATAAGCTACTGATATAAATATATATAAAAACACTGCAAAATATCAAATTTTCTATCAGCTTAGAATTCTCTGTCGCAGTTAAATACATGAATGTCCCAGTTTTGATCAAATTCCAGAAAAGCTGTAATTGGTTGAGAGAATATCTTATCAAAAAGTCGTTCTTACAAGTCGTATTAAACTGGACAACAGCTAGTCACCTTGCTCTTTCTGTAGTAACAGAATAAAAATAAATATTGAAACGTCTACCACAGGCAATAACGTTTATTGTTAGTACATCTTACTATCATTTTCAAGATCTTCTTCGAAAATTTCAACACTATAGGGCTAGCTTGATAAGCGCAAGTCAGAATTAATCGATGCAGAGAATAAGAATTGTTCCCCCGGAAAAAATGTGTCGTTCATTGTGCAGCTGAAAAAAAAAAACAAAAAGTAAACAAAAAAAAAAAAACACCAAAACACAGAAGACAATGTCGGAATTTTCCGGCTGACAAAAACTCATTTGCATATATAAAAAGAGGACGGCACGGAAAATGTAAATATTTAAGTACGTTTAGAATAATGGTAAACGTTGCCTTGTGGAACCGGCACCAAAAAGGATGCTTCCCAGAACTGTACAATCTAAACCATTCCAAGTCTAAGATTTACCGTTATTACAACACATATTTGCATAAGTCTGGCACTTTACTCTGTAACCCTCTGCCTAGTGTGGTCCTCGGGCCGTGAAAATCAGAAAAAAAGAAAATAAAAAAAAATACGTATATGCATATATTAAGACATTTTTTATGTTTATACGTTCTTTTTAAAAAAATGTCTTAAAATAATTTTCGAACTTTTTCTATTTCATTATATATATATATATATATATATATATATATATATATATATATATATATATGTATATATATATATATATATATATAGTCTGTTGAAAAAACATCGAAAAATTCCAGTAGCATATCTTTCTTCCTTGCTAAAAAACAACGTTTCATATGTAACAAATAGACAATTTTGCTGTTACACCCGTTATATATATATATATATATATATATATATATATATATATATATATATATATATATATATATGTAATCCGTATGGAAATTCCAAAAAGGGATAGAAATACAGAGTACTCAATGTCAAAAACAGACCAAAGACTGCGTCTTATACACAGATACCAAGATATTTGTCTGTAAGAGTCACTGTGATGAGTTGCGATCGATTCTAACGAAATAAATATCACTATGGTCGTTTAAGAGTTCGTTTTCATTATAATAATTACACACACACACACACACACATATATATATATATATATATATATGTTTCATTAAATAATATAGACAAGTGTGGTTTATTTGTTTTATGTAAATTCTTTTCATATCGTCTGATAAGCTGATAGAAATTCTTGAAGCTATATATATAAAACAGTTGAAACCTAACCTGAACAAAATAAACTATGAGATCTCCACAAATATTCTTAAATGTGTATAATTGGTAACAGAATATATTGGTTTATACCATTGGCTTCCCATACTTAATACTTCTCATTTTCATTCTCGCATGGTCATGTGTGACGTCATGACCTGCGGTGCGATTTTCGCTTCCAGCGTCTTATATAAACATGTTTATCGTTGCTTGGAAATTATCCATGTAAACAGAAACAGACTATCATCACATTCGTGTCCGTGTATTGCTTAATATATTGTATTGTAATTGTCATCTTTGATAATGGCTTATGTCATCTTTGATAATGGCTTACTTAGATTGGATTAAAAAATATGTATCAATATTGTGATTTTCTTCGTTTAATGAAAATGTTAAGCTTATCAGACGTTAAGGAAAGAATTTACATAAAATAAATAGACAATACTTGTCTATATTATTTAATGAAACATGTATGAATGAAAAAATGCTGCCTAAATACACAATATATATATATATATATATATATATATATATATATATATATATATATATATATATATATATATATATGTGTGTGTGTGTGCGTGTGTGATGAAATCCTACTCTACGAAGAGGAATAAAATTTACTCGACATTCTTCAATTTATTTTCAATGTTGAATTCTTTCTTGCGTTTAATCATGAGTTTATTTCCTTTGGAATCTCAGAAAATCTTTCACGGTTATGTCTACTGTAGAAACGATTAATATGTTGATGGAAAATAGAAAAAGTCTGATGTTTATTTACATATTTCCTGTGTGGAGACCAATTTACTGGCCCGAGAAGCTTGCATTCGATATTCTACTATGTGTAATACTTATAAAAAAGAAAAGTAAACATGAAATTGATAATGATTTCTTGGCAACGTAAAAAGATAGAAGTCGCAACGTTTGTACAGACACAAATAAAAGCGCCCCGTGAAGAAAAATATTTTTTTTAGAATTTTTGCGAAAGTCAAGCTAAATCTGACATAAGAGTATGAACAGGACACCCACATAAGAATCACGTAGTGTGGTCTCATCTTAATAGCAACCGTTTCATATTTTTAATCAAGGACATTTTCTTTGAGGAATGGTCTTCAAATCGGTTTATCACTTGATCGAATGTTAATAAAATAATAATTAAAGAAATAAAAAAATGGGGGTCAAGTGACAACAATCCGGATGTTACTGATTTCAGCCATAGTTGGGATTGAATTCAATGCTGTATCTCCCGTCAACGAGTACAGTCTCTCTCTCTCTCTCTCTCTCTCTCTCTCCCAGTTATTGTTTTATGAAAAAGCATATTTTTTTGGGGGATAAGTTCTTCAAAGCGGGCAATAATAAATAGATAACATTTTGGGGGAGGCAAGTGACAACAAACAGGATTTTAGGGATACATTAAGAGTCATAATTGGAACTGTCTTCGGTGCCGGACCACCCGTCACCAAGGACTGACTGTCCCTTGAATTATTTCCAATGCTAGTCGTTTCAGCTGCAAGCCGCGCTTCGTGATGATCAGAAAGTTGGCAGGATCAAGAGATTAGGCTAAATGCTGGTCTTATAATCAGAAGAGACAGAAATTTCCCAAGTGTCAAATACTTACAAAACTACACAATATATGTTGGAGACGTGATTCTAGTCTCATTCCTGGCTGAGATGTTTATTATCCTATTTTGTTTCCTTACGAACACGCAACGGAATTTTCCCAGTTTTTTATTCACGCCAACAGGAACGAGAATAGAGATGCAACGTGAAGGGACAATTGTTCTATCGGTGGAACGGTGTTTTGTTGTTTTATGTTTAGAATAACGTTTCAGTTCTCAGGAAAGATCGAAATCCCTACGCGAGTTAATGCTCCGCGTGATTATCTATCGATATTATCTGCGCTCCCAACATACGCATTTTGATGGCTTCAATAATATCTGTAAAAACTTGGTGATGAATAATTGAGAACTTGAACTCTAAACTCTATACTATTTATTTAGATTCAAGAATAACCTACATACGGTCAGTGTTAGATTTAATTCTCTGAATGCTTATTTAAAAAAAATAGTTTAAAGGGATAGGGTCAATTAATTGAGAGGCTTTTGAAAGGACCACTTGTTTTAAAAAATGGAAGTTTTGCCTCTTTTATATTTTATTTAAACAATTATAAAAACTGCACAACATAGCATGAACATCGCGTATTCAAACGGGACACTTATTTTAATTTCCTCTGAGAATGAGTTCCGCTCATTCAAGAGGGACACTTATTCAAGAGAGGAAGCTAAATCATGAAAGAATACTGAGTTCTTATGTGATATTTGTCCTTCGAAATTTGGACGATTTCCCCAAAGATGTAGAAGAAACTCGAGACGACGGAGATGTGGTTCTACAGAAGGATGCTGAGGATATCATGGACCGAGTGTGTGACCAACGATGTGGTCTTAGAGCGGATGCAAACAAGGAGACTTATACTTAACATCAGGAAGAGGTAGCTGAAGTTCCTGGGACATATAATGGTGAAAGAATCTGATACTCTCGGATTGAATAGAGGGAAAGAGAGACAAGGGAAAACAACGCATGGCATACCTAGCGGGTATAAGCAAGTGGATGGCAGAACGTGGTCTGGAAGAAGTAGTAGATGGAAGGAACTTGTTGAGAACTGCAAGAATTAAAGTGGGGGAGAGCCATGATCGCCTAAGTCCTGAAAGGACACAACACATAAAAAGAAAGTCCCAGATGTGTTTCCTGGGCAGGTAGTCAGGGCGAGCCCAATCTTCTCCAGACTAGTTTTGAAATCAGATTTTTCCTTCTAGATCGTTTGCCAACCAAGGCTATACGGCCCAGTCGGTCCTGCTCTTTATCCATACCTGATTGTGAGGAGAGCTAAATTTATAAGTGGATTAAGGCGTAAGTCAATGTAATTAACCCGACTGAAATTCGAACTCCGATACCCCAATCCGTGATGCTATCTAATAAATGCTGCTCCGTACCTACTCAGTGATATGTCCAATTACTTAGTTTGCTTAGTTTAGCCTGGAACAAATCAGAGGTCGTGTGAATAACACAATGCGGATCAGGAGTGAGTGCTCGGCAAAAAGGTCAATGAGAAATACTTATTTTGAACTACGGCAAATATCTACTGTTAATATTTATGTGTTTGCTTGGGTAAATTTCTAGACATATATTTTTATGATATTCTGATTAGGAAAAGAAAACATAGCCTTACGAATTAATTATTAATCAATATGGCAAGCTAATTACTCTTAAACAGTCAAGTTCAATCATTAATTACATATTTATAAGAGACGAAAGGTAAGTGTTCTTTCTTTTCATTTACGTTTTTATTAATTCCGATAGATTTTTTTTAATTGAAGGCGTAAGATTTTGTGACAGAGATAACGTCGAAATCATTTCAGAATCTATTAAAAATGTGTCGGTAGAAAGCTGCGAAAAGTCTGTGGAAATAGATTTGTTAACACTTTGCGATACAAAGTCTATTGGCAAGACCATTCTGTTATTTCCGATGTGCCAAATAAACTGTATTCTTCACATTTCTCTAGGTTGGAAGGTTTCTGATGGAGTCCATTTAATAAAATTTAGCATTTCAAATGACTGTTCTTTTGAAATGCAGGAAGCTAAACTTTTGAAATTGAAATATGAAGCAACACAGTCTTATTTGTCTTTCACGGTTTTCGACGTACAAGGCTAAGCTTAATGTAAAAGGAGAAAAAAAGGCAGGATATATGTATTATGTGTAATGGATTTTTTTTCTTGGTACTTTAAATGAGTTTCATTTGTGGTTTTGAGTGAACTTTAGTCTCAAGAGCGTTCAAAACAAACAACCACTCTTAGAAATAACAAAGATTTCATAATCATTGACAGATTTCTAGAGTCTGTTTAGTGATGATGAAACTGTTATGATCTAGAAGGATGATATTTCATCATTCTAGAAATCAAGATCTTAATTTTCCTCATTCTAAAAACAACATTTAAACCAGTGATAATAGATGATGATAATATTTCATCATTCTAGAAATCAAGATCTAAAATTACATCATTCTAAAAACAACATATCTACCAGTGAAAATAGATGATGATAATATTTCATCATTCTAGAAATCAAGATCTAAAATTACATCATTCTAAAAACAACATATCCACCAGTGATAATAGATGATGATAATATTTCATCATTCTAGAAATCAAGATCTAAAATAACATCATTCTAAAAACAACATATGCACCAGTGATAATAGATGATGATAATATTTCATCATTCTAGAAATCAAGATCTAAAATTTCATCATTCTAAGAACAATCTTTCCACCAGTGATAATAGATGATGATAATATTTCATCATTCTAGAAAACAAGATCATAAATTTTATCACTATTAAAACAAGTCTTGCGCTACAAGCAAAACTGATAGTTAGAGTAGTAAGAAGAATAATACAGACGTATCTTCGTCGCTCCGTAAAAATCCAGAGTTGACGGTTTCAAACGTTTCCCTTAAACCCGAAAGTCTCGGAACAATTAAAAACGTGTATGTCCAAATTTGAAAGAAAGAAAAAGAGACAATAACCCTGAGAACATTTAACACACCTACCATAATGTAAATAGGATTCACGAAAAGAAATATACACGTTGTTGTCTTTAATTTCAACACGTGTCTCAAGATCTCATTGTTGTTGTTTGTTATTGTAGTACGTTTTATACGTTTCATGTTCAGTATAAAAAAGAAAAGGGGGGATTAACAGGAGATAACTGATAACTGAGATCCATTCGACATGCCACGAACAGAACAGTCTAAGCCAGTGAGTGAAATAAAGGGTTCAGTTCGACATTCCAACCTGAAGAAGCCCGGAGCGTACAACGATCGAAACGTTGTGATAAATATGGCAACAGAGATGAGAATGATAGTCCGAATAATGAAAATAGAGAAAAGAGTCTCTCTATCAGCTACTAATATATATAACAGGGTGTTACCTACATAAACACAACCGAACGTCAATCCCGTTACAAAACTGAAAAAGACTCGTAGTTGAGGTTTTGTTGCTATAGATTAAAGAGTAGGGAAGGTTGAACTTTACAAAGTTTGTTGACAACAAATCTCGTCAAAGAAAAATTCTGTTTTGCTTGGCAGTACTACTTTTATGTTGTTAGTGAAGCCACTGCAACAATGAATGAACTGTAATTCGATCCTTCACAGGGAATGTAAAATTTCAAGAAGACGACTGCAAGGGATTGGATCATTAAGTCTGTAGCGTATTCAGTCTGAAATTGTCTCTGTATGAATTCCCTTTTTTGCGATAACTATTCACCTCCGAGTTAAGTGCATTGACAAGAAAGCAGATATTTTGAAATAGAAATATCTGCCTGAAATAAATTGTTTTTTTTTTTTTATCTTGTTCAGGTTATGGATGTATCGCTTTACTTATGTGTTATTATTATTAGTAGTAGTATTAGTAGTATTAGTATTAGTATTATGCATGTTACAACGCATACCAGGTGTTGTCGAAAAAAGCTTCAGAACAGATAATAAACATGGACGGGACAAAGAAGATAGGTAGAGATAATGGTGACAATTTGAAGCTACAGACGAAAGGTGAAAGAAGATAAGAGATAGGAGAAAATTGCCAGCGGACCAACTAACCAATATCTGATCATTTTCATGTAGACTGAGACTAATGCAAATATTATAATTCACAAATATTATTGTTACTGCAGACACTATTTCTTTTTAACGCCAACAGCCATCGTTTATATTCACTTTCCCTTTGTTGTACAAGGTTTTCTTTATCTGAATTCCTTTTTTTTTCTTTCAATTGTTTCTGTTGTTGTCGCTATTGTTTTCTTATTGGAATCGTTCTTTTCCACATAAACCCTAACATTTTGTTTTTGTTGTTTTTTTGTTTTTTTTTCCATTTTTCCCATCGTCTTGTTACTGTTATTGATTATTTATTTTTTGCTTTTTTTTTCTTCTGCTTCTCCTTCTTTTGCTTCGTCTACTTCTTCTGTTACTTCATCCGCTCCTTCTTCTTCTTCTTCTTCTTCTTCTTCTTCTTCTTTTTCTTGTTCTTCTTCTTCTTCTTCTTCTTGAAGTTTTTCTTAAGCGTATTTTTTTGCTTTTCTTGTTTTTGTCTTCGTCCGTTTTCTTGTTGATTTCTTCTTCTTCTTCTTCTTCCTGTTTTTGTTGTCGTTATTTTTTCTTGTTGTAGTTGTTCTTGATAGCATTTTTGTTGTTGTTGTTGTTTTTGTCTTTATTCCTTTCTTCTTCTTCTTCTTCTTCTTCTTCTTCTTCTTCTTCTTCTTCTTGTTTTTGTTATTATTTCTTCTTGTTGTAGTTGTTCTTAATCGCATTTTTGTTGTTGTTGTTTTTGCTTTTCTTCTTCTTTTGCTTCTTCTTGTTCCATGTTTTCTTTTACTTTTACTTTTTTTGATGATGACATTTTTGTTTTCATTCTTCATATCTCTTTCTTCTTCTTTGTTCCATTCATCCTATTGTCTTTTCAAGTCTTGATTTCTGCCCTTCATCTACATCGCAGCGTCATAATCAAATACTTTCTCTTGATATAAATTACCGTTTATATTCTTATTTCAATTTCAAAAATGTTCCTTTTTTCTCCTCCTTTCTTGGTAAATTACATCTACTTTTGATTTCTTTAGATCTTAGCTTACTCTGAAAAATAAATAAGTGATCAGATTATGAGATCAAACGACGTATTAAGTAAACACTCTCTATTAGTTCCGAGGATAGAACGACGATAGGCACCTATTCATCCCAGTAAATGTGGGGTTGTGGTGGACGATGCATCATAGCAAATAACGTGTACCCTAAAGGAGAACCTGTATATACATTGAATAAAAATATCATATTAATTGATCATTTAATTAATTGACTAAATTATTAAAAGAAATAAGAAATACAGTATGTTTAAAACATATGAATGCGTAAAAATCGCACGAAATATCACACACAGACACACACAAACACAGACACAGACACAGACACGCACACATGCACACATACACACACACACATATATATATATATATATATATATATATATATATATATATATATATATATATATATATATATATATAACGGGTGTTTCATTAAAAGGGATCAAAGTCAGCAGTAAATAAATCAGTGTTATTGTGAAAATGTATTTATTTCTATATTGGATCATGTTATTTAAGTTACGGCAATTATGTGTGAAAAATAATATCACTCAAATGTCCGCCATATCTGAACGAAAAAAAATTAAACGCTTAAACTTAATTCACATTTAAAATCGGTTATTGGAGCACCCTTTATATGGCGAGTTTGGTTGGCTTACCAACTTAGATTCGCCTGATGATATATGGGTTCCTACTTTAGGAACTACAGCTACCGACATCCTGATGATTTTTGAAGAGCGTATGAAACTGGAAGTCATGGTCGGTCACTGCCCACCTGAAATTTGACTTGAAGTATATTAAAGCTCTGCCATTTTTGATGGCATTGAGCACTCTTTTTCTTGTATGCAAACATAGGAAAACACTTTTGGGAGCTGCTTATCCGTTTCTTTAATTATATATATATATATATATATATATATATATATATATATATATATATATATATATATATATGTTTGAAACAGTACAGAAACGTATTATGACATAAAAAGCAAGAAATTTTATATTATAAGCCATGATAGATTTAAAATAAAAACAAACGCATTACATACTAGTCGACCGTTTTCGTCCCCTCTCATCAGAACTTTTAACGGAGAACACAAATTATGAAGAGAAAAAAACAAGAAAATCTGTCATGGATGACGTGAATTAAATGGACAGTGAGAAGAAAAAATATAATTATAAAAAATTATACCAACAAAGATGCTAGAAACGCAGCACAGCAAGTCCAAGCAAACAATCACTTTGTTTACAAACAGCAGGTCGCCAGGACCTGATGTACAACGTCTCTAACACCTTACGATAGAATAATGAGTGTGCTCTGGGCAAAACGGAAAACCAAATCAGACTGAAATCCATCGCACAAGTGGGATTCTTTATAAAGTGATACGCAATCGAAGACCCATATGTGTTACGAATGGTATCGCCCAACGAAAATCTTTTACACAATATTATAGCAGGTACGTGTTGTTTAATTCTAACGTCTAACCGCTGTGTCGTTCTACCTATGTAATCGCATCCACAACTACATTTGAAATGGTAAATAACAGAATTGATATGGTGTGTGTGCGGGGGGGGGTAGAACATCTTTAAACATAGATGAAAGGACGGACTTAGTTTGAAAGACAACACGAACGTTGGCTGCAAAATAACACTCACTTGAACTACATGAAATACGCTTGGCGAAGGATTCACTAATCTTACCCAACCACGGTAAACGAAGATACACCGGACATTTACTCACTATAGCAGGTTTGATTTTGTTGCACCTGGCAGTCTCATCTCGAATGACCGATTGAACAGTATATATATATATATATATATATATATATATATATATATATATATATATATATATATATATATTGGTGTAACATCAAAATTGGTCAAATAGTGGAAAAAGCAAGATTGTTCATTTGTTAGATTAAGGTTTGAACCATTGTACCTTAGAAATGATTAAAGATATGAAGCCATGCGTGAGAATTTTTTTTCGATGGGCTAGCAGTTCATGTTTGCTATCCAAGAAGGAAAGATCTTTGCATTGTATAATTTAGTTTCATTGACAGACTAGTGTTGTTCTTTTCGAGTACGCACACTGTTTTTTTATATAATATATATTAAATATACTCAGATTTGAACGCTTTTCCCCTATAATTATATACGCCATATTTTTTTTCTCGAACTGTTCTTCTCATCCAATCAAAAGTTTTCCTCAGGTGTACCCTCTGTAGAGGAATTTCGTTTGTATCTTCATTTTTAATTTTTTTCTTCTTTGATTCTTGTTTGCGCTTAGAAAAAGAGATTATATATCCTATACTGATCGTACAACTAAGAAAAGCCGTAGCATACATTATCAAGAACTTTCTGGAAAAGACAATGAGTTCATTTGTCTGGAGACCAATTGAGGTGTTAATATCTCTTGGCAAAAATTTAGGAGAAGCATTGCTTCTCTCGGAATTTAACTGTTGCATTTTTTTATTTTATTTTTTATTTCAAAAGACCATGTTTACGTTTGAACAGACGCATAAGATTTGAATGGACACTATGTTTGGGTCTTCTTAGGATTAGTCACCATATTTAAACACAGAACGAAATTTGTTACGCTCTTTGACTGATACTTGAATTATATAAGCTGTATTTGAAAAGTATCTTATCGCCATTTACATCACCATACATACATACATACATACACGCATTTATATATATATATATATATATATATATATATATATATATATATATAGATAGATAGATAGATAGATAATATTAGTGGTAAATATACACACATACATATGCAAAATATATAAATATATATACATAAGTGCATACACATACATATATATTTTTTAATAAAAAAATCCAAGAGGATAGAATCCAGGTAGAACTCAATGTCCAGGACAGAGTAAGTATATAATAAAAAGGCTTAAACATTATGGAATATTAATATTAACCCATTTTATTATATATATATATATATATATATATATATATATATATATATATATGTATGTGTGTGTGTGTGTGTGTGTTAGGGGGTAGTATAATGGATTTAATTTATAATGAAGGAGTAACTGTTTTTAACATTTCATACAAACACACGTGTGTGTGTGTGTGTGTAATTCTGGTCGGCTGACGATCGATGTAGCGTGAAACTACAGTAACTGCCTGTGTAACGGCTTTTTATGTGGTTTCGTAATTGCATTGATTGATTCATACATTTTTTACGATTTGTCAACCTTTTGTAGTTTATGTAAAACCAGATTGTAAGAAAATTCTATGTGGGGGTGTAATAATAGTTTTAATGAATAAATTTCTTCCTAAGACCCCTATGTTTGTGGGGAGAAAGGTGAACTCTTACCTTTCCTAAGGTTATTTGTGCTTAAGTATATATAATAAACACACCAGAAATTGAAACTTGGCCTCCCGATTAAAAATTCTGAGCTATTATCCATTACACCACACGCACATCCAAGCATGCAGGCTTTGGTATTCTCAATCAGTCACCTATATAGTTTTCTAACCAGGTTCGATCGTACATAAACCTGTGTTTCAACGTGATGTGGCCGTAAGCGTAGCGTAATTGCAATGTATAGTTATTATAATGGAATCGTATTTTCAAATCAGAGTGTTTTATAGTAATTTACACGCAAATACACTTGGGAAATATATGAGTCCATAGATAGGCGAACTTGTGGCACACTATTTGCATAAGTTCTCGCTATTCAGGTCTTTTTAAACGTGTGGTTGGCTCTGTTCAAAATATCTCCACTATCGCGTCTTAAACTGATTGACGTGGAGCGACTACGTGTACTGCAAGGAAAGTTGGATTACAGTGTCGAGCCAGAAGTTTTTTCTCAAAGACCATCTTGCAAATTTACAGATCTATCCTTCGTCAGTGTACTGGGTACTGCTGCAAGATATGGTCTGCTACTCCTTCTATTCATCTTGAGATGCTTGACAAAATACAAAGAAATATACGTAATGAAATCGATCTCGACTTGGCATCTCGATTTCAGTCACTTTCTCAACGATATGAAGTGGCTTCCCTCTGTCTTTTCTGCAAATATATTCATGGCAACTGCCCTGACGAGCTTTTGACCCTACTGCGCCAACTACATTAATTTAAGCGTGCTACAGGCATTTAGGTCCCGCCCGTTTACTGTTGAAATAACTAAATGCTTCCGTTTACTTGCTTCCCTGATAACTACAATCTTCAAAATTTTAAGTGCAACGTCAATCGCCATCTTCCGTCTTCTTGATCTATATTAATTTTTTGTCCATTCCTCAATCTTCTCTATTCTCAGTTTTCTATTTGTTTCACTTTCACTTTCACTCCCTGTAATCCTCTGCGTGCTAGTAACGTCATTAGCTCTCTATCTTCTTACGTTGTGGAACAAGTGGATATTTCACCGTTCATTACAATCACAATTTCTTCAAATCTAGAGTAAACAGGTACATATTCTGCATATCCTGATGACATGCAACTATAGCTCACTCATTGAGCGTCTTCACACTATCATTCAGAACACTCTACCTTGAGTTACTCCTTTATATATAAAATAAATAAATCCTAATGAGCCAGGTACTATCTACGTAGGTTTCACCACATGGGATCATCAGGATGAACTGGCTATTTATGAATAACAAGCAAATAAGATGGAAAAAAGGAAAAAAATATTAAAATAAAAACACTATAAAAGGTTAACTGGTTAATAACGATAGAGTAGGTGCAAGCATGTTTTTTCTCGGAGTAAAGAATCTCTCTGACTTCATAAATAACTGTCGACTAGATTCCGCGTAAGGTATATTTCAAATTTGGATCCTATATTCTCATCAGGATGTAAGACGGTGGCATTTCTTTTACAGGTGGTGGTTTATATATCAGTCTATCATATGTTGTTTTTTTTCCAACGTGCATACGTTCCAAGTACAGTTACGTCGATCACGTATCGACCTGTAAGCCACTGACATCCTATGAAGCGTGGATTTGCATTAAGTGTCCCCAAACCATCTCTCAGGGCAACCTGTCGATGCACCTGGTTTCCTCGAAGGAAACTCAGTTGAAATTCACTTGCGGTTAGTCATATATAAAAAAAATATTTTATAATTTAGTAGAAAGATTCCTGGCGAAGTAGACTTGGTAAATCAAGAATTGATGGAAATGTTTCAGGAACAAAGACAGACTAATTTTCAAATCTAGTAGTTTGCGTACTCGCTTGTCTCTATTAACAGAATGACAAGCAAAACGATTTTAATAAGTAAAGATGTCGATTGCTGATATCTTCAGCATGCAAGTAGGTAATGTCATTGTAAACAAAGAATTAATATGGATGTTTTTATGAATTCATAAGAGCACAATATATATATATATATTTACTTATTCTTCTCGCTCTCTCTCTCTCTCCATATATATATATATATATGTGGAGAGAGAGAGAGAGAGAGCGAGAAGAAGAAGTAAATAGCGGCGTTGATTGAGCATGGTTCGTATTCTAGTAGAAACCGTTACATTCACTTACGTTCTAATACCCCTGAAAAAGGTATGAATCCTCTTCTTCTCCCTTCCCCAAGCTCTGGGTAAATAGCAGGACAGACCTGATTCTATAGCATTGGATGGCAACTGGTCCACCGCAGAAAGAAATTGCAACCTACTGCGGGAAAAATCTGCTTCATTAGTTATGTACCGAATATATATATATATATATATATATATATATATATATATATATATATATATATATATATATATATATAAGGCCTTATATATATATATATATATATATATATATATATATATATATATATATATATATATATAAGGCCTTATATATATATATATATATATATATATATATATATATATATATATATATATATATATATATATATATATATATAAGGCCTGTTTTGGTTCGTTTTAGTTTTGTGGATACTATTTGATCATCGGAAAGATGAGCTGCAAAAAAAAAAAAAATTAAATGCACTGGCAGTTCACCGTAATACACATAACCATAATTTCAACTTAATATTAGGCTGGTGCAAAAATAATGACGTAATAATGTCCTTTTTGACGTTAAAAAATACGTCAAAAAACGACATTATTACGTCATTATTTTTGCACCAACCTAATAAATACTTTTTAGATTATTTTCATTGTTCGGACTGCTGTCCTCATCTTTATTACCATGTTCACGACCTTTCGGACGTTGAACTCTCCGGCCTACTTCAGGTGACAGGAATTTCAAAACGAAGTTTTTATTTCGTCCAATAAAGATGAAGACAACAGCCCGAACAATGTAAAAAATTTAAATAATTTATATACCTCATCTCAGAAATATAGACAGATATTAAGTTTTGATCAGGAGAGAAAAGGATTCATTAAGGACAAAATATACTGAGGGAACTCTAATCTCCAAATTCTCGAGAATATACAAAAGAGCTGGTACATGAATAATATATATTGGCTGCGATATATATATAGTTGTGTGGTAGGGTACCTCGAGGTGACGTAATGGTTAGAAAGCTCTTCTCGCTTGAACCATTACGACTGAGTAGTGAGTTCGATCCTCACAGGGTGACCCTTAATTTCAGCCTTGTACCACATCTAAGCTACGATTGGAAAATCACTGGGGCACCTTGAAGCGATGCAATGGTTAGTAGGCTTGTCTTACTAGAACAATTGTGACTGAGTTAGTGAGTTCGATCCTCTCTGGGTGCCCCATACTTTCGGCCTTGTACCACATATGTGCTACGCTTGGAAAATTGCTATATAATTATGTGCTATTGGCAAGAGACGTTGAAGACTTATTTTAGACTTAGTAGCACAATGCGGTATGCTAGCTAAAAGAGAAAAACAGGGATCTATTCGATGGGGCTTGATTTATAATCCAACGGGCAGCAACGCCTGAAATATATATGTATACTTAGGCAGCATATATTCAGTCAACCAACTTTGATTAAGTTATTTAGAGGTATTATGCCTATTTATTTTGGAAGTTAAAAAAAAATTAAATAAATTTAATTTTTCGAATTTAAAACGCTGTAAACGAGCAGTGAAGAATATTTTGAATTCACGGTGCTAGTTTGTACACATCGACAGACAATTTAACTCACTGAAGCTGGTCTAAGATGCGAAAGTACTTGGGAAAATAAAAATTTTCTACAGCCACCAAGAATTGAAATTTTGGACTAAAATAAATAAAAAAAATAGATATAACTCGTCTAAGTTATTTAACCAAACTTGGTTGAATATATATATATATATATATATATATATATATATATATATATATATATATATATATATATATATGTATATATATATATATATAAAATATATATATAATAAAAAGGCTTACACACTAATATTCCATCGCCATAATTTATTCCATTGGAATCGTAAATACGATCCAATTCATCAGACCTACAAATTCAAAAAGAAAACAGAAAAAAACCTACTCCGGAAATAAAAATAGAATTTAGAGAGAGTGTAAGTATGAGAGTGTGGGACGAATGTTAGAGCTAAAGAGAGGGGTAACAGACGAGAGAAGGTGGGAGATTAAACCTTAATAGAGAGGTGAGTAGAAGAGGTTTATGTGAGAGAAATATGAATGTTGTCGGATGTCTAATACATTAAAGATGTAACCTTGAATAAATTTCGTGGTGACATACACACACCATATATATGTATATATATATATATATATATGTGTGTATGTGTGTATGTGTGTGTGTATGTGTGTGTGTGTGTGTGTGTAGAGAGAGTTATATTATAAATTATATAAACATGCCAGAATGTTTTATATATCCAAGCGGTTTTAGCTATACATTTTGCCATTATCCAGAAGGGATTTTATTTGTGTTTGAACTGAATATATATGAATTGTTTTGTGCATGTATCTAGAGCTATAGGCCGCCCGGGGTATGAGGATAAACTACATCCCCACCCTAGGTAAGACGATAAACTACGTCCAACACCAAGACATCTGATCAGGAGGTTTTGAGGAGCGTGGAACCATCACTTAATTGCTGGTGTTCCCAGGTCGACCCTGACCCGGGGTGGTAGCACCTGTTAGGGTCCTAGCTATCGGCAAATGGTTAACCTCCAAACTGGGATAAAAACACTATGAAAGTGTAAAAATAGTTTTAAATACGAGAAATACTTTGTATAAACATTATTACCAGCAATACATTTTTGAAAAACAAATTTTACCAGCAATAGATTTTTTGAAAAAAAAAATATTACCAATGAAGGAAAATTCTTACCAGAAGTAGATTTTTGAATGAAAAAATATTACCAGGAATAGATTTTTTTTTTTAATATATTACGAACAATGAAAATTTTGTCGGCATTAAATAACCCATTGAGGTTGATATGCCGTGAAAGAAAAAAAAAAACAAACTATAGGAATGTTTTATTTTCCAAAAACGGTCAGGACATTATGGCCGTGTTCATAGTTGATATTATTACTGAGTGTTGGCTTTTTGTTTTTATTAATCATGCTTCCATTAATTTTAGCATTTTTTAAAATGTTGATATTTACATTATCAACAAGTATTTTACGGATAGATTTTGGTATTATCCATGTGCATTTAAATGTAATCTAATTGAGCTATGGTCAGAGAGATTTAACGTGAGTCTTCTTGTAAAGCATGTAGTATATCTTATATATAAAGCAGAGTGTATGTGTGTGAGTTTGTGCGAATGCTCAGTACGGCAACAGCATAAAAACGGAAACTGGGTCTGTGGACATTGAAGAAATACAAATATGCCTTGGCAAGTCGTCTGCAATAGGGGTTGGTTATAGAGAAAAGGGACTTTCGGAAATGAACGCTGATTCTTGCTGTATTTATATAATTACACACACACACACACGCACACACAGACATACGTATATATATATATATATATATATATATATACATATATATATATATATATATATATATATATATATATATATATGTATATATGTATATATATATATATATATATATATATATATATATATATATATATATATATAAGGCTTAAACACTAATATTCCATGGTCATAATTTATTCCATTGGAATCGTAAATACGATCCAATTCATCAGACCTACAAATTCAAATTTACGATTCCAATGGAATAAATTTACGATTCCAATGGAATAAATTATGACCATGGAATATTAGTGTTTAAGCCTTTTTATTATATTCTTACTCTGTCCTGGACATTGAGTTCTACCTGGATTTTATCCTCTCGGAAATTTTTTTATTCTAAAATATACATGTGTATATATGCACCTGTGGATTTTGCATATATATGTATATTTACCACTAATATTATCTATATATATATATATATATATATATATATATATATATATATATATATATATATATATATTAAGCAATATTCACATCAATTTGAATTAGAGAGTACCAGATAATAAAATAATTAAACCATATATATATATATATATATATATATATATATATATATATATATATATATATATATATATGTATGTATGTTTGTATGTATGTATATATACAGGTAAGATGAAAACTAATAGAATACAATTTCAACGTTCGTAACATTTTAGTTAAAAGATGGCTCTTTCTTTATTTTATGATATTACATGGAAAACATGTCAAAATCGCTACACAATTGCAGTCGTGTTTCAATGCGTATCAACGCATTTCATCAGGCAATTGTGCACTTATACGTGTCATTCGCAGACAGTACTACTTCGCAACTCTTCAGTGCGTATGGATATCCGAATGCCTCAAGCCAGGATTGAAACACAACCGATTTGGTGTTGGTCACAGTTTCTACTACTGAGCTATCTTCAGTCGACAGAATGAGGCAACTAAATCTAGTATTGTTTTTACAAATGTAAACAAACAAATGTCAATTAACCTGAGTGTTCCATTCATTTTACTGAAGAGCTTCACATTATATATATATATATATATATATTAAACATTTCTTTCACTCGTTTACACAATGTAAACAAATGGTGTATTTCCCCCCCTTTTCCACTTGATCAATAGAGAATGTTTCATTATTTGTGAGGCATTGGCAGAGTGTAAAGGTCGTGCGAATTAACGAAAGGACACACAATTTTAAGAGGATTATTATTATTATTATTGTTGTTGTTTTTGTTGATAACGCATATTGAATAATTTATACGCACTTTAAAGCACTCTTCTCTCTGATGAAATAGATAACATTGGAACAGCGTGTAACTTTAGAAAGCATTTTTTTTCATACAAAAGAAACAATCCCTATTAAAATCTTTCTAATTTTATTTAATAAAATCTACTTAATGTTTTAATGGTTATGTCTCCGCGAACATTTCATCCACGAATAGCTGTAAACGATTACGAAGCAGGGAAACATTTTAGTGAAGCGGACCCACCTATGATAAATGGCTGCACCCCATGCTATAATATAATCACAACCCATGAGTTCAAAACAACTTTTAGTCTGACTCATTGGACCACGCCTCATATTGGCAGTTCTACAATTAGCGACGACATGAACGCAAGTGAGTCACAGTATCCGATGTCGAAGTGATATCAGGCGCACTCGCTACGCCGATTAGTATTGTTTGATCACAGCATTGTGCAGACTGGGAATGTCTTCCATTAGATATGACCACTTAAAAGGGGATACTGTAGATCGAGTTATATCGAATGATCTCGCAGTTTCCGAAGAAATACAATGTTCCGTCTCTATGGCCCTTGGCATCATGGTTAATTCGACCTCCCATCACAATGTCTTGTCGTTTGCATCCTCGTTACAATTCAGACTAACTCAGTAGATCTCATAACTCAACTGGAATAGGTTTGAGCATTCCCATGATGACAGTATAGAGTGACGCCACCTACCATTATTACGAGAGAATAGGTTAATACGGACAATAAATGTTTAGTCTCATTCATATTATTTCCTTGGGACCTCGCACATTTATACTAGCGTCATAATAGTCTATTGTTCAAATTTAAAATTCGATATACGAATCTCTGTAAGCTGCCTGGCATAAGACACGAAGAAGCTATTCACTATGCCATAATGAATACGACGTACTAAACACTCCCATTCACCGGCGTCTTCCGTCATTAGCGATTATCGTTTCACACATGCGCACTACGTTTTCTAGTTGATTACCAAGTTACATCACGATCGAAAAAAGGTTCCTCGTGATATATTCAATATGGTTGAGATGTTTGTTAATGACCTTTCATTGTCTGTAGACATTTGAAAATATTAAATCTCTAAATCAAACACAGAAATAGACCAGCAGGGCCTCCGTGGCAGGGTACTGAAAGAATTCAAGAAAAATGGACGAACGATCATCTGTAAAAAAAATATGTTTGATAATTTTTTATGCGTAACTTCGACGTGGCCGAAAGTTCGGATAGAACTCACTCGTACTTGCTTTAGTCGTGCTAGCTTGCTAACCATTACCCCACGTCATGGTGCCCGAGATGACGGAAATGTATCGTCAGCAAAAATGGAAATATGAAAGACAAACAAACCAAGACGCTATCTAAGAATTGGAGATATCAACATAAATCAAGTGTGATACTATTTATTGTTGCCAAGTTAAAATAAAATCTAAGAAATTTTTCTTATCAATAGAAAGTGTTATGTGCATTGAAATGAGAAGGGTTAATACCAAAAATCACGTAGGGAGAATTGAGGATTTAATTCACACATAAACGACTTGAGTTGCATTTCGTGCAGTTTGAATAATGGAAAAGTGACGCAGACTTAGGGGACAATGTTGATTGACACACAGCTGCAAATGCAAGCTGCAAAACGAAAATTTCATTTTACGTAAATAACGAATTTGGAGTTGATTTCCCTCGTTGAAATTTGAAATAACTGGAGGGGGTGAATAAGCCACCCAAGCTCACTGAGGAGATTTAGTGAGAGGAATTATTGGAGAAAGTGGAAGAAGGGAATTCCCTAAAATTATCGAATTCTCTTACTTGGCCAGTTTAGTCGAATGTCAATAAATACAAAAGTTTAAAAATCTGAGAAGTGTATTAATAGAGATGATCTTCTCAGCGTAGCTTAGATGTGGCACAAGACAGAAATTATGGGGCACTCAGTGAGGATCGTACTCATTACTCAGGTGTAATAGTGAGACAAGCTTGCTAACTATTAGACAACGTTGGGGTGACAAAGATGACTGAAATATATCGTCAGCAAAAAAAAAAATATATGATAAAACAACACATCAAGAATTTATCTAAAAATTGGAGATGTCAACATATAACAAGTACAGAAGATTAGATATTATTAGATATAAGTATATTAAGAGAGGAAGGAACATAAGTCACCGAAATATGAACATAATTTGTTGCCATATTTATCACAACGTTTCGGCCGTTGTACGCTCCGGCCTTCTTCAGGTGGTTGGAATGTAAAATTGAACCCTTTATTTCGCTCGCTGGGGTAGCCTGTTCCAATGGATGTCAGTTATCAGTTATCTCTTGTTAATTCCCCTCTCCAAGTTCTACACTGACGTGATTTTTGTTGCACGCTCTCGAGGTTTTCGGTCAAGTTGTTGCAAAAAGTTATTGGGTTCATGTCAGGAATTTGGGTTGCTCATAGTAGTGATTTGATTCCTTGCAATATTTTCCAGGCTTTTGCTACTTTGCTCGTATCACATGGTCGTCCATCGACTTGAAAAAAGTGGACATTCTTGTCAATCTGATTGATGGTGGGAGTACTCCTTTCTCTAAGAGTTGACAGTATCTTAGACCATTCAACCGCTCGTCAACAAGAATGAGCTCAGATTTCCCTCGAAACCAGACAGCGCCCCACACCATTACTCTAATCCCTCCATGTTTCACGGTCGCCTGCATTCAGTGTTCCAAGTCTCATTCTAATTTCTCCAAACATAAAACTTTCTCGAATTCGAATATTGGCAGAATTTACTTTCATCTGATCAAATACAGACTGCCAAAATTTATAATCTTTCCTCTCGAATTCTCTTGCCTAATCCATACACCTGTTCCTGTTAATCTCTGAAATCAAGGGTTTCTTTATTGCAACTCTTTTTTGATAGCCTAGCTCTTTCAGAATATTTCTCACCACATATGGCAACATTTCCATGCTGCTGGCGACATCTTTGACACTCGGAAGACAGTTTCTGATGACTCCCCTCTTCAGTGCCATTCGCTCAGAGACGATGTTTGTTCTTGATGAACGTTGTTCCACAGGACAATGGCCTTCTTGGAATATTATTAAGTATTTGATGATTAAACTGGAGAAACCAAGCAAATTCGTTATTTGACGTACAACATTGATGCCATCCTATTATTTTCCCTCGTTGAAATTCACTAATTTCCGTGAACTTTCATTACAAAATATAAGTCAACTATCGTTCATAGATAAAAGTAGCTTGATACTAACATGGTATTGCCTGAAAAAAGAAGAGATGTTATTACACAAGCCAAAATTACTGTAAACAAGTGTGTTTAAAATCTGTATCATGAGTCTAATTCTTTCTTTCTTTCTTTCTTTCTTTCTTTATTTATTTATTTATTTATATTTAACCAGCTGGTGATATATCTATAATGAGACTAATTTTCTCTATATATATATTTAGAGAATGGATTAAATCCGACAGATTGTTATTTTTAATTTTATTTAAACTTTATTTTTGATGGATACTCTTATTCGAATAGAAGCCCTGTTTTTTTTAATGAAACATTATTTTTTATCCATCTACAACTACCGGCGTGAATATTCGAGAAATAATGACATACTACAGAATTACAAAAAAGAAATACGGTTCGTCATTAAATGACCCATGAGGTGTTGATATACCGTTAAACAAACAAACAAACAAACGAAAACGGATCATTTTTCTAAAGCTTATTTTGGGAGATATTTTAGCAATTATTTAATAGAAATAATGTTCAAATTAAAATAGATTTTCATAAATGGGACGATAAAACCACTGAGAAGCGTGGACTAAAAAGTGGTAACTTAGTATGTAATGATCGACGAATTAAAGGTGAAGGTGAAAGGTCAAGAACTCCAGTTTTAAATTCTCTGTATAAAAAGGCAATGAAAATATTTCATCACTTCCTGTGATTTCTTATACACGGAAGCCATGTTCAGGTTTGGATTTAGAAAGACAACTGCCGAATTTCTAAATGTCTCTAAACCAAAACTTAATACGAAATATTGGATTTATAATATTCATTTGATTCATCCAAGAAACTATCAGAATAGAATATTTTGGGGGAGATATACGATAGCAAATATCTTCTCTTTTTTGTTTTTTTTTGACAATGTACCGTATTTTCTTTTATGGTTGCCTCAGTACAAGACACTGCTAATTAAGTCCCAGCGTAACTTTGAATGTTGGATAATTAAAGCCCATTGACAGGGATCATCTCTAATTTAGTAGGTATCATTATCCGTTGTACAAATGATCATACTAGATGAACATGCACTTAAGGAAAGGTCATAGATTCAATGCATGCAACGGTGAACCCCGTAATATTTACGTTAATCAGATCCCTTTATATCTTCCTACAAAAGTAGATTTGAAATGTCATTTTATATCTCTATCAGAGTGCACATATATTTTAACTGTCTGTTTCCATGCACACAAGTCAAAAATCTTGTTTAACCTAGCCTCCTCTCTCTCTCCCCCTAACTCACTATCTCTCTCGCTCTCTCTCCCCATATATATATATATATATATATATATATATATATATATATATATATATATGTATGTATATATATACATGTTTCATCTATTGGTCAATTAATCTCCGATTTTGGAAGCATATTTTTTATTCAAGCATGTTTGGTTAAATAATGTAGACATATTTATTTTAGTTTTAATCCTTTTAAGTCCGTGAATTAATTTTTGGGTTGACGTAGAAAAATGATTAAGAAAAAATCCAAAATTTTCTTTCATATACTTTTTATTTACCAAAGTACTTTCAACCTCATCTGAGTCCATCTTCAGGAGTTGCATATCTATGGATGTGTTATGCGTTAACACAGTAAATTCAAAATGTGTTTTCACCGCTATGCAAGTGATTTTTTAAAAAAAAATTTTTTAATAGTACTTTTTTTTTATTTTAGTATTTTTATATAACAATTTGTTGCTACAAACATTTAAAAACTTCGTCGCTATTCCCGTAGTCGTCTTTATTTACTTTTGGTCGCAAATGTGTTATGTAAAGAGTTTCCGGTATTTTAAGTCTTTAAGCTTATTATCTTGATGAAGCACGCATTTATTTTCGAATAATATGTGTCTAAACAGAATGGGGAATACTGTTTTGTCTACACCATTGATTAAATAAATCGTTATTTATTCACCAGGATGTGTACTTAATTTCACAAATATACGGTTGATCATATCTCTTTAGCTCATTTCTATATCTATATCTATACATTGCTTTTTTATGTTGCTCTTAGGTGTATACCTATTATATATTTTACCATATACGTCATTGAAATATGGAATCTTTTATTCTGGACTACTCCGCGAAAAACATCATCGTTCTTGAAAGGAGCCATTATGAACTCATCATTTTAAATAAAATAATGTCCTTAGTAGAATAAGATGGAAAATGTTCTTCGCCAAAAAAGACCACTGCAATGCTTTTTCCATCTTTGGTTTTATGTCCCAGAAAACTTCACGTAGCAATGACCTACTGTTTGCTTTCGAAAAAGAAGACTCACTCTCTGCAATAAATAGAATAAAAATGTACCACCTTCTATAATAAGCTACAGAGGAATATAAAAAAAGACCTTACCAATATACGTAAAAACAACACGGTCATTATAAAGTCTGATAAAACGAGAAACCACGACTTTTTTAACGTCGGTGATTACCACTGGGCTATCTGCAAAGAGGTCAACGAAACATATAAGAAATCCCCATCGGAATAGCAAAATAATATTAATATGGGGGCAAAAATAATATACTGTAAACTCAAAAGCGACAGAAACTACACATGCAACAGACTTTCATCAGATTTAAGGACCATAAGGATACTTTTGCCAATAATCCACAGTTTCGATTGCCTAACCCTTTCAAAAACAACATAGTGAAAATCAACATGGCTATACTCGAACGAGCCTGCAAATATGCTCAGGATCAACCAAAAGAGAAATACAAAAGATACCATCAAATTGTTCACAAAAGTAAAACCGACTGCCCCTTTGTGCAATTTGAGATTTCTAATTTCTATCTATAAATTACAGAAGACCTACTAGAGTCGGCTATAAACCGGGACAAAAATTATTACACCATAGCTGACCAGGACATTAACATCATCCAACAAGCCCAGAGACCCATTTTGCTTCACGATGGTTCCATGTCGGCCCAAAATGACAACCCAAACTTCATAGCAATGAGAGCGTTGGATTCTGCAGAGCTTGGTGGATCGTTGGTATATTACTAGTATTGAAACTAAGATATACTTTTCATAGCAACAAGACTGCTCTGTAAAGAGGTGACGGAGTTATTCACCTATGTATACCCCCACCAAAAAAAAAGAAAAAGCACTCGCCTAAGAAAACTTATTTAATTCTTCAAGGACCATGGAATAAATATCACAACGCTAATGTCAAAGTGATTAACTTTCTGGATGCCTTGTTTGATCTACTCAAGGGGAATATAAAAGCGTTTCACTAAGGACCTTTACAATCATGAATACATTAGCAAAGAAACTGACGATCGCTAAGAAATTTTAAATAATTTGTCCAATCCAGCTCAACATAGGATGTCTTCTTACTATCGTAATAAAGTTATTTTCGACAAATATAAATCTAAATATGTAGATGCACATATAAGGCTGGATAAAATAAATGTACATTTCGATTCCCCCACCTCCAACGATACATTTATAATTAACCCTTAATTTTCTCCTCTTCCCCCTTATACTTTTCTTCTCCTTCGTTCTTCAAATGTTTCTCCACCTTTTCTATAACACCCAGCTTTCATTAGATTCTATTTAAAGCGTTCGGGAGTCATTTAATAAAAAAAGTATATATATATATATATATATATATATATATATATATATATATATATATATATATATATACTTTAAAAATTAGGAGATCAATCGATATATATTATATATTATAATTAGTTTTTAATATATTATATACTATAATTATTTAAAAAAAATATGTTTCCTTCGCTACATAAGAGTTCTGATATTTCAAAAATGAGAGGCGAAAACCTCAATATAATTATTGAAATTAAACTGAGTAAAAGTATCATATATTGACGTTTTCGGCTCTTCTTTTTTAAAAAATAACTATAATTTAAGCTCTACTTCTGTATGGAGCACTGTTTTTTATAAATAAAAACAAAAATACCAAAGAAATCTGCATTATTTACCTAACGTGTTCTTTATTATTTTTCTACATATTTGAGCACACACACACACACTTACACACACACACACACACTCACACACACACACACACACACACACACACACACACATATATATATATATATATATATATATATATATATATATATATATATATATATATATATCCGCGGACCTGGTTTTCTTTCTGATGAGATGAACATCTCGGTGTTCTTGAAATAAAAATTACAAACGAAATGGATAATTAAAATCTCCATCTTCTTATTATCATTACACACAGACACACACACACACATATATATTTGTAAGAATATATACATATATATATATATATATATATATATATATATATATGTATATCAGAAAATATATATACATACATACATACATATATATATATATATATATATATATATATATATATATACATATATATATATATATATATATATATATATATATATATACATACACACACACACATTAGAAAACAACTTGTTTAATTCCTCAAGGACCATGGAATAATAATCACAATTAACGCAATATTCAAATACCACAGCACCATCTAAATTCTTCTGGAAAATTAAGACAGATAATTACGCACCTCTAGTAAATTGGAAACTCATTGCTAAGACTAAACCTTTTACCATCAACAAAGCAAGTATACTTTGTTCCTCATAGAAAAACTATTTTGAAATACTTCAATAATCATAAATTACTGAGCAAGTGTACTGAGCCTATGTCCACATGTTTTCATGGATGGGCTCTTTTCTCAAATATATTTCGATGCTGGTTAAAGCAATTGACTAACTAACTGATTTGATACATCCACTGACCTGCCTCTAATATCTTTTTTTTTTATATTCAGATACCTTCCTAGCAGTAAGATGATATTTTGTTATTTTGAAATAGAAAATTTCTATGCTCCGCGACCGTTATCGTCGAATAGCAATTTTCTATTTCAAAATACAAAATATCAGATTTGACGGTGGATATGATTGTTTCATGTCTATATAACCACTATGAGGATGGCACCTGTGAACTGAAAGCTTAGGACAAAGTTAATAAAAAAATATCCATATCTTGGACAATTTTGTCTTTATTTTCACCAGAAGTTAAAGCAAACATTACAACGGCTCATGACCAGACATAAAGACATTCATTGTATGTTATATTTCATAATAATAATAATAATAATAATAATAATAATAATAATAATAATATATATATATATATATATATATATATATATATTTATACAAGTCTGATTGAATAAATTACAGACATTATGTGTCCTAATTTTTAATAAAATCCGTTCACACTCCCGAAAGATGAATGATAAAAATTGAAAGTACTTGAGAAATGAAAATAAAAGAAATTTAAACAGTTTTAGCACATTTCTCTCATCCTTTAACATCAATACAAGCAAGGTTATTTGTGAATATGTACGTATTTTATTAAAAATCATGTCTGTAATTTATTGTCAGACTTGTCTGAATGTGAATTTACTGCATAAATACGCAAATTATATATATATATATATATATATATATATATATATATATATAATAACGATATATATTTTTATATATGTAGAACAATACTGGGAAAAATTCCTGTACAATTCAGTGGATAACCTTTACTTGTGGCGCGTTTCGTTCTTTAGAACTTCATCGGTCTAAATGTTTTCGTCCAATGAAGTCTTGAAGTCTTCAAGGACGAAATGCATCATCAGTCAACCTTTTCTCCTTTGTCATCCCAAACGTATTCCAACGCTGAGTTGCCATTTGTATGATTCTATGCGTGTGTATTTGTGTGTGTATTTGTATGTGGTGTGTGAATGCGCGTATGTAGTAGATATGGAACTTTATGCAACTCCATGGATTTACATATACGCTATTGTATAAAAGGGGAAAATATATTCGACCAAATATATATGTAAGGGAGAGTGTAATTGTGTCCGAGCAGAACGACAGGCATATATATATATATATATATATATATATATATATATATATATATATATATATATATATATATATATATATATATGTATATACGCGTTCATGTAAAACGCATGTCGCATAAAAGCAATTCAACTATAATGGAAACTTTGTTCACACCTGTCTCAAAGGAAATCTATACGGAATCGGTCAAAGTTTGGACCAAACTACACAGCTTTGAAATTTCGATAAAAATTCCACAGAATCAAAGAGACACACTCTTGTAGTTCGTCTTTGATAATTAGTTTTGGTTCGAAAACCAGTGAAAAAAACTGAACTTTGGCAAAACGCTGACAATATTGCATATCTTTCACAGTCTCAGAAGAATCTTGCAACGGAGTTTCTATTCAATTATTTATATGGTTAAAGGCATCGTATTTTCACGGCGGTTAGTCGGTTACTATGACTCTCTTGTTATCAAGTGCTCGGTCCTTCATGCTTTATTTAAAGCATTCCAAGGAACAAGTCTTAAGATAAACCTTTCCAAATTAGAAATCAGCATCTGAATGGTCGTGAAAGCAGTGAGGGTGTATAATCTGTTAATCATTTCACCCTAAGCAAAGTGATATTGCCACTAAGATGCAAAAAGTTACTGAAAATCGATTAGACTGAAAAGGCTTTGGTGATGAGAAAGGAGAAAAACAGATCAGAGTTTAGGAAGTCAGAACTTTGCGATTGATGGTGGATTTAAATTTTTCAAGATTGTTGGTAGAGAAACAAGAAACAGATCCTAGATTTGAAGAGGATGAGTTTGTAGCGATTGAGGGGGCATGTTGCGTAAAGTTGCGGTTCAGGCGAAGAGACTGTTCGAATAGAGTTTCCTTCTTACTAATGAAATGCGAAAGGAATAAGGATGTTGATGCATTTTTCATTGTGTAAACATTAAGTTGTATAATATTATTGTTAATCATTACACTCCATGCATGGTACGTCTTGGGCAAGACGATAAACTACATCCGCGCTCTGGGTAAGACGATAAACTACATCCACGACCTGGTATCTCGATGAACAAAATCCGTGTCCTAGGTGTCATGATAAAGGACATCCACGTCCTGGTTAAGACGGTAAACTACATCAGTCTCCTGGGTAAGACGATAAACTACGTCCATCAGCAAGGCCTCTTATTAAGAGGTTTTAAGGATTGTGGAACCGCCTCTTAATTGCTGGTGTTTCCAGGTTCACCATGGACGGTGGTGATGCACTTGTTGGGGTCCCAGCTATGGGCAAATAGTTAACCTCCAAATTGGGATAAAACACTATAAAAGTGTAAAATATGTTTTTAATACCATAATATTCTTTGTAAAGTATTATTACTAGCAATACATTATTATCAGCTATACATTTTTGAAAAAAATATTACCAGCAATAGGTTTTTAAGAAAAAACTTCGTTGGTAGATTTGGAACATCGTTTTTCGAATGCATTCTTTCGTAATTGTTGTCGTATCTGAGTGAGTGTGTAGTTATGCGTGATTAGTCGAAACATTACTTATTAATTCATCTATGTCACACATTAAATTCGTCCAGTTAACTGATATTTCTGTCAAAATTAATGATTGTGAGGGTTTATTTAATATTAAGACCATTTTTTTTAGTTTTTTGTGTATATAGTATCATGCATATCTCTATCTATAAAAGACAGGATGTGTGTGTGTAACGAATGTACGGCCGCAATTTTCGACAGATTTGCACCAAAATTTACATGCAAATGCTCCAAGTTAGCAGGAAGGCCAAGACCAACTTTTCATTTCCTAACTCCCATCGATAGTGGAAATAATCGATTTTTTCATGCCTCTAGGCCGTTTTCATGTAGTTTGCTGCCATTTTCTACTGGCCAGAGTGAGAGCCAACAGCTGACTGACACAAATGTTAACTAGCATATCTTAAATCTGCATGGCACTTTACACCAATTGGCTCATTCGCTTGCTTAAACTCAACGTTGATTCTGATTCCGCAGAACTGGGTTGGATATAAAAAAGTATTTGTTGTTGACATTCTTTTTTCATTCGGTTTTTCCAGTTACGGGTCCTTTTTTAAAGCTGATCATTTTGTGTTCATTTTGTTTAGTTCTTTTTTCGTAACAGATTTAATGTTTAGTATAGAGCTTATAAAAAAATCGCAGTGTGAGATAGGCAAGAAGTAAGGCATGTAGCAACATCATCACGGCAAAGGACACTCCTTTAAAGGCAAGGAAGGGCAAAAATATTTTAAGTGATAGCGATTGATGTATGAGACGTACAATTTTTGAATCAAGCACGGGAAACACCGGGTCATGCTGCTAGTTGTAAATATTCAATGGGGTTTTCATTTTTAAATGTTGTTTTCTCCCCATCCAGATAAATCGTACATATGGAGATTAGTTTATAGAGACTTGATGTATCATGGTGCTTGTTTTAAGAATAGTAAGTAAGAATATGGAATTTTGGTGCAAAGAATATTGTATATTTTATTTGATTATGGCTCGATAATTTTAAGATAAGACAGATGATGGTCAGACTTCTCCATCCCTACTTTTGAATCGTGTGCACATTTTTTTGAATTTTATACAAAAATAAATATTAGTCGATTTGAGTCGGGCAATTCGGTGTCTGGCTTATGACTGACAACAACTTCTGGCAGAGTGTAACTATGTCAGTGTTCTGTTTACGGATAGAGATCTGACTGGGAAAAAAACAGACAAGAAAATTGTCCGTTCTCCCGCAGTTGTAGGGAATGGGTAAATTTTGGAGCAGCGGCCCGTGTGTTGTCCCTCGGGATTCTCACTTTAAACTCTACCCTGTGTCGCATCCCGTCTCAATGGGGAGGCATGAGTAAATACCTAGCCGTTTACAGTCGGTCTTCAGGCAAACACAATAGAGGCCTCACGGCAAGTAACATTAGTATTACCTAGAGAGACTCCTTATACGAAGTACGTTATATAAGTAAGAGCGTGTTATAACAATCGCCGTAAAATAGTGTCATTATAATAGATAGATAGATAGATAGATAGATAGATTTGCGTAGAATTGTAAATAATTCACAGCGTTTTAGATTAGTTAACAATCCCCGTCGACATGCATACATCACACGTTCCTTTAGCAATATTTACCGCTCACACAATAGGAATTGCATCTGCTATCAGCATATTCTGAGAATGTTTTATTGTATTACGATATCTCTCCATACTTAAGCATTACACAGTTTGAACACGCAGGATTCACACGAGAAATAAAACTCCGTCTTGCAAGCAATGCATTTGAAAAATATCATGTTATCCTATTAGTAATATCCATATTTGGTGTCAGAACAACGTTTAGACATTAAAAGGGCAAGTCAATAAAAGATACATAATTATAAATAAGACCCATCGCAAATATTCGCAAGGTGCATAAGTTGTTTTGCCTGCTGTGTCCCTTTCAGAAGGCCACTGTTTATGACTCTCCCCAATTTCCTATATTTTATAAGCAGCTTCTTAATCTTTATCTTACTGGCGTTAGGTTTCCAACCTATTCAATAAATTGAGCGAAAAAGTTAACAAAATGTTTCACCTGCTTTAGTAGCATCCAGTATGTCCTGTGAGTGTCGGTTTCTCTAGGACTTCTTTCCACTTGATGATTATAATAAGTTTATTTGTAGTTCGTATTTAGTTTAAAACTTTCATTTTGCTAACATGCTCCCTTCGTCCTATTTTCAGCAGTCTTCGATCTCTATCCGTTCAAGTCTATTTTTTTTTCATTTGTGGGGACATTGTTCAGCAGCCACTTCCATATTGGTGTTTATCTATGACAGAGCAGTTCTGTAGACTTTTCTTTGTCCCTTACGTGATTTTCCTGTCCCCCAGTACATTATTTATTTTCTGAGAGGCATCTTCCTCTATAGTCCGATGAAGTTCTAAAGAACGAAATACGTCACAGGATTTTTTTTTTTTTTTAAAATCTTTGTCATTAATTTTCATAAAGTTTTTCTGGTATATTTTAAATCCTTTTACTTCTAACAAGGCGATAATGTTGCTAAGACGCAAAATTTGGGGCTAAATAAATTAGAAGACTTTAGAAGAAACCTCAAATCTCATCCTAAACAGGAAAAAGGATAAACCTCTTTTCCGGTCCAAAAGATGGGAAACGAGTGTGAACAGATCGATACGTGACCATATCTTCTCCTATTGAAAAAAAAAAAATATTTAAAAATAAGTTATAATAGATACAATGTCGTGGGCGGAGAATATATGTTTATCCGATCTTGCCATACTTCAACCATTGTATGGCTGGGATATATCTTATTTCTGATTTCTCGTTCTGCTAGATATTTTCTTGCATAGACCATGACTACGTCTTCACAGATTCAATCAATCCCTTCAACTGACTATATTTTTTCTCTTGCAGTCGCTCTTCTTTCTCGGCACCCGACACTATGTATATGTATATATATATATATATATATATATATATATATATATATATATATATATATATATATATATATATATATGTATGTGTGTGTGAGTGAGTGAGTGAGAGAGAGAGCAATAGATTAATAATTGCAAAATAAACATGTATAAATGGCAGTAAATATAATTTGCGTTGTATTTTTTTTTAATAGATACAATTTCGGAATTTTTGTTGCTCAGACGTTAAAAGCTTAGACTCAATTAAAATGCATGTCATTTAAGTGCATTTAATCAAATAGGCACAGTTATATATGAATAAAGACAAAGAGATAACTTACCTTAAGCGACTCGATTCGTCCCCTGTGTTACTTTATTAAAGCAAATGAAAGGAATTTAATTTGTAACACGTATTTATATACAAGAGCAAAAATGTTATTGTTTTTTTTTTTCATTTTTTTTAAAATTTAAGAACGCTCATAAATATTCATCGGGTTGAACGAATAGTCAGGCAATCGATGGAGGACGAGAAGTGACACAATTTGATGTCAAATAAACGACAGTAAATGATGTTTTTGAATTTTTAAAAATATGTATACACCGTACCTTACTTTATTTTAACTATATATTTAGATTTGAACATAGTCTATGTTATATTGTCTGCTGAAAACAATAAAGATTCTAGGAAACCTAAACTGCTAATTTATTTTTATTTTTAAACACTCGTATATCAAAATGTATATAGCGTTGTCTCCGATTTCCGGCTATCAGATGCACTACCATATTTCTGTCTGACATTATGCGTCATTTATTACTATACTAACTGGATATTTGAATTTGGCAAAGGGTGGGTGAGTCTTGCGCGTGTATGTTGAGAAAAAAGAGGATCAGGATATCGGGCGCCCTGTAATAAACATTGGAAACCTAACCCAAAATAGATTAGTTTAGGCTCGTTTTGTTTTTTTTTTAGTTGTCTTTATGCCAAATTAGCTCATTGGTCCCTTTTATATTTGCCCCTATTTTCTTTAGTTGAATTCCGCCATCGTTACAAGAAATGTGGGGTACTTTTCGTTTTTCAAGTGTGTTCTTTCGTAATTCTTGTTGTGGCTGAATGTGTAGTTGCGTGTGTGGTTGGTCGAAAGATTTGTTTTTATTTCATCAATATCATTAAATTCGTCCAGATATTTACATTACAATATTTGCTTTTATCATTTTATTTTATTTTTATTTTTATTTTTATTTTTTTACCAGAGCTCATGTTCCAATTTCCCTTGCTATTATTACTTTTCTCTTGCACTCCTTATTACTGGTTCCCATATTGTATTCATTTCTATGCTTGATCGGCTCAGGAGATTTTTGTCGACTTGCGTATGTGCTGATTCCTTAAGTTTACGAATTTTCCAATGGTGTTCTTTGTCTATGATTTCAACCCTATCCCACAGAGGGTGATGATCTCCCTTTTCACTCCATATGTGGTCAGCCACGCCTGATTTTTCCACTACCCCTCATGTTACAGCTTTTTGGTGTTCTTGAAAACTTGCTTTAAGAGGGCGGCCTGTTTCCCCTTTATATTCCTTTCTGCAGCTGCAAGGCATAGCGTACACACAGTCTTTAATCATGTTCTCCTCTATAGTGGGGGTCTTACTCAGGAGATGTATCTGCGAAGTGTTGTCTATCTTTTGAAGGTTGTCTTGATGTTATACAGACCGCATGTCCTTTGTATTTTCTCCGATAACCCCCTCACATAAGACAGGTAGACTGTTTTTTGAGTGTTGTTGTCCTCCTCTTACACCCGCCTATCCTAGTTTATTGACATGTACCTGAGGTAGCTGTTACGTTGTAGGGTACTGCTTATACTGACCAACTCTTTATCTAAGGTCTCTGGGTCGCCACTTATGACTTGCACGGTGCTGTAAGCAGCGAAAAATCCCTTTCTCTACTCTGTATGGTTCGTGGGAGTTGAAATTTAGTACTGCCAGGTGAATTTCCGTTTGCAACATTAGAGATATTAGAACATCCAGGAATGGGAGTGTGTTGTTACTCTCTTTCTACATCGTGAACTGTATCGAAGGTCTTATTGAGTTCTCATGGTCCAGTAGAACCTTGACATCTTCCTGGTGTGGCCAGAGTATGAAGGTGTCATCTACGTACCTTAACCATAGCGTTGGCCTTAGAGATATAGATTCTAATGCCATTCCCTCAAAGTATTCCATGGATATATTAGCCATTCGTGGTGATAATGGCGAGCCCATTGCTAAGCCCTCGTCCTGTCGATTTATGTGTGATCCCATTCTGAAATGGGTTTTTTGTGTACAGAATATTCAACATCTCCATCAGATTATCTATTGGAATACTGGTTCGTTCTTCTAGGGAAGAGTCAGAGGCCAATCTGTCTCTGACTACTGGGAGTGCCTCCTCCGTGGGCACCTTGGTGAACAAACTCACCACGTTCAAGCTCACCATCTGTTTGGATAGGGTGGAGGCATCTTTGATTATTTTCACGAAGCGGGCGGTGTTTCGGACATATGAAGGAGACTTTCCGATAAATGGGTCAATTATATCTACAAGGAAGCGACTCAGAGGGTGGTACATAGAGCCTTGGCAACTAAAAATCGGCCTGAGCGGAATAGCGTCTTTGCGACTCTTAGTGAGACCGTATATGTGAGGTAGCTTGGTATAACGGTGCGATAACTGCCTATACGTCTTAGGTGCGAAGTGATCCTTGTTCTTGATTAGGATCTGTGACAGTTTGCGTTCCGTTTTCATTGTAGGATCCTTTTTTACTTTGCTGTAGCTACCATTTCTAATGAGGTCTTCCAGTTTTCTTATATAATCTGATTTGTTCATCACTACAGTTGCATTGCCTTTGTCAGCCGGTAGTATGATTATGTTTTTATTCCTCTGTAGGGACCTGATTGCCAGCCTCTCCAATTTCGTGATATTTGACTTGGGCGGCTTGGCTCTCTCCAAGGTCTGCCCCACCTTCCATCTTAGTTCATCCACCTGAGCCTGAGGTAAGTTCAAGGTCACTTGCTCGATTCTGGTAGTGATATCCAAGTGTGACACTCGCCTGATGGTTGTGGCGAAGTTGAGACCCCTATTCAATACTGACTCCTCAGAGGCATTCAGCTGATATGGACTGATGTTGATTACTGCTTTCACTGGTGAGCGAAATAATGGGGCCAGTTCGAAATTCCAACCACCTGAAGAAAACCGGAGCGTACAACGGCAGAAACGTTGTGATAAATATGGCAACAAAGATGAGGACAATAGTCTGAACAATGTAAATAGTGTACATAATACCTCATCTAAGAAATATAGACAAATAACAGATACTTCTTCCACTAATAAGGTCTGTACGGGTTTCTTTATTACTAACATCACTTTGTTGACTTTCTGTTATATATATATATATATATATATATATCAATGTAATGAAAAACAAACCACTTTAAGGTACCATTACGATAATTTATTTCACCCAAAATCCTTTTTTAAGGATTCAGGATCATCAGGTAAAACTTCCAACAATGAATTGAGAGGAAAAATGGGATTAATTAATTAATTAATTAATTATATATATATATATATATATATATATATATATATATATATATATATATATATATATATATATATATAACTGTCAGGGTTTCAATTCTCGGTAGTGGATGCGCACTGCTGATGAGTCCCAAATATAGGACGAAACGGCCGTCCAGTGCTTTCTGCATTCTGTTGAGATTTCTATCAGACTCAATGAATTACTTATATATATATATATATATATATATATATATATATATATATATATATTATGAAATCTCCACAAATATCCTTAAATGCCTATAATTTATAACAGAAGCCATTGGTTTATACCAACGGTTTCCATACTTAATACTTCTTGTATTTCACTCTCACGTAACCATGTGAGACGTCACGAGCTACGACGCGATTTTCGCTTCCGCTTCTCGTATATACGAGTTTTTCATTACTTGGAAATTTTCATGCAGCAAGCGCAGACTATCATTGTTGTTTTGTGCCTATGTTGTTTAATTTATTGAAATTGTCATCTTTGATAATAACTTATGTAAGCCGAAATCTTAGGCTGGATTTAAACATGTATCAATATGGTGTTTTCCTTTCGTCTTTCAACGATAATGTGATTAAGCATATCAGATAATATGAATGAAACTTTCTTAAAATAAATTGACAAAACTTGTCTATATTATTTAATGAAAAATGAAGTAATATATATATATATATATATATATATATATATATATATAGTAATGCATTGTTGATATACATATATATATGTATATATATATATATATATATATATATATATATATATATATATATATAGTATTATGTATATTGTAAATATTTACTGTGCTCTTTATTTTAAATATTGTTATTCTCCCCCATCCCAGACAAATATTTGAATTTCTGTCTCAGCTTGCTCGTGACGTCATCAATACTCAGCTCAGACTTTAGGCTGTCTCTTTTGATCCCAACCACAGTCTGTAGCTTCTTATACTTAGTAGCTGTTTCTTCTTGATTTCCTTTATTATTTTATCTCAGAGTTCTTTCTTCAGTTTCCCTTCTGAGTTTGCGGTCATCCACGTTTCTTATATTGTCAAGATTATATCCACAGATAGTAAATCTTGATAGGTCTTCTCGTTTTCTAATGACAGTCTCACTGTCGATGTTTATCAGACCCGACGTGGATAGACATTACAGTTTATCCCTCTCTCTCTAATTCTATGTATTTACTGAACTCGATCTCTATTCGCATACAGGTTATTTGTTACCGGTAATAATACGATTTCTCGTGTCTCTTCTACGCGTATAAATCTAGCTTTTCTTAGCATTACCGTATGATGTGCTCCTCTTGTAATGAAACAAAACGCGTTGGTATAAAAGGATTCTGCCCTATCGTTTCTTTTATAAACGAATTTCTTTTCGACTGCTACCCTGTTCACACTCCTCGCCCTTTTTTTTGAACTGGAATAGTTTCCTGTTTAAAAACTTTCCGTTTCCTACAAAAGACTGCTTCAACTCTATACTTCTGAAGTTTCCGTCTGAATTAAGAAATTATATTTATTAATTATTTAAGTCCATTTTGTCTCTTTTTCCTCGATAGGGATGAGTAGGTTTGACTATCGACCGGTTCTCACTCCTCCCGACTTTTAAAAAGCAGTAGAGCTTCATTTCTTATTCCCTGTTTAGGAATGTGTTGGCGGTTCCTTCTAAAGTTATTTCATTCTCTTCCACTCCCAATAGTCACTTGCAGTAGTCACTTTATATATATATATATATATATATATATATATATATATATATATATATATATATATATATATATATATAGATGAGAGTGTCAAAAGTTAGATGATCAGTAGTACGGTAGCCAAGTGGTGCCTCTTGAACACATGAGATTTATAATTCAAGTCATCCTTGAGAGTACGCTCGATTATTCGCCTGCTGTTAACGATTTCCTTGTCAATTTTCCTCATGCATTGACAGCATCGACAGCATCGACGACAATCTCGGGCATTGTAGTCGCTTCAGACCTCTTCTTATAAGTCTTCTGTTCTGACCTGAAAATTGTATTTGACGTCTGAGGCTCCTGATGTCTTTGCATGGCGGTAGACCAAGTCTTTCGGAGTTTTAGACGATTTAATGATTTCCTTGGCTTTGTTGCCGTCGCGAGAGCACTCCACAACAGCCGCTCGACGATCTTATTCTGAAGACATGTTATTATTATTAGGATAAATAAAAAATATATCAGATGACAAAAGGAAAAAAATATAAAGATATTAAAGGAAAAACAAATAAAATAGATGAATCAAAATAAATAAACAAATTAACATACCACCCCGCCAAAATAACCATGAGAATATACTAACGACAATGTACCATTGACTTTATATATAAATAATCGAGAAAAACTCAATAAATGTGGCCTGATGATTGCGTTGAGCATGAAGCAGTGTGTCGACTCCGAGCGTTGTCTTCAATGTTCACTTCATATATATATATATATATATATATATATATATATTTATGTGTGTGTGAAGGACAACAGCATCACCATCCAAATAACGATATGAATATATAAGTCACGAAAATCAGTGAGACATAAGTATTGTTTTACATATATATATTCCTTCCGTTTTGTATATTATTTATATTTTATATTGAGCCGACTTAAAAGCTTCCTTGTTTGCCTTACTATATGACATGTGTGCGTGTGTAATATGTCTTCATTTGAAGCGTTTTGTCATTCAGGACTTCATCGGACTGAACTTGTTCCGTTGTTACGTTGGCGCGACTACAGATTCATACGAGCTAGGCATCCTTGGAATTTTAATTTAATCTTTTTTATAACCAGCATCCCTATTCAGTGCGCATGTGCAGTCACACCAATGTATCAAATTTAACCTAAAGTCCTAATGAACGAAATACGTCACACTAAAACTTCTTTCACTTTGTCATATAGTTTTTTTTTTTCACCCAGTATTTTTCTTGATAGATACAAAAAAAATATATCGTTATAAAATTCAAGTTATGGCTGATTTTCTTGAATTCAAGGAGAATAGAGTAACATATAGGGCAAGTCGTACCTTTAATTGTAATATTTTAAGCGTCTGACGATCGTTTCAATGAAGTTTACACGGAATATATATTTGTTCGCTTAGGGAAAAATCAACTCCTTATCGGTTATTTAATGCCGACATTTAATTTTCTTTGGAGAATTAATAATTTCTTTACAAAACACATTGTTGGTAATTTTTTTACTATGAAAAGGCATTACTGGTATTTTCTTATAAAAATGTATTTTTATGATTTCATAGTGTTTGACCACAATTTGGAGGATAGCTATTTGCCATGTGCTATCAGACCGGCTCAGAGTGGAGCTTGTAACAATAGCAATTTAGAGGTGGTTCCACATTCCTCAAAACTTCCAATATTCTGATCAGAGACTTTGCTGCCAGATGGAGTTTATTGTCGTATCCAGAACGATGGATTACACGTGCACTTCTCACGCTCATAATAATATCAGAATCGTATATATATATATATATATATATATATATATATATATATATATATATATATATATATATATATATATAATTATGAACCTAAAGAGCGAAGGAAACCTACATACGGGGATCGCCAGGGTACACTGACGATACGCGTAGGTGAAAACCAATGTAGGTTTGCCAGTATCTTTAGGTTCATAGTTAGATTTGCTCTACTTAGTGTATTGAGCAACTTACTTAGTTATTTTTGCTTTACTCGTGTTGGAGGTTTTTTTCTTTAGAGTCTGAGCTTGGATTCTGGTCGATTATTTTCGCCTGAATTACATTTTCTTAGTTCTTTCTTTTTTTTATTCCTTATTTTTCCTTGGGTATTCGTTAGTTCATTTACCAGCCAAAACACCTGAGGTTTTTCCAGACGAGTATAATTACTTATATTTATAAGATTATATATATATATATATATATATGTATATACTGTTTGAAGATCGTATTGAGATGTGAAAATGCCAGTTACCATTCAGTGTTGATCCGTATGTGCGATATTGAGCACTATATACCTAAATATATGGCAAACCTTTATAGATTATTTCTGTACATGCATACCAACACATACAAATACGTGTGGAACACGTGTGATGAAATGATTAGCAAGGTTGTCTCGCTTGAGTAGTGAGTTCCAGTCTCACTGTGTGCGGCCAATTTTCCTCCTTGTGACACATTAAAGCTACTCTTAGAAATCATTTTGGGCACCTCGACGTCGTTTAATGGCTAGCAAGATTGTCTCGCTAGAACAATTACGACTAAGTAGTGAGTTCGATCGTCATTGGGTGCCCCATACTTTCGGTCTTGTGCCACATCTAAGATACGCTTAGTAAATCACCATAAATCATGTGTGAAATGGGCATACATTGTTTGTTGGCTCTGCCCAGACAATTTGATTCCCGGCCAAAATTCAAGAGAGATTATAGATCCCAGAATTGCCGTGACTTTTATAGCGGACATAAAAACGATTGGTCGGAAAATATATTTTATCTCCACAACTTTTCCTTGCCGCGAGCATTTATTGCAAGTAGGCGTGAATTTTAGCTTGCAACTACGTCCGCATCCTACGTCATCGACAGCCAATCTATTGAATAGTGCAGAAATTTTCAGTTCAAGTCGGAGAAATCAGCCAGTTACTGAACTTCATGTGGGCAGATCAAAGGAAAGCAGGAACTCCTCTAACGACATCGCCATGGTAACACGGGAAAGAACTTGAAACACCCCATATAGCCACATCAGTACTGTTTCACTGTCACTTTTCTTTCTATTTACTATCCCGCAAATGTAATTAAGGAAATATATATTCTGAACTCTTCGCCATATGCACCGCTGTGAAAACCAATTTTAACTATTTATTTTAACATTAATACCGTATACAACCGAATCACACACAGTCAATACATACTGTAGTTTTTGAATAAATGTTATTTTGGGCTCGGTTAAACTGAGTTTTGTCTTTGTTTTAAATTGTTGCTTGTAAATTATAAGTATTTGTATGTTTGAAGTTTGAAGAACTGGAACTTTTGAGATACTGTTTAAGAATACTTCCCGAGTATATCTCAGATAACAGCGGGGAGGAAAATTAGAATTATCTGGTAAAAATTGAAGAAAAAAAAATCCAGTTTTTCATCCATTTCGTATTATATACTTCTTACAAAGATTGCGAGCTTTAGTAATCAAGTGTTTTATGTCAATAGCGGAAAATGAGACAATACTTTTCCTATGGGACATAAATATTATTTCCACGTTTAGAAAAGAAAAAAAAAAGATTGAAAAGAAAAGAATTATCGTTTTAATTCTGCCCGCTGTACTAAAAAGAAACAAAGAGATGTTTTCTTTCAATGTGATATGAGGATTGACTTACAATAAGATGATTGACGGCTGTACATTATGCGTTATTTTGCATCGATATATTTCCAACTTGCATTAAGAAGAAATATTTATTGCCGATCTGCGAGCATTTTCTCCGTTATGAGAATACAGTTCTTTTTTTTTTATTATTATATTAATGTTTTCTTTTGCAAAATTTCTTTTTCGACTCAGAGACGCATATGTAACTGCTCATAGTTAATATTAAAACAGATTCGGACATCGGCAAAATATAGCTTTGTTCCTCTCTTGATTTAAGCTGAGAGGTTTCATTTTTTTGTTTAATATCCGTTTTTTTTTAATTTTTTCAATTTTTTTTTTTTTTTTTTGGCGTACGGATTTAAAATTCTCAAGTCAGGCGTTTTCAAAAACCTTTTTCTTTTTTTTTTATAATTACTATTATTTCTTGAACTTATGGTCGTTTATTTTCTTTTAATTTTGGTCTATTTTTCTTCTTTCTTCTTTTTAATTTGGCTGATTTTAACGTTCATACTTCGGTCTCTGGAAAGAAAAAATCTACCTTCCTTAGCTAGCAATGTTTTATATATGTAAACATATCAATTTCTAAAGAACAATTTTTTTTTTTTTTTATCTATTAACCGGACAGATTTTATCCCTTTAAACGCTATTTTAGGGAAAACTCATATATAGTCGGCGATTGAGATGTTTAGCAAAAAGAAGAAATTGCTTATTTACAAGTTTCTATCAATTTAAAAGCTATTTTAGAGGATGCACATATTTCAGTAGACGCTCCGTTTATTTATTAAATAGCATATTTATTAATTTTCGTCTGCCAACGTGAATATACAAAAAATATTATTATTATGCTCACTCCTCTTGGATTCGAACCAGCGTCCTCTCGTATCGACTAAAATAAAGTTTAATATGATAAAATCTGTCGGATTAATAAAAAAAAGATCATTACTTCTTTAGAAATTGCTCTCTTTACATTTGGATACAAAACTTAGCAGATATGAAATTTCAAGAACCTATGACGTGGAGTATTTCGATTAAAGGCACTATTCATGTAAATGGGTAAGAGATTATTGTGGCTGAGTCGGTATAAGCATGTCGGATCTAACGATATTTTCTCCTACTAAGGGAGGAGTAAGTTTGAATCCTGCCGGAAGGGGGTCGCATATTTTTCTATAATTAGATTTCTCGAATATTTAAGCCGCTAGACAAAAATAAACGGACAACCTTTTCAATAATAATAATAAGAAGAAAAAACGTGGAGCGTCTACTCAAATATGTTTATCCACTAAACTGTTCAATGTAGCCGTCTCTTCTACTTCAATAGCTTCATATCTCGCACCTCTCGCCTGTGGAACTCACTTCCCTTTTCCCGTTTCCCTGATAGCTATATTCCCCAACTATTCAAATGCAATGTCAATCGACATTTCCAGTTGCCTTGATCTATCCACTATCCTTCTCCTCATCCTTTCCTCTATCACTCCTATCTGCTCTTGCCCCAAATCCTATGTAACCCCTTGCGTGCTAGTGGCTTCTCGCATTGCTTGGGGTGAAATGCTTAAAAAAAAATGTTTAAATTTATAGAAACTTGTAAATATACCTTTCTTCTTTTTGCTAAGCATGTCAAACGCTGGCTTAACATATATAAAATGAATTCTGTTTTATCAAGGTGAAATTGGTTGGTTGTGTGGTTAAAGGAATTGATCTCAGTGGAGCTAGATTAGAGTGAGTTGCTATAGTTCTACGTCTCTAAACAAGTAGTCATATAGAGGTTGGGAAGGAGAAACTGTAGAACGGAGGTCGAATTTCTGTCGATTTCCTTACATGACATTTTCGGACAAACACTCTTTGGAGAGTCATGAAACCATCTTTTCTTTTTATCTCCCACCTATGGATTAAATATCCGTATTTAGCAACCAGTCTAGATGAAGGGCGACTTTATAACAACCGCATTTAGTGTTGTTGAATCACATATATATGGAGTCTTTCGCAATAGTTTGAAGGTGAAAATGACCTCGGCTGCCTCGATCTGATTGGTAATAGTAATGGTAACATTATCCATTTCCTTATAAAGAAAAAAAAACACATTCATTGAACAAGCAGCCAGTACTACATCTGGTTGAAATTTAGAAAATATTTCTCTTGAACGTATTTTTTAGGAAAACAGGTTTCTCAAGTCCAGTAGCTGTTTCACTCTTTCCAGTATTGATGGAGTTTCCTTCTTAACCTTTTGTTTGAAGTAGTGTGGAATGTCAACATTATGGTTATGTCATTATTTCCTCATCTTGTTACATGTGCTTTTCATTTTTGCTCTAATACGTGCACTTTATTTAAGCCAACGAAGACTTATTTTTTTACCCATGAATTAAAACAACCGCTTTAGTTTCTTTCTTTCATCATACAGTCAGTTTTAGACCCACTGGAATGATAGGGTGTAATCGATTTCTAATTTTTTTCCCAGATTAGTTCATGGTGTGCAGCAATATTAATCTATTTTCAGAATGTATTATGAAATTTCTTTGGCCTTAAAAGATATTGCAACATCCGTGTTTGCATCAGATTTTTATCACACCCAAACACTATTGTCTCGACTATCGATTAGTTGTCCTATAGCGATTGTGTACGAAAAATGTAACTCTGCACGAACGCACTGACACACCTTTCCGGTGAGCAAATCAAAGTACTACAGACTGGCACTTGAAATGGAATGAGTTAAATTCATTCGAATATCTGTCATATAGCCTGACGTGCCTTTAACCGTTTTGGCTAACCGAACACTCCTCTGTGGCCGAAACGGATAAAGGCACGTCAGGCTATATGACGGTTTTGCATAGGATACAGGTTCGATTCCTGTCGGAGTACGAAAATTTTCAGGCCGGTAAATGTCGAATACTGTTTATTATAAAACAGAGCATTTACTTAAATATTTGTATGTATAAAAAGAATGTATAAACATAAAAATGTCTTCAAAAAAAAAAATATATATATATATATATATGTGTGTGTGTGTGTACACAATGTACGTTCTCTTTAATTTTTATTTTTTTCAGGGTCCTGTATCATTTTCTAGCTACTAGTAATTCTTTTAGGAAAGGACATATTGTGAAGAATCTGGGTCCCAGATTTATATTTTGAAAAGATCCGATAGCAGCACTTTCAAGAATTCCGTACTAAGTTACTTTTTTTTCAAAAATTATGGCATTCACTATGTCAAAATTTTACTTGAATTTTGTTTCTGCGATTTTCTCCAGTGTATTGTTCTTATACCGAACAGTTAATTTATTCTCTATATACATCCTTCAGAAATATTATTTTTTTGGATATTTTTGTTTCTGGTCATACTATAATAGTTTTGGATGTTCTTATAATTATATTGATGTTATTTAAATTGGACAGATTCTTTTGGATAGTTGATATTATGGAGTTTGAAGGCAGTATTAAAAATCTGTTTTTAACTACGACTTAAAACCTGACATTTTGCCATGCTAAAGTTCATTAGAGGACGAAACGTGTCAGTTAAGATAAGTTTTCCTTTTGTCTTTATATATATATATATATATATATATATATATATATATATATATATATATATATATATATATATATATGAAGAGATAGATAGATAGATAGATAGATAGATAGATGGTATATGATCAAAGTGGATTTTAGTAACATAAAATATTAAAACTGATCCACAAAAAGAGCTCAATGTATTTATTATAAGAGAGCATATAAAAGTATTACACAACAAAATAGAAAATTACCTCATATATGGGGGATTGATCTATTTCAATCGACGAAAACTACATTTGTCTTTTTGAACCCGGTTGTATAGACTGACTTCTTGTTAGAAACATCTATCCCTCATATGAGGTAATATTCGATTCTGTGGTATACTACTATTATATATATATATATATATATATATATATATATATATATATATATATATATTATATTATATACTGTTATTATTATTATATACTATAGAGCATTTACTGAAATATTTGTATGTATAAAATTATATTATATACTATTATTATTATATACTATTATATATATATATATATATATATATATATATATATATATATATATATATATATATATATAAGTATATATATATATATATATATATATATATATATATATATATATATATATATATATGAGAATAAAGACAAAAATAAAATTATCTTAACCTTATCGGCTAAGATAAGTTTATTCTTATTGTCCTTTAACAGATGTACTCTATCTGAAATGTTTGCACATTCAGACATATCTATCTATCTATCTATCTATCTATATATATATATATATATATATAATATATATATATATATGTACATATATATATATGTGTACATATATATATATATATATATATGTATATATATATATATATATATATATATATATATATATATATATATATATATATATATATATATATAGTGGGAGGAGGTGAAAATAAAAAAGCGCTGGATATAATTGCGCATCCGGGGTATGTTGTTATACACGGAACTTTAAATAGAATTTCTTTCGCATTGTTTTCTCTGTTAAATTTAAAATTTAAAATTTTTGCGCCCGATTGTCCTATTAAATGGGATGGAAAAAACACCCAGTGATGCGACTGATTTCATCACTGATTATTTTTCTGCAACAACAAAAAAATAAAAACAAATTAAAAAGCTTTTGTTCAAGGCAAAACTAATCCACACCGTACAGAGAGGGAATGGACATTTTCTTTTTACCCTTTGCCATATACCCACCCGAACCGGGATGTATCACCATCCGACTTTCACTTGTTTCCATCCATACACGACATCTCCTTGGTCATTGGTTCTCAAAATGTCAAGATCTGGAAATATTTCTCGCGGAAATAATCAAATAATTTTTTTTTATTATGAAATGCAACTGAACTGAAAGTTGGAAAAGGTCATAGAACGCCAGGAAAATATTCCGATGATAGAAGGATGACGTTATGAATTTAAATGATTTTAGGAAAATGGTGCCAGAAAACACAGACACACACACACACACACACACACACACACACACACACACACACACACACACACACACACTCTCTCTCTCTCTCTCTCTCTCTCTCACACACACACACACACACACACACATATATATATATATATATATATATATATATATAAAATGTACTAGCAGCCATACCCAGCTGGTCGATCAGAAACAGCCTTCAATTAGAATGGGGCAAAAACATCATCATATTTAGATGTAACAGAGTTTATATTCTTCACCTGAAAGTACTTTCATTAAAAAAATATTTTGAAATAATGGAGTTAACAGAAGTACACAATATTTAGTCAGTCGATGTGAGGCGAGCATATGAAGGGGTGAAACAGGCAACATGAAGACCCACTTCAGACGAAAATTATTTTAGAGTTTTTGAAATTCAATTTGTCAGTTTGCTACCAGGGGTGTAAAAGAGGATACATTTATAAAGCAATTGTGAAGTTTGATGAAAATTGGTTGAAAGATGAACGAAAAATAAGAAAGAAACCAGTAAAAATCGCCATTTTTCACTATTTATGCAGGTTTTCCCTATATGGGTGGACTCAGTTATCAAGTTAAATGACTGTTAAATAATCAACACATTCTTGACTTCAACTGAGTGAAGTTTGTATCAGATTCCTTGAAAATTGATGGATATTTTTATTTTAAAATTTGTTTTGAAATCGAATTGTGTAGAAGACGATTTTTAGTTCCTACCTGTTTTCCGCTAAAGGCAGAGTGCCGTAGAAAAAACAAAACAAAAAACGTATCGTTGATCTCGTCATGATGTAAGTAACGTTCAAACCGAGTTTGAACGAAATCGGAGGAAAAAAGATGAATTTATCGATGTATGATCTGCTTTATCGTTTATTGATATTTCAAACGTTATTGATTTTTTTTTTACGCCAAGAACTTATCTTTTACATTGTACAAAGCATTGCAAGTTTGCTCAAAATTGGTTGGATGGATCTCGATTGAAAAGTTAATATGAATGTAATCTCTCTCTCTCTCTCTCTCTCTCTCTCTCTCTCTCTCTCTCTCTCTCTCTCTCCATATATATATATATATATATATATATATATGTATATAGTCAAACCTAGTGAGCTTGACAAATCTACCCAGGTTTCACCTAAGCGGATTTTTAGTTATTAGGTTGGTGCAAAAATAATGAAGGTTTTTGACGTATTTTTAACGTCAAAAACCGTCATTATTTTTGCACCAACCTAATAGTTGTTTACTCGTGTCGGGTTTTTTTTTCTTTGGACTTTGAACCTGTATCTGTGCTATTTTTTTCGACAGACTTTCATGTTCCTGGTTTTTTTCTTTTTTAAAAACCTTTTTTTCCACGAGATTGATTTGATTATTGGCAAATCAAAAATTCGAAGTTTTTTCGAGACGAGTATAGTTACCCATATATATATATATATATATATATATATATATATATATATATATATATATATATATATATTCGACTATATCCCGTCGAATTCGACGTATGAGGGACAAGCAGATCAGTTCCTAGAACAGCCCGACAACAGCACATGAGATTTGATTATATTGGTGAAGGTTTCGTGCAGGACCATCCACACTCTTTGAAGGGCCGGATACAGAGACTTGGTGCACTACGTGCCACAAGGTCCCCAAACGACCCTCCGCAAGTTTTGAATTCAGAGTTCTCCTTCTAGACCAGTTGCCATCCAAGACTATAGAACCCAATCTGTCCTGCTATTTACCCATAGCTGAAGGCAGAAGAAGATTTGCACCTTTCCCAAGGGTATTAGTATTATTGAGGAGACACGGTGTAATAAGTAATGGATAGAGGCTTAGATTGAGGAATCGGAGAGCCAAGTTCGAATTCCAGTCGAATCCAGTTATGTATATATATATATATATATATATATATATATATATATTATATTGTTATATTATTATTATGTTATTATGTATTATATATTTGTGTGTGTTTGTGTCTCCACGGTATTTAGTGGAAAGTGCTCAATATCTGTGATAGAGCTAATATATGCGGTTGCATAGATAGTAGTTGTAACCCTGTATTTCACGCTTTTGTGATGTTGAGAAAAACTGTTTTTTGGGGTTTTTTTTTTCAAAAGTGGATTTGTTTATGCTTTATTTTATAATCTTGCGTCATAATATGTACGGTCACACGTTTTTACGCAACTTACCTCTGTCTATTTCGGTGTAGCTACTATCCTTGCAACTGCATACACGCACACACGCACACACGCACTAGCACACACACACGCACTAGCACACACACACACACGCACTAGCACACACGCACACACACACACACACACATATATATATATATATATATATATATATATATATATATATATAGCGGGGTAGCATCAAAATTGTCCAAATCACGTAACAGCAAAATTGTCGAATTGTTAGATTAAGGTTCAAACCGTTGTGGAAATGATGAATTAGTTATCGGTATCTTATCTTTTAATCTTTTAATGACCCCGGTGTGTTCTTAGATCTATTTCCATTTTCGTGTGTTTCTGTCGTCATGCGTGTATATATGTGTATATTCCCTCTCTATACATACACACTGTCTCCCTATGAGGAATTAGTAAACACATTTGTAAACATACGCACATTCATTGTTTTATGAACTTTAGTGCAGAACACTTCACTGCCAGTTTAAGAAAGACATTCGGATTAATAACACAAAAAAGAGAATGTCTCATATCGAGAATATTTAACATCGAAAAGCATAAAGGAAAAACAAAAATTATTTTTAATAATATGTGGAAATCTCCGCCTTTTACCTGAAGACGGTCGCGAGACCAGAAACACGTGTAGTAAAATTATAGAAAATAAAGCATAATATTTCTTTTAAAAATCCACATTACACCCAAAAACGTTTGCGGTATCTCACTTCATTTTAATATACACACTTTTCTCTCGTTGGAACTACTATAGCCCCTTCCTTTCACACACACACACACACACACACACAAACTCACACACACATACACACACACACATAGTGTAACCGGGATATAAGAGAGTTGTCGGGACCGGATAACAAATCTCTTATATCCGGGTTTCTCTTATATCCGGTTTTGGTCTATTTTGTTTAGGTAAGTATGGCTCTAATTTGGGACCAGAGAAAATCTCTTATATCCGGGTTACACTGTATATATATATATATATATATATATATGTGTGCAATCCAAATCCAAACACCCCACACGTGATATTACGTTCTCTTTTAATTTTGTGCTATCTTTTTTATGTAAACAAAAAGGAAACTCATACTTAGCATCAGGAAGAAACAGTTGAAATTTATTGGCCTCATAATGAGGGAGGAGGCTTGGAAAATCTGATACTCACAGTGCAGATTGAATCCAAAGGGTTCAGAGGAAAACAACGCGTAACCTATTTAGTGAGCTTGACAATGCATGGAGAAACAACGTTCAGGAGAAGTAAAAAAAAGAAAAAAATATATTAAGAAAAAGAATGGACTGGAAATTGTGGAGTGCCATGGTCACCAACCTCCGGAAGAAACACGGCACATATACAAGGAGAAGGATCAGCAAAAACTTTGAGGTGAGACCGTATGTTTCTCTGCTTGACCCGTTTCTTTAAACTGAAACAAATATTAAAGTAATGAAAATTTAGACAGGAGTGACCTATTCGTCGCGACCAGAAGCTTGGGCCATTGCCTAATCAAATACAATGTTTCTTTTACTAGCACTTATCGGCGGCATAGTTGTGCTTTAATTGCTCGTGTTTGAGTCTATGGAAACCTATAAAATTTTCCTCGTCGGTTTTTTACTTTAGGCGGCTCTTTATATTGTCACGATAGCACTTTTGAAACCTATGTTTCATCTACTTGGCATCAGTCGGTCATTTCTAGACGGTGTTATTTAAATAGGTATATTTTGTCTATATATTTTTTATCTCTCTCGACACACTCTGACGTCGGTTTAAATCGTCCGCCATTTTCTAATTCCATAGATCAGTCGCCTAATAAATAGATAAGAACAGTCTCAGATACATACGCATGGGCCAACTGACATATATATATATATATATATATATATATATATATATATATATATATATATATATATACAGTACTGTTCGATAAAAGTTCGATCCTTTGAATTTAGCTCAACTTTCGTTTCATCGGAGAACACATTCTCCCAGTCTTCTACGCTGAAATTTTTGACTATGCTTATTAGCGGCTTAAACCTTCGTGTACAAGATCTGTAGACTTGTTCTAACAAGATTTCTAACCCAGTTCTGGCGGACTTTTGAAGAGGCAAGAGTAACACCTTGCTCTTCGCTTAGACTGGCTGCAATTTCTTGGCTAGTTATAGTCCTATTCTTTGCAACTTCTTTCTTGATTACCCAGCCAGTTCTATCATCAATCTTTTTCTTTCGTCCCCTTGTTTTTTTCCTTGGAGAAGGAGTGGCATCATTTGGTGCCCTAAGCACTCGAGAGACAGTTGATTGCGAGGTTATAGTAATTTCTCTCGTAGACTTGCCTGCTTTTGAGAGGGCAATAATATATGCCTTATGTGGTTTTGATGTATGTTTGTACCCTTTCATCAGGTTAGTGACTTGAGTGGATATTTCAGGGTGTTTTATACTGTATGAGGCTTTCTGGAATATTCTGGAATACTCTAGATTTAATTTAACCGGTTCTAGAATTCTCTAGAATATTGTTCTGAGTGTATTGTAAAATAGTTTTCAATATTTTGTCAAAAGTTCTTTAAATTTACCAGTTTAATCATTAGAATGCGTCACTGAGTCACTTTTTTTGCATAGGTTTTTTTTTTTCCTGAATCTCATTTATATCCAAATTTATAATTATCAATAGAATACCTTAGGGTGAATAAACTTTTTTTGTCCGTGTATTGTTTAATTTTTGTAATAAACAGCTTGTTTGGTACGGGCAGAGTATTACACGTGAAGCGGTTTATCTTGCCATCGTTTCTGTATCTGGTCGGTTGCATTTGCTTTTGCTTTCTTTTTGTCTATTTTGCATCTTCAGTCGATGCATTGTGTTTTACTTGGGTTCATACACCCATTTGAAACTCCATTTTGAACTTGACTTCCTTTATTACAGAATAAAGTCGCTTTCACGTTTTTTGACACAAAGCATCATACAGTCTTCTGTACTTTCCAGTTATCTTTGAGAGACAATTGTTATAGTTTTGTAAGGCATTTATAGTTGAATCCTCTGCGTCCTTCGGATTTGGGCACGTAAAGACGATCAACATCAGCTTTTGGATGATGCATGCGGTAGCAAGTAGAAGCTTTTTCGTTTTGGCGTCCATTCGCTTAATGTCATTCAAGAATGTTTAAACTATATGGCACCACAGGGACAGCCAAGATTGGCTATCGTTTATGGCTGATTTTCTCTTGAATTTTTTTTTTTTTACTCAGCTCGGTATTTAGTACCAGGCGCACACGACTGTAGTACGCCTTTCTTACCCTCTGCTTCATTTGGTTATACTAGATGCCGTCTCCTTCGCTAATTCCTATGTATTAATTTTATTATTACTATTATTGTTATGTTTTTATTTTTATTTATTAATAATAATGTCACTACAGTATACGTCTGAGTGGCAATGGGGTACTAGCCCTGAAAATCAGCGTACGAAATATTTCTTATCTTAACTAAAACACCAGTATCAAGTTAAATTTTGTTTTATCGATACGAAATAACAACTTAACATTTCAGAATAACGTGTTAGCTCAACTTATCACTAGTATCTCTGTTTAGTACCAATTATAGGCATAGAATTTTTTTACAATTTGACCTTTGGTCGAATGTCACACAAAAAAAAAATTAAATATCTTTACTTATGCGTAGGTCAACGAACTAAAGTAACCTATTCTTTGCCAGTGAAAACAGTAATAATATATCAAAAGATTTCTAAGTTGAATTTACTTGAAATAATCGAACTCTTGTGGCAAAGGTTTCGCTTCAGTAATAAGCTACATGGTTTCGCCCGGTTCAACATATAAAAGCAGATGCTGCAAATGAGCTAGTGCACGTGTGGGAAACATCAAACGGTTACTACATTCAAATAATTGCACTGTTGGTGTTTAATATATTCGTTAAAACTGTAAAGAACTTCGTTCACATTCTAATTCATATTTTGTTCGTATTCTTGTTCATATTCTCGTTCGTAATCCCGTTCATATTCTCGTTCGTAATCTCGTTCATATTCTCGTTTGTAATCACGTTCATATTCACATCCATATTTGTACATATTCGTTCATATGCTCGTTGCTACTCGTTCATATTTTCGTTCGTGTTCTTGTTTATATTTGTTTATATTTATTCATAATCTCGTTGATATCCTCGCACATTTTCGTTCAAAATCTCGTTCATATCATCGGTCATATTCGTTCATAATCTCGTTCATATTCTCGCTCATATTCATTCATAACTACGTTCGTGTTCTCGCTCACATTCGTTCATGATATCGTTCATATTCTCATTCATATTCGTTCATAATCTCGTCCATATCCTCACTCATATTCGTTCATAATCTCGTTCATATTCTCGCTAATATTTGCTAATAATCTCGTTCATATTCTCCTTCATTTTTTTCATAAGCTCTTTTATATTCTAGCTCATATTTGTTCATATTCTCGTTCATATTCTCGTTCATATTCACGCAGTAAATTACAAATTGCGTAAAGTAGTTAATTACTTTATTTCACAATAATCAGAATGAATAGAGTGTAAATTCTACCAGAGAATTTATCATTTGCTATACGTCTTCGCTTCCCAAACGCTTACGAGTGTGTTGTCTTCCTGACAAGGATAGCTGTTCACCCAGAGGCATTTATCTTACTTCTACATTGCTATTTGTCATTGTTGAAGCAACGCTGAAATGTCACGCCAATTCGTGTAATTCGCTGCACGGTATTCGTGTTTTGAACACCGCCAAGCAACATCGAGATGTTAGCCTAGAGTCATTGGACTTTTAAAGTTGACAAGTGCTGCTTCTAAATTTAGAATTTCTCAGGAAACTATTTTTATTTTATTTTGAAAATTGCTGACATTATAAGGTTGTTATATCTTCAAAGCCAAATGTCCAATAAAATGGTCTGCTTATCTATCTATCTATCTATCTATCTATCTATCTATATATATATATGTATATATATATATATATATATATATATATATATATATATATATATATATATATATATATTGTCATCCACATGTAGATAATTTCGTTGTATCACAACTCACCAGTGTAACTAGACGTCCGGTTGGCTATAGCTAGAATCGAAATCCGGAGACAATCGGAAATACTACCCCTAAGCCGTTGGCGCGCGGCAAGGGTGAAGGGGAATTTAAACGTATTTATTTGTAGATAAACACACAGTAACTGAATGAACTCGATTCGGTTTACTGAAGAGTCTTGCATTGTTAGCAGTAATAGTCACGTTTTACAAAATCATACTTCCTCCCCAGAGAGCTCAACCGAAAGAAAATTTTTCAGGAGCATATACATAATCATCCACAAACAGACTGTTTCTCTGTATCACAGCTCATCAGTGTGTCTAGACGTCCGGTTGCCTCTAGCTAGGATCGAAACCCGGCTGAATTGGGCTAAGTCTGCGATTCTGATCATATTTACCTATATTACTTTGTTCATATCTATCTATCTATCTATCTATCTATCTATCTATCTATCTATCTATCTCAATAGGTTCATGTCTATCTCAGTAGGTTTGTATATATATATATATATATATATATATATATATATATATATATATATATATATATATATATATATATATATATCAGTATGTTCATATCTATCTATATAGCTATTTCAGCATGTTTACATCTATCCATATATCTATCTATCCCACTCTGTTCATATATATCTATATATCTATCTACATTAGTTTGTTCATATCTACTTATGTCATTAAGTCCATAACTATCTATCTCTCTCTCTCTGTATCTATCTATCCACACAAAAAAACACACGTACAGACACTCATATATATATATATATATATATATATATATATATATATATATATATATATATATATATATATATATATATATCGGAGACTTAATTAAGAGAAAAATAAAATCCAACACCAATTCAGATGCCGGTAGTTATCTAATAAATTTCTTAATTTTCCAAAGCTCTATCAGCATGACGTCTCGAAATGTAAATGCCTGAATCTACGAACATAAAAGGGATTTACATTTGGAAAACCATTTAAACTCACTCGTAATACAGAGGAACCAAACTTGCCATAGCTTTCGAAGTACCCCGATTGATTACTAATAAATGTTTTACCAAATATAACCACACATCCCAAAAATATTATTTCACCAACCTTTACTGAATCTAAATAATGAGGTGTTTAATCTAAATCACACACACACACACACACACACACACACACACATATATATATATATATATATATATATATATATATATAAAAGTGAACATTGAAGTCCACACTAAGAAGCGACAGGTTGTTTCATTCTAGATGCACTATGTTGGCTTCAATGTTCCCTTTTATATTTATATTTTCATACGCTATATCTCTGATATTGAGCACTTTATCCCATAAATATAGTACACTTTATATATATATATATATATATATATATATATATATATATATATATACATATATATATATATATATATATATATATATATATATATATATATATATATATATATATGATTTCTGATTTATATATATATATATATATATATATATATATATATATATTCCAAATATGATCAGCAAGTTGTCGTCGGGTTCATAGATGATATTGAGTATTGTTTTTTTCCCTCTGATTACTGATGCTACCATTATTTTTATCCATTTTAACAGGGGAATGTTTCGTTATTATTACCATATTTTTCACAAGTAAGTGGCAGACGGTGGAACTTTGGAAATTCTATGTTCAGAAAGAAATTTTTTTACATCTGCAAGTAAAATTTGAATAAAAAGCATACTCGCAGTACCTTTTCAGTCGTCTTTATACAACTTGTATATATAATTAGACATAGAAGAATCTTCACAAACTTACATACATATAGAATTATCTATGGTTGTAATGTAGGTGATACGTGAGTAGACAATAAAAATTGACCCAAACAAAGTTTCTGTCTTTTTGTCTGTTTCTCTCGGTCTCTGGCGAAGCTTTAATAATCGTGAAAACATAAATTCAAATACAACTAGAAATATATTGCAATTATTTACACTTATACATTTTCCGGATTGTTGTTCTCTTATTTCTTGGCATATTCAAGACGTTTCGGCCGTTGTACGCACCGGACTTCTTCAGGTAATTGGAATTTCGAAATGAACTATTTATTTCGTTCAGTGTTTTGTTTTGTTTTTCTTTAGCACTGCTGTACCAATGTATTGAAATCAGAACACTTTGGGTCAAAACACTGGATCCAATCAACGCTTTTGAGCCATATGCCCTTGAGAACATCAGTGTATGGATTTTGGGGGCTTGTAAACATAACGTCACAGCAACCATTTTTTTTTTTTTTACCAAAGCTCATATTGAAAATTTCGTTGTTATTATTGCTTTGCTCTAGCAATCAGTATTACTGGTTCCAATCTTGTATTCATTTCTGTTTTTCGTTTGGCGGCGTAAAAATGTGTGTAAGCACTGTCCAAATGATCTTTGGATCTGAGCGCTTTCGGCTGATCTATTAGCCATTATCAAAGAGTATATAATTGAATCCCCTAACACAGTCAGAACATTGCGGCCGTGTTCATAAAACAATTATATTCCTAAAAAGTTCAATCTGTATATAAGGAAAAACAAAAACATACTTGATAATGACAAATAGATTAGCCAGTCACGAATATCATTTACACAGTTCTTATATACACTATACACCAAAAGTAGTTTCTTCGACGCATTCAAAAAAGTATTAATAAAAAAGACTTAATCTTAGTGTGTTGTCAGTCATCTTCAATAAAAGCTGTATAAAAGAAGGACTGTTGCCCAAATACACAATTATTAAATTACCTATATTTATATTTATATATCTATATATATGGTTGAATGGAAAGTTCTCACGGTTTCTAAATAGCTAGTGAGAACTTTTCCTTTACATACACACACACACACACACACACACACACACACATATATATATATATATATATATATATATATATATATATATATATATATATATAATTTTGTTTTTATGTCTCTGTACCCAGCTTTGTCATATTCATACCCAATTCCTGTAATGCCAACTAATAGAAAGAGATGATCTTGCTTGAACTTCCCTGAATGTAATTCATTCATTTTGGGCATGATATCGCTTCCAAAAGTGAATTGCTTAAGGACAGGTCGCTTAATGAGCTGAGTCTATCTGTACGGAATTCTAACAAAGCCAACCCAAGGGATAACATTTTCAAATGGCGAAAACTCGCTAATTTACAAGAATTCGATGAAATATTGCCAACTGTAATGAATCTCTTTATTATTGAACACCATTCGGTATCCAGTTAGGAGCGACACGCTGAGAACATTTGCACAATGCGGTATCGCACTTGCAATATAATGTCCATTATTTATGCAAGAGCTTTCGCCTTGCAGCAGTGTTAATTTATTGAGCGGTGAAAATGATGCATTTGGAAAATAGCTTTTAAATGATTTCTCACCCCTGTAAAGTGGAACCTTCGAGGATCGAACATGCATCAAACGATTCTTATACTAATATAATTATACACCATGGCCGATTTTTTCTAATCGATATAATCTTGTATGTACATCGCATAATGTACAGGACCAACATCTACTTATAGCTTCAGATAAGAAATCAAACAATATTATCTTATAATCTCAAGGTGTATACGGCCAAGTGTGAATATAACAAATACTTACCTATAGGCTCAAGTATGAAGACTGACATTTTTTACCTGTAGGATCAAGTATGAAATCAACCAATATCCTCCTAATGTCACAAGTATGAACAAAACAACTGTTTTGCTATAAAAGCAAGCATGAACACAACCAATGCTTATTGGACTAAATATGAACTGAAGTATGTTTTGCCTATTGACTCAAATATATTCATAAACAATATTTACCTATTGTCTCAAGTATGAACGAAAAAACAGTTCGTCTATAAACTCAAGTAGTGACTCAGCTTACAGGCTCATGTATGAACACGGCTAATTATAGTCTCAAGTATGAAAACCGATATTTACCTGTTTATTTATAAACACAAGTATGGATACAGGCAATGTTTAATTATACATATCTGTACCTGTAGGCTTAGATAAGAACAAAGGGTATGCTTACCTATCACTCAATTTTGCCAATGAGAAATATTTGCCTACAGACTTCACTAATAACACGATCCGTAGTTACTTACAGAATAAGTCATGAACAATTGGCTATTGTTTCAGCATTCTTTCTTTTATACAGGTATTATTGAAGACGACTGATAAGACAATTTAATTAAGCTTATTATTATTATTTTCTTAATTGCGTACAAGTGATTACTTTTCTTGGATTTAGAGAGCGTAAGAACTGACCGAATGATCCGTGGATCTGAGCGCTTTCGGCTAATCTAGTTGTCATTATCAAGAAAGAGTCAACACATTGCAGTCGTGTTTATGATTAATATTATTGGGAATTGATTGCTTCTATTAACTTTTTAACGCTTTCATTATTTTAACGGTTTTCTTCAATAAAATCTGTACCCTCGATATATATATATATATATATATATATATATATATATATATATATATATATATATATATATGTATGTGTGTGCGTGTGTGTGTGAAATTTCACATATGACTACAGTATATCGGTAAAATATATAACGATAAAAATTTTAAATTATTACATTAAAATTAAATTCATAATCACACTCACACACACATACATACATACATATATATATATATATATATATATATATATATATATATATATATATATATATGTATTTCATTACAGAATTAATAATTATCCTAATCGGATCGAATCGGCTCCCCACGAAACATTATTACCTGTAGAACAATATTTCTGTTAAGAAAAACAGGATTTTAAAACCATGCCAAATTCAGTATAATTGTAAAAATAGAAGTAGAAAGAAAGTATAACATTAGGAAAATTATAAATAAACATCAAGACAAATGAGTTCTGCGCCTCAAAACACTTTTTCCTGACCGGCTTAAGCAGAAAATTAATAACCTAGACAGAATTAATATATTAACCCCATAAATTAAGCCCTACCCACATTTCTTACCCACACAAGACAGTCATGCTTGCGGAGGTGTTGAGGTCTCATATTTATACACACACCCATGATAATACGCTTACACACATCATACCTACACCCAAAGAACTAAAGGATAACATACCCTTAAACACGCACACATCACTTTCCCAGAAACCAATAAAAATGACCAAATGACCAAGACGTAAATTCTGAGTTGCATGAATCTGCCCGGCGTCTAACTTAAAAACAACTTAAAAGAGGCCGTTTGACTGACACAAGGACTGACAAAAATTGACAATAAAAAACAGTGGAAACTATCGCTAAATTTTATTTTCTTTAGAAAGTCATTTTATTCGTTCCTGTATTGCACTGCTACTACGAAGCAGAAAGTTTTTTTTCTCCTGATGATGGCCATGCTGGTCGAAACTAATCGGGGAACCCAACTGAAATAAGAAAACAAAAACAAATATTAATATACAACCCAGTATGTTTGAAAATTTTATTTTTTTAATATTTTTTATTGTCCAAAAGACACGCACACGCACACACACACACACACACACACACACATATACACACACATATATATATATATATATATATATATATATATATATATATATATATATATAATATAATAAAAAGGCTTAAACACTAATATGCTATGGTTATAATTTATTACATTGGAATCACACTCACGATCCAATTCGTCAGAACAACAAATTAAAAAAGAAATCGGTAAAAATAACTCAGAGAAAAAAAAAAAAAATTATAGAGAGAGTGCTTGCATGAGAGTGCTGGACGAATGTGGAAGTAAATGAAAGCACTAGAGAGGGGTTACGGATGAATGAAGAACAGGAAGGCCTAAAAGTGAAGGAGGGGATTGCAATTTAACAGAGAGAAGTTATAGAGTTAAATGACGGTTTAAATGAGTGAGATACAAATAAATATGAATTATTTTCCGATACATAATTCATTGCTGAATCGCTGACCTAAACTAAATTAAAAATCCATTACCGGAAACGGTTGTAAACATTTATATGTTTATATTAAATTTGTAAAAATGTAGGCGATATTACTTTTGTCAAATTTTCTTGATTGTACAGCGGCTCTTTTAATAAATGCCTTTCGGTTTTATTTGGCCACCCCCATCTTCCCCCTTTTTTCTTTTCTTTTTTCTCTCTTTCTCATCTTCTGAGTTTTAAGTTTAGATTATATCGTCTTTTATTATGCGTAGTTTCACTACAAATGTTTTTAGACATTAAATTATATCGATTACTAACCGCCATAATTTACCTACACTTTTCAGTAAACCTGATGAATATTTATATGCGTCTCTTAAATTAAAAAAAAAAAATTGAAAAACTAACATTTTTACTTTTGCTTATCTATTTCTTGTTGCAAAATAAAATCATTACCATTGAGTTGATAAAATCCGTCAAAGGACGAAACGCTAAGTTTTACATTTGTCTTTATTCGTGAACACACACAAACACGCGCGTATATATATATATATATATATATATATATATATATATATATATATATATATATATATATATATATATATATATATATATATGTGTGTGTGTGTATATATATGTGTGTGTGTGTGTGTCTGTGTGTATGAACATAGATACATAGATTGATTTATGTTCTTTTTTTTTTCTTTTAAAATATGTTTCACTCTCTACAGGGCAAGAGGGCCACTCAAGGTAGAGGGTTTACAATAGAAGCAATTTACTTGGACATGTGGAAAAGATAACGGTTAACCTTGACTTGAGGTTAAAATTTTAGTGATAGGGGAGACATACAATTTGGACTCAGTTCCACAGAATAACGCTTGCCATTCAAAAAAAGATTACTTCGTCTACGGTGCTATTTGATCAATCTTTGAGGGATGAAGAGGCATACTCATGCTTTACTCAATAGTATTTCTTTGACAGTTGACGCAACAATCTTGTATCGCCAATTCTCTATTCTTTGCATTTAACAGTTACACTAAGTATCCATTTTTCTTGCTTACCGACACACTTCTTTCGACTTCAAAGGTAGCTAGTATAATGACTGGATAATTGATTCCCCCAAACATCTCAACCACTTTCTGCTTACCATCGTGATCGGCTTGACGAGGAACTTTTTTTTAACCTTTTCAGTCCTGCGTTTCTAAACAATTTTTACGCTTCCGCCTGAGCTTCTGAGTCAAAATTCGTAAATGATTGGTATAAAATGTTTCACAGTAGATATAAAAAAAGTTACAAGTGTTTACCCACCGTTCAACCGGTAGATGGGCATTACGTCATTTTTCTCTACCACTATTCAACCGGTGGATGGGCATTACGTCATTTTTCTCTACCACTATTCAACCGGTGGATGGGCATTACGTCATTTTTCTCTACCACTATTCAACCGGTGGCTGGGCATTACGCCATTTTTCTCTACCACTATTCAACCGGTGGCTGGGCATTACGTCGTTTTTCTCTACCACTATTCAACCGGTGGCTGGGCAATACGCCATTTTTCTATCACCGTTCCTGAACAATTTTAACCCTTCTGCCTGAGCTGTTGAGTCAAAATTCGCAAATATTTATATAATGTTTCATGATAGATATAAAAATAGTTACAAGTGTTTACCCACCGTTCAACCGGTGGCTAGACATTAAGTCAATTTACCCTACCACTGTTCAACCGGTGGTTCGGCATTACGTAAATTTTCTCTACCACTGGTAAAGCGGTGGTTATGACTCAAAAGCTTAAAAAAAAAAGTTGTCTGTCGATGTTTTAAAACACTTTTTAAATTATTGTTTTAGCGCATATGAATGTAGCAGATGCAGTCTGAAATAGTGACTGATGTGATTTAGGGTTTCAGCAAGCCTCCAAGTTTAACCCTTCCCTTAGGCCGCTCGCAATCGAATAGGAAGACGCCTTTCGGTAAATAATTATTTCTGACCATGTCACTTTGATTGGTTCAAAGAGGCAATGGAATTGCTAATGGGAAAGGAAATCCAATTAACACTTGTCACGTAATTGCTCTTGAAATTTACCACACGAATACTAGTATTAATGAGGACGCTAGCGAAAATTAATATTACCGTTTAACAGATAAAGCATCGTCTAGGTATTTCTACGGACAACCGTATCAGCAATATACATATAGTATACGAATAAATACAAAAATAACGTATGTATTCCTATGAAAAATTAAAATAATAATCTTCGTATTTCTTCGAAAAATCACAAGAATAACCGGTGTAATTCTATAAGTAACCATCACGTTGAAAAAACCGTATTCCTATTCTATGAATCTATGAATAACTACAAGAAAACCACATATTTTTACTAATAACAATAATGTTTATTTAGATATTTCTACCAATAACTACAACAGTACTCTGCGTTCATGTACAAATAATGACGACATATATTTCTAAGAATAAAAAAAAGGTGATTTATGTATTTATATGCATAGCGAAAACGGAAATGATATATTTCCTCTCCGATCTTCTGATCAGGTGTAGAAGTGTATCCCTTGATTCCGATTTAGAATTGGGTCTCCGATTCTTTCGAGTACCACGTTTGCGTACTAGTGGCATTGTCGCTTTGCTTGGGGTTATTTAAGTAAAAAAAAAAACACAAACACAGAAATACATCAGTAAATTATGTAATCAACATATTTCTACGAATAACCACAATGATAATTTAGGTATTTCTACGAAGGAAATAAAATCAATGGTAATTTAGTTACTTCTACAAATAACGACGATGCTATTTTAGGTATTTCTATGAATAACCAAAACAGTAATTTAGGTATTTCTATGAAAAGCCACAGCGGGAATTTAGGGATTTCAGCAAGTAACTGTAGCAAAAATTTAAATATTCGTACAAACCTTTTAGTTGGCGATCCAGCTTCACTATTATTTTTTGAGGGCCTTTATCAAGGAATTAGAGTCATGAATCAGTTACCAAGTATAATAAGTCAACAACAAGCGAATGGTTTCTTTGGACCTTACCTAATCAAGTATAATTGTTGGGATTATCCCTTTGAGCGAGAGAGAAAGGGATAATCCAGGCAGTGAAAACACTCCTCCTCTACTTTCCCACAGAAGATCAAACTCATTTTAATTGTAAGGCAGGTGATCACCTTAGTTTTTTTTTTTTTTTTTTTTTTTTTTTGTGGGGTGGAGTGAGGGGATCCAAAAGGCATCGTAAATTTTTACTATGTTGAAAAGAGCTATATCACGTGACCGAGTAATATTACAATTTATTATTCGGTCACGTGATATTAAATGAAGGGGCACGGTGCCTGCCAATGAGAGAAATATTAAGTTACTTCGGTTTGAGTAATAAAAATTTCTAAACAAAGGGGAATAATTTATTAAAAAAAGGGAGATAATTAAAGCAAGAATAACACATAACTAAAATCGATGACACAGGTAATTTCCACAGCAAGATAAAGAGGCACAAAACGAAAAAATTTGGAGTGGACTGTCCCTTTTAGGCACCGAAACAGATCTAAAAAGAAAAAAATATTCTTAGGCCCGAGTAGCAAAATAAACTTTGCTATTAAAATACATGACTTTAATTACGCAAATAAATCAATTACAACAGAGGAGGCTGACAAACAGTTCTACGAGGATACAAAAGATACTAGTCTACTTGGAGCAGCCAGAGTACTAAGAAAACTTCCCGAAATAGTTACAGAAGTCTATCAAAACCAAAAATCATGAGAAGTGACGAAAATTATTTTATTTCATCGGGACAATTCTCCAGCACGCAAACCTTGGTTTCAATGACTGCTGTGGCTGACTGGCTTTGAGCTAGTTGATCACCTTCCTTATTCTGTTGATTTGACGATCATCTTTTCTCCAACACAAAAAAAAAAAAAATACTTTGCAGGGAACAAGTCTCGTATTGCTAATGACGTCATATCTGTCATGGGTGAAATCTTTGACCGACATAATGGAAAATCAGAATAGAAACAACGCAGTTATTCATGAAAAGTGTTTGAATTAATCCATGCAAGATTTCACGGCTCTAGCCATAGGCCTTCATAGTCAGTCTATGTACTTTTCAACTCGTCTGTTGAATTTCTCTATTATTGATTGCATGTATCAAGCCTAGTTTAAGGAGAATACTTAAAGACAAATGACTGATCACAAGTTAATATTAATTGACAACAAATCATCATTGCTTCGGCCACCGCGAGGAAAGTTGACTCTCTGTGCCGCGCCAGGAAATTTTTCTCCCCGGAATCGATACTTCAAATATACAAATCAACCATTCGCCCTTACATGGAGTATAGCTGCCATATATTGTCTGGAGCCTCTTCTGTTTGCCTCGGGGTTCTTGACAAGATCCAGAGACGGATATGTAATGTAATTGGCCCTGATCTGGCGTCTCGTCTGCAGTCACTATCTCACAGACGCGCCGTCGCCTCTCTCTGTCTTTTCTACAAATACTTTCATGGTAATTGCTGCTTTCACTGGTTCCCAGACTCCATGAATTCAAGCGCCCTACGAGGCTGGCATCCCGCTCTCACCCTTACACTGTAGAAACTTTTAAATGTATCCGTCTCTTCTACTCCAATAGCTTCATATCTCGCACCTCTCGCCTGTGGAACGCCCTTCCCAATTACTGTTTCCCTGAAAGCTATAATCTCCAACTATTCAAATGTAATGCCAATCGACACCTCTAGTTACCTTGATCTACCCACTATCCTTCCCTTCATCCTTTCTTCTATGACTCCTATCTGCTCTCGCTCCAAATCTTTTGCAACCCCCTACATCCCAATGGCTTCTAACTCTATCTGAGAAATGTAAACACTATATCATCTCATGGCGAGATTCTTAGAAGAACAGGAAAAAAGAATATAAATAAAAAAAAAGATCGGTTAGAGACAGGTTAAATATGCAGAAAATACAATTATGAAAAAAGGCTTACAGAATAAAACACTCACAGGACACACTCAAAGTGGTAGATGTAAGTTTAATTCACTATGGAATCTAAATTGAACAAATCGTGTAACTAAATGTAAGGAAAAGTGCAACAAGGGCAACTGGAAGATATAATAGAGAAATTATTGCTGAGGAGAGTCATGATCACCATCATTTTGAGGCCATTACCACAAACGAAGAAGTGAAATAAAGAACATAAGTTTTCTATGTACAATTTTTATTCAAATAAAGAATATTTTTCTAGGCGAAAAGGAATAGTTAATTAATTTAAAAACGGGATAAAATAGATTTTAGCTCTATCTCCTCAAATCAAATAACATGAAACAATTGAAACGTTTAAATTATTTTAGGATTTGTATACTAGTAGATTATCGAATAAAGGCTCAAGGGTCACTCAAGCTAGAGTCTTACTGAGTGGTATTGGAAGGAATGGAAACGTAAGTGAGTATTTTGATATTTCGAGTATGAGAGATATAGATTGGCCCTGGATTTAAAGAGACCAAGATTTCTGGGAAAACGATGTCTGAGTCGTCGTCGTCGGCGGCGGCGGCTTCCGTCCGTCTCGAGCCTGGGCGGGAGATATGGAGAACTAGGGCTGCTCAGACGTCTAGTACCCACTCTTGGCCTTGCTAGCAGAGTCCAAGGGAGAGGATAAACCAATACAGTTTGGTACCAGCGCAGGAGTTGCCGGAACAAAGTGCCGTCCATCCACCTTAGGGGATCTACTCCGGGTTTGAATTCAGATTTGTTCTTCTCCTAGACTAGTTGCCATTCAAGGCTATAGAACCCAGTCTGTCCTGCTATTTACCCATAGCTGGAGGGAGAATAAGAGGAGTCACACCTTTCCAAAGGGTATTAGCACGTAAGAGAATATAATGTTTTCGAATGGAATTCGAACTCGGCTCTCCGATTCCTCAATCCAAGCCAATATCCATTACTCCATTGTGCCTCCTATCTGTCTGAGTGAAAGCATAAGAATGCGAAAGGAACAGGGATTCTTTGCCACTATGAACACGTTATGGCGAAATCTAGCTGTAAACATCTGGGTTGGTGGAACTAGGAATGTAACTGATCGGAACATCCCTAATGGCGTTATATAAGTGGAAGCCGGGCGAAGCTTAGTCCGTAGCATAAAAGTCGCAATGTTAAAAACAATCCATCACTAACATGGCCGCATAAATATTCGACAACAATAGCTCGGATCTGGAATTCGCTTGTTGTATTCTGCCCCACCCGCCATATTTACTTGATCTTGCACTAACCGATTATTAACTTTTATTTACGCTTTGACGGGACAAAAAATTCTTTAAAATTTTCAAACAATTGCTGTCAACTGTTCAAAACAATATTTCTTTTTCCGATAACTATTTTTGCGTTTTTAAAAATTATTTCTGCCGTTAAAGAATTTTCTTTGTTGCTGACTTTTCAATATGACCGAAATAATTTGCTGCACATTCCAGACTGTTTACATTCACGGACTTGCACTTCGTTTGGCTTACATTTTACGCTTCTTAAATGTAGATTGATTATATCACTGACAAATGTCCTACTCTTCGTAAATGGTTACATACTAACTTAAAATTAGCATGGAAAAATTAACATATCAGCCAACAGTGGATGATAGCGGAAGGAGTGTACATAGCCAAAGAAAAGAATTCCAAGGACATCAGTCAATTTCGGCCAATTTCGCTTCTCAATGTAGAAGGAAAGATATTTTTCGCAGTTTTGGCATCGAGGTTGACCAAATACCTTCGCGATAATGAGTATATCGATACATCAGTACAGAAAGGTGGTGTCCCAGGAATAGCTGGTTGCTTAGAGCATGGAAGCATGATCTGGGAAGCCATTCAAAAAGCAAAAATTAAAAGGAAAGATTTGGACGTCATTTGGTTGGATTTAGCTAATGCCTACGGATCAGTACCTCACCAAATGATACAATTATCATTACAAATGTACCATATTCCTGAGGAAGTATCTATTATGCTAGGAACTTATTTTGATGGTTTCCTCATGCGTTTCACTACAAAGGACTTTACGACTAAGTGGAACAGACTTGAAGTTGGAATTGCGATGGGATGTACAGTGTCACCAATACTTTTCGTTCTAGCAATGCAACTGATTCTCAAAGCGACAAACAACAAGGCTGATGTTGTTGAGCTTGGTGGAGGTTGTCAAATGCCACCAGTGAAGGCGTTCATGGATGACACTACAATCCTCTCATCCAAAGTAAGTTCAACTCGCAAGATATTAAGCTTGATGGACGACCTGATAAGTTGGTGTAGAATGAAATTTAAACCAAACAAGTCCAGAAGTCTTTCTCTTAGAAAAGGAAAGTTGAACAAAAACATAAATTTTGTAGTAGGTGGCCAAAGAGTCCCTACTGTATCAGAAAAATCAGTGAAAAGTTTAGGTCGGTGGTACGATCAATCCTTAAAAGATATCAACCAAGTAAAAGAAACATCCAAGTCATTACAAGATCTCCATAAGATAGATCTTTGTCCTCTAAAAGGAACATACAAGGTATGGTGCTTAGAGCATGTGCTCATTCCAATGGTACTATGGCCCATACTTGTGTACGAATTTGGAATGAGTACAATTGAGTCAATGGAAAGGAAAATAAACAAATATATCCGGAAATGGTTGGGTTTGCCTCCAGGTTTGTCTGATATCGCTTTGTACTGCAGACAAGCAAAACTAAAGTTGCCATTTAAATCGATTGTGGAAGAGTATAAATCCGGAAAAATTAGACTTCAAATGATGTTGGATGATTCCAAGGATAAAGAAATAAAAGCTTTAAAACCTACGTTAAAAACAGGGAGAAAGTGGAAGGTCAGAGAGACGATAACCAGTGCTAAAGACAATCTAGCTTTCAATGAAGTCATCGGATACACTCAATCAGGGAAACAAGGGTTAGGATTAAATGAAAGGCAATGGTGGTCGAAATCATCTGGTAAAGATCGCCGTGACATGGTCATCGAAAATGTGATGAAAGAAGAGGATAAAAAAAGACTCGTAAAAGGAGTACAACAATCCCAACAAGGCCAATGGAGAAACTGGGAGGAGGCTCTTCAGAAATCTATTACTTGGAAGGACATTTGGCAGATGGCTCCACTTAGGTTGAGCTATTTAATACGTTCCACGTATGACCTGCTACCATCTAAGAACAATCTTGTTAAATGGAAGAAAGAGAGTGATCCCACTTGTCCCCTATGTAAGGAAAAGCCACAAACATTAGAACATGTTCTTAGTTCCTGTAAAACAGCCCTTGTCAATGGCAGATATACATGGAGGCACAATAGTGTTTTGGATGAGCTGGTCAAAATTATGAAGAAGTATATGAAGTCTGAGTCATCTAATTCAGCCCAGGAATTTGTTGCTGAAGGAAAAAGATATATCGGCTCTAAGCAAACAAGCAAATGTCATGCTATACCCGGAAAAAATCTCCTTAGTTCTGGTGGCATCTGGGAGGTATCTGCAGAGCTTCCTGGTTGGCGTAATGATTACCCCAAAATAATATCAAGTAAAGGTCTGCGACCAGATATTGTTCTTCTGTCAAGGGTGAACCATAAAATCATCCTGGTTGAATTAACAGTACCATATGAATGCCGGATGGAACAAAGCCACGATTATAAAACTAATAAATATGAAAATCTAAAGTCAGAGCTAATAAAGGAAGGGTATAATGCAATTGTTAGAGCAGTGGAAATTCAGGCACTCTGTACAAATTTCTGGGCCAAATTGGAATGAAAGGGCGTAATAGGGCCAAAAGTATAAAACGCCTAATAGAAGTAACAGAAAATAGTTCTATGTGGATATGGAAAAAACGAAATACTCCGTGGAGTGTTTCAGCGAACATGACGGCATGACATGACTGATCGTGAATGCGTAATGAGGTTCACGTTGCATTCTCAGAATGCGAGGTTTGCTGTTTTTCGGAATTTTCGTAAATTTAATTTCGCCGTTACACATTTGAACTAGTTTATCTACAACACTTGTATATCGTTATAATGGGGCCTCACATCAGTGAGGGGGGCCAGTGTGCAATTGAAACCGTTGAGAAGAAGGCCCCGAAACGGTGCACATTCTCTCCTGATGACCCCAGTTTAAAATTCGAGAGGAACACATCAAATTCAGTGAAGTCATATGCCGTAGTGAAGCTCGGTGGAAGTGTCATTGGCATGAGGAGCATTACATATTCAGCTCGCTTCAGGTGAGTTTCAATTACTTTCCAGTAATTTCCCTCTATCACCAGGCTTTCAAATAACAATAAGGTATTATTAGGGTCCAAACTTTGGTCAAATAGGACACCTCCAAACAAAAACGGAACACTATTAAACTATAAAAAATAGATGTTCATTTAAAAATTCCACCGATACAGTTTTATACATAAAGCAATTATTAACAATACGTATTTATAATAAAATTATCAACAAACCTTGTTCATAGCAAAATTACCGACAATATATTTTATAGCAAAATAAACATCATTACATTTTATCTGTATTTGAAGGCATACAGTGCACGTTCAAAATATATTTGATATTTTTCATATTAAAATACTTGGATTTTACTCAAAATCTATCGAAGTACTGCTTGATTCCAACGAACAGTGAATATATATATATATATACAGAGATCCTTCCCTGCCCTTCATTAAAATGTCTGATGCTCAACTTCTCGAGAGCAACTCTGCGGCTGCTCGGTCTCACGTTGACTGCTGACCTGAGATGGAACAAATACATTGAGTCAATTGTTTCGTCCACCGCAAAAAAAAGTTGGCTCCCTGTGCCTTGCCAGGAAATTTTTCTCCCCGGAATCGATCATTCAGATCTACAAATCAACAATTCGCCCTTGCATGGAGCATTGTTGCCATATATGGTCTGGAGCCTCTTCTGTTTGCCTCGGGGTTCTTGATAGGCTCCAGAGGCGCATATGCAATATAATTGGCTCTGTTCTGGCATCTCGTCTACAGTCACTTTCTCACAGACGCACTGTCGCCTCTCTCTGTCTGTTTTACAAATTCTTTTATGGCAATTGCTACGAGGAGCTGCATTCATTCGCTGGTTCCCAGACTTCATGAGTTCAAGCGCCCTACAAGGCTGGCATCCCGTTCTCACCCTTTCACTGTCGAAACTACTAAATGTAGCCATCTCTTCTACTCCAATATCTTCAGGTCTCGCACCTCTCACCTGTGGAACTCCATTCCCTATCCCAGTTTCCCCGAGAGCTATAATCCCCAACTATTCAAATGTAATGTCAATTGACATCTCCAGTTGGTTTGATCTATCTACTACCCTTCTCCTCATCCTTTCTTCTATCACTCCTATCTGATCTTGCTTCTGTAACCCCTTGCGTCCTAGTGGCTTCCCGCTTTTCTTGGGGTGAAACGCTTATATATATATATATATATATATATATATATAAGGTTGGTGCAAAATAATGACGTAACAATGTCGTTTTTTGACGTATTTTTAACGTCAAAAAACGACATTAGTACGTCATTATTTTGCACCAACCTAATATATATATATGTGTGTGTGTGTGTGTGTGTGTGTGTGTGTGTGTGTGTGAAATATAAATAGAATTGCATTTCAATTTTTGGGAGAATAAATCTAATCATCAAAAACGAACTTTAATCTAATAGATTATTTATGTGTATGGCGATAAACTTCATCCAGCAGCAAAACCTCTGATCACGAGCTTTTGTGGAACATGGAACCACCTCGTAATTTCAATTGTTTCCAGATGCCCTGTGACACGGGGTGGTAGCACTTGTTAGATTCAAAGCTATGGGCAAATATAAAATAAAATATAAAATAACACAATTCAGAATAAAAGTTAAGTCTCGTCCTGGGTATGACGATAAACTGCATCCGGCAGCAATACATCTGATCGGGAAATTAGGGGTTTTGAAAAGCTTGGTACCACATCTTCGTTTCTGTTTCCCAGGTTCACCCTGACCCAAGGAACCCTAACAGGTGCTGTTAGGGTTCCAGCTATGGGCAAATAATGAAACCTCAGAGAAAAAGAAAACACTCTGAAAATATAAAAATGCATATTTATAGCAAAATTACCGACAATTCTTTTCTATGGCAAAACGATCACTAATATATTTTATAGTTGAATTACCAACTATATATTGTATAGCAAAATGACCAAAAATACAATTCAACTGTAGTTGAGGCAATGCAATTGCTTTCAAAATATATTTAGTTTAAGCCATAAAATTGTGTTAAATGTTTAGATTCCGGCATTAAATAACCCATAGAAGTGTTGATATGCCGCTAAACAAAATCAACCACATCAAAGCAAAGCATTCACCATAGTTATTGCGATCTTCGAGAAATCTTATAAAATAATAGTCGTACTTATGAACATATGAGTATTTAAAACACCCAACAAGACAAAAGAAATGGAAATCCGCAAGGAAGTGTTGGAATTTTGGGGTAGTGTAGTACTAGTGAGCCAACCAAAATGAGCGGACTCACCAAGAGAAGAGTTAACCAATCAGAAAGCTCAGAATATTCAATGCGACGTGTATTATTTTATGAATACTAAAAAAAAAAAAAATATTATTTTATGAATGCTAAAAAAGAAATTCTGAATACAAAAGTATTTATCCATATGAATATTGACTTTACTAATATTTTGAAAGAAGATTCCATAATGTACCCAAAATGGTGGGGGGTGTTGGAATTTGTGGGTAGTGTAGTACTGGTGAGCCAGCCAAAATGAGCTGACTCATTTTATAGTTAACAAATAGAAGGGTTAACCAATCAGAAGTCTCAAAATATTCAATGTGACGTGTATGAAGGCGGCCATGTTTTTTTTCCGAATATTAGTTGCCAGCCTGTGATATCAGAGACTACGGCAAACATGGTCGACAGGAAGTATTTGTATGCTTGAACCGTGATTTGAATGTTTCGTCTAGCTCTCTGACCGTCCTACGATTTCTCACGCTCCATAAGGCGGGACGGAAGGTCAAATTCCCTATCTTTAATTTTCTTAATTTGATCTCTTTTTTTTTTAAATTTATATGCCCTATCCCGCCTCTGCAATACCGAGTCGGCTTCGTACAAGATGTTTTCGTTCTTCTTCTTTTTTTTTTCAGAAAACCTTTCATCTTGTGTTGAGAGCCCTGAAGGTAAGGAGGACGTAGGACACCCGCGTACTTCATAATTCAACAACAAGCGTAGACGTCTTGTTTCATCTCGCGAGAATTCCCATTATATTCAGAGACTGGCAGCTGCGAAATGTGATGAAGGCGATTAGCAAGAGAAAACTGACAATTAACTAATATCGATGCGTCTCAACATTCTTATAATGTAAGGATTATAACTGTCTGGCTTTTATCCGGACTTTAACAACTAGTGTGACACGATTGAATTAACTCAGACTTAGACAATAGTCACATATGCGACGTAAACTATAACTATACGCAAAAGGACACCGGCGTACACACAGAGACACATTTCTTAACTGGCTGAGATATAAATTGGAGAGTAGGCATTACTATAGAGCAAAGATTGGGTATTCATTGACTGAAAAATTAACATTACCATCGAATGAAATTGATAAAATCTTTCTCTTACAAGAATCTTTTAGGAATGTATTCTTCTCATATTCACTGTTATAGCTCTTTCTAGTAATGACTGATTTGTTTAAGGTAGTGCGTGGAGTAAACATCTGGATTACATTTTAGTTGTTTTGTTGCTACCATTCGTCCGAGCATTGAATACTACTGCCAAATCTAGTCTGGTGTTCTTGTTGTATATTTCGAGATTCTTGACAAAATTCAAAGATGAGTCTGTAATGTAATCGATCCAGATTAGTCATCTCGACTTAAGTCACTTTCTCGGGGACTTGACTTGGCTTCCGTCCGTGTTTTCTAAGAAATATTTTCATGTGAACTGTTCTGATGAGCTTTTTCCTCCCTGAAGCCTCTTCTACATGAATTTGAGCGTGCTACTAGATTGGCAATTAGGTCTTACCGTTTTTCTGTTGAAATAGCTAGATGCGATCTCTTCTTCTATTATGACAGTTTCTTTTCTCGTATTTCGCACCCGTGAGAATTCCCTTCAGATATCTTGCTTCCCCGATAACTACAATTTTGAAAAATCTCAATGCAACTTTAATCACTATCTTTTTGTTTTCACACTGTTCTTTTATTTTGACTTCCTGCAACTTTCCCACTAAGGTCTTGTCATTCTCTTTCACACCCTGTAAACCTCTGTTTTTAGTAGCATTATCGCCTTGCTTGGTGGGGGTAACGATTTTTTAGGAATATTTAGCACATGTCTATCGGGTCTGAATATCGATTGTCTTCATTAATTCCGAATGTCTTCATTCGTTTGAAGCCATTTTTAATCACTGATCCGAGACAATAGTAAGCTGTTTCTCTATAAGGAAAAAATTGGTATTCAATAATGAAGCAGCCAATAGTAGTTTCGGTTGAAATTTATAAAATCTTTCTCTTAAAACAATCTTTCATGAATATAGATTTCTCAAGTCCAGTAGATGATATCATTCTTTCCAGGACTCATTGGGTTTTCCTGCCTGATAATTTATTTGAAGTGGTGCGTAATGTTAATTTCATGATTCTGTCATTAGTTTCTCTTCGAGTTGCATATGCTTTCCATTTTAATTGCAGCTGCTGTTAGTAATCCTCAAGTGCTGTGGTTTCTATTATTTGGGGAACAGTTCTTTGGGATTCTATAGCGTCAGTTTACAATGTTCAAAGCATCATGATTTTTGCCAAAACATTCATGCTTTACACGTTGAAAGCATTTTTTCACCATTGATCCACGGAATCATTGTATACAGCTAACAGTTTACATATGTTTGAAAGCTTTTGACGCCATGAATTACATCCATCTGAAAGACTCGATGGGACGAGGCTATTTAAGAATATGACTCAAGTTTTAATGTTGATGCTTTGGTTTCATAGCAATTTGCGGTGTTGGGCGAAACTCTTTCCGATACAAAAAATCCTATGTTCTATTACCTTTTCTCCTATACAAAATCTATTATAAATGATCCATAAACTGAGGTATTTAGTATGTACTAGCTCCACATCCTATATTTTTGTGATGGATTCAAGGTAGGTGTCATCATTGCTTACATCCCAATTACAGATCATAGTTTCTCTTTTGGAAAGGTTTATCTTGAGTTCCGTTTTTGGGGACACTTGACAGAGGATGCCGAATATGTTATTATTGTCTCTTCGAGTTACATAGGCTATCCATTTTAGTTGTTTCTGGTGTTGGTAATGCTCAAGTGGTTTCTATTATTTGGTACCAGTTCTTTGTACTTCTGTAGCGCCAGTTTACAATGTTCAAAGCAGGATAATCTTTGCCAATAAATTCAGCCTTGACTCGATAAAAGCCTTTTTTTTCACCATCGGAAACGGTTGTATATAACTGAGAGTTTAGATATTTCTGAACGCTTTTGACGCCGAGAATGACATCCAACTGAAAGGCTTCGTCTGACGCGGCTATTTAAGAATATGACTCAAGTTTTCAGGTTGGTGTTTTGGTTTCGAAGCAATTTGCGGGCGAATATACCTGTCATAGCGTATTCTATGTTTGATATATTTGTATAAAGATTAGATTAGCTATTTCTAAACGAGTTCTGTGATATTAATGACATCCACATGTAGCCGTGATCTGACGAGGCAATTTAAGAATAGGATTCGAATTCTTAAGTTAATATTCTATTTGTAGAATAATAGGCTGCCGAACATAAGAACCCCGAGAATATCCAATTCTCTTTCCAAATCCTTTATACTCCAATATTAATTCTTTTTAAGTGATCCAAACTCAGATTGTTTAAATTATTTCGTATTTAGTAATTTCTCATTTGGATATTCTATGATGGATTCAGCTTATCTGTTACCATTATTTTCATTTCAATCGTAGCTGATATTTTCTCTTTTAAAATGATATGGTAAGGTAATATTTTCTATTTTCTTAAAAGGAAACAGATGGCATTCGTTGACCCATCAGCCAGTGTCACTTTTGAGTGGAATCCCTAAAATTCTTCTATGAAAATATTTTTTTTCAGGAAAATATCTTTTTAAATATTGTTTCCTTTTCCAGTACAGATGCGGCTTTCTTCTTAAAGTTTAGTTTGAAATAGTGTACAATCTCAACATCTTCATTGTGTCATAATTTAGTTTACATGTGCTATCCCCTTTTATTGTCGCTGTTGTTGTCCTTAAGTGTTGTGGTTTCTGTTATTTTTCATTTGCTAGAAGACATTTTTAATCCTTGAAGTGAGTGAATCTTTAGAGCTGGCAGTTTAGATTTTTTTTCTGAATGGATTTGGCGCCATATATTATATCCCTATTAGAATGTTCATCTGTTAAGGCTATTTCAGAACATGACACTAGTTTTTAGGTCAATGTCATGGTTTTGTAGCAGTTACTGATTTTAGACGAAATTCCGTTTATCATTAGTCTATTTCTAGGAACATTTATCAAAGAGACCCTAAATATTATGGGAATATTCATATTGCCCCATAATCTTGAGGCTCTAATTTAAGTTCCCTAAATTTATCTGCAATTTCGGTTAATGTATAGGGCAAACTCAAATGATCTGGGGATACTAAAAAAATGGCCTGCATAAAAATCCGAAAATATATTGTTTTTTCTTTTCTTTTTTTTTTGTCTTGTTTTGTTTCATGGCATATCAATATCAATAAGTTATTTAATGAGGACAATATTTTTATTGTTGGTAATGTTTTTTTTTTCAAAAATCTATTGCTAGTAATAATGTATTGCTGGTAATAATTTTTTGTCTTCCAAAATCCCTTGCTAGTAATTTTTTTTTTTTTTTTACAAAAATGTATTGCTGATACTGAAAAAATATTTTTTACACTTCCATAGTGTTTTGACCCAAGTTTGGGGGTTAACTATTTGCCCATCGCTGGGACCCTAATAGATACTACCACACCGGATCAAGATGGGCCTGGGAACACCAGGAATTACCAGGTGGTACCACGTCCCACAATACCTCCCGATCAGAGGCATTGCTATCGGATGAAGTTTATCGTTTTATCCAGGACGCGGATGTGTCTATAATCTTACCCAGACCGTGGATGTATTTTATCGTCTTACCCAGGACGGGGATGTAATTTATCGTTTACGCAAGACGCGGATGTAGTTTATCGTGTTACACAGGACGCTGATGTAGTTTATAAACTTACCCGGGACAATTTTTTTGGGGGGAAGAGATAGAAACAGGGAAGCCCCGTCACGGAGTTGGGAAATTGACTGATGTTGCGATGCCAGGTCATAATCTATAACCTTACAAACTCTTCTTTGTATTTTGTCAAGAATCTCCAAATATATAGTAGGTGCACCAGAGCAAATGTGTCAACAATATTCACTGTACGGAAGAATGATAGATTTTTGAACGTGGAAGATGGATTCTGCTCCCTTCATCTCTATCTGGTGTTAATTTTATAAAAATAAAACATTTCTAAATCGACACTTGCTTGAGTTGTTTGCCACTTGTGTTCTTTTTAATCTTTAAGATTTCTCAGTTTATCAATGTCCACAATGTTCTTATTAGATGTTTATTTAAATTACCACACCTTTCAAATTAGATAATTATCTATTACGGGGTCCACCCCTTTTTCATATAAGTAGACTCTACCAAGTGTACCTGGACTGCTGCCGTTAAATACCCAGAGTTACAGTCTGTTAGAAGAGCAGTCGGTGGTCAGTTGTCGGAGAGTGTGAGAATATACGAACGGAGATGACCTCTTGTAGAAGTCAGTTACAAGCACGTAGACTCTAAGGAAGTCCTACTTCGAGACTGTATATATCTATCTGTATTTGCTACTAACCACGTTCCTGGACTTACTAACAGTATTACTCTTTGTATGATTGTGTAAATACATTTTATTTCATATATTTAATTATTGCGTTTGTCATTCCTTGGAGACTGAATTCGTCTCGGAATCCACAACATTATCTTAAATGCTTAAAAAGGTAAAAGTGTTATTAATTGACTTTTTTCAAATGTGAATAGGTACGCTAATTCTAGGTACTGAAACAGTCTCGTCAGATCTAAACTAATACATGAATGTCATACACATCACCAATCGTCATCCAGTTATCCTGCTTGTAGCGATTATCATAAGTTTTGCCACCACCCAGTTCTATTGATCATCATATTCGGCAGGTCAGAAGGATTGCTATTTATTTCTACGCATATCTGCTTGATATACGTCTTGGCCTGTCGTCCTCTGCTAAGTCTTTCTTCCGTAGGCTCTCACAAAAGAAGTTCCCTAGGAATTTCGTCTTTAGCGCTCCATGTCAATCGGACACTAAACTCTTTGATGTCTGATACTGGACGAAGGTTACCATACAATAGCTCATTCGTCAGACGACCTCTCCAAGTGACAGGCAAAGCCGCACTGAGTTTGCGAGTGTAGGCACCATCCATATTCTTTCCAGTTAAGAGGCTATGCTGAACAGTAATACAACAGATGCTTGAAAGAGGTAACTTTTTATGGTGTCTAGAAGTCTGGATTTCCGCAACAGAGATAACTTTTGGACGCCACCGATGCTTTAGCAGTGCGCTGAAAATATTGGAAATGGAGCCAAACGGGATAAGGAGGATGTAAACTGCCAAGATCGAGAGTTGATTATGTGTATAGCTCCCAGAGACAATCATACTTCTTCGTACCGCGTCGGCTGACCCTACAGGACTAGACAGAATTGTTCCAAGAGAAATCAATTGCGGACTTTCAACAAGAGCAACAACTCAAAAGGATAACAAATGCAAAACGAAGAGAATCAGAACATAATCAATATGCCGACGTTCCACACTACATCAAACAAAAATCAAGCAGATCTTTAAGAATTGAGAAATCTATTTTCCAGGAGAATTGTTTTAGGAGAAATATTATATGAATTTAAACCTACAGCAGAAAGTCTACACGGTCAATGAATACCAAACTTCTCCATAACGAAACGGCTATTATTGACATTACTATTACCACTGAGGGAGAGTAATGTGGGAGAGTAAACATTCGGTATAACAAGTGGTGAATAGTGAAAACCACATCTCTTGTACACACTTTCAATTACTGAAGACATGTTTGAATACGGTGATGGCTTACCTGCTTGGTAATAATTAAAAATAAACATCTGGATATACTTGGATGATGTTATTTCGCTATTTTAATCCCCCCAAATAATATCGTTTTAGCCGGTGAATTAAATGTTGGTATTTTTCAATATGATATATTGATTTGCCTGGTGAATGGTGAGTTTCCTAAGAAAATCGTAATCATAAAATTCCGAAATATATAGTCTTATTCGTATATATTTTTATTCCTATATATTCTTATTCCTTTATGTTCTTATTCCTTTATATTCTTATTCCTATATATTCTTATCCCATTATATACTTATTCCTATATATTTTTATTCCTTTATATTCTTATTCCTATATATTCTTATCCCATTATATACTTATTCCTATATTTTTTTATTCCTTTATATTCTTATTCCTATATATTCTTATCCCATTATATACTTATTCCTATATATTTTTATTCCTTTATATTCTTATTCCTATATATTCTTATCCCATTATATACTTATTCCTATATATTTTTATTCCTTTATATTCTTATTCCTATATATTCTTATCCCATTATATACTTATTCCTATATATTTTTATTCCTTTATATTCTTATTCCTATATATTCTTATCCCATTATATACTTATTCCTATATATTTTTTATTCCAATATATTTTTTATTCCTATAGATTCTTATTCCTATATATTCTTATTCCTATTACCAAATCTAATTAAAACACATGATACAGGCATATAGAATGTGAACAGAGCAAGTATACAAAAATAGAAATGTGATTTAGGGAAGAATGTGTCTTCTCACCGTCACTATTTGACCTATAGAGCCAGCCAATTTTAAAAGAAGTAGAAAACCTAACATGGAGAATTATTAACGTTTAAAATCTTCGCAACATAAGATAAAAACATCGACTCTGTTCAACCTATACAGACCGGAAATTCTAAGAGAAAGAGATGAACTACCATAGTTAATTATCAACGCTTACAATCCTAGCAACTTAAGATAAAAGTATGGAACTGTGCTGATAAAATTTTGTAGGTGTACAAATATAAAAACTACATTAGACAACAATGAGTCTACTAAACGGCTCTATTTAACCTACGGGAACAGAAAATACTTAGAGAAAGAAAAGACCAACCATGGTTAATTATCAATGCTTACAATCCTAGCAACATAAGATAAAGGCATGTCACTGTATTGTTAGAATATTAATACAGAAAACTAAAAGAATTCCATGATAATAAAGTATTAGGTTGGTGTAAAAATAATATCGTTTTTGACGTTAAAAAATATGTCAAAAAACGATAGTATTTTTGCAACAACCTAATAAAAGAAAATAGAGATGACTAAGTTGTAACGGTAAAAAATATATAATTTGAAGGCGTCAACAATAGTGAATGATCGTGGTGTGAGATACGAATTGGTCACCTATGAATCAAGTAGATCAAGTAATTCCGGTATATGTGTAGAGTCGCAAAGGATTGACGAAATTGTGATGCTGATATCGGTATATCGAAAGATGTTTTCAGAACCTAAGAAAATATTAAGAGATAGGAAAGGAATACAGTGTAACCCGGATATAAGAGAGTTGTCGGGATCGGAGAAGAAGTCTCTTATATCCGGGTTTATCTTATATCCGGGTTTGGTCTATTTTGTTTAGGTAAGTATGGCTCTAATTTGGGACCAGATAAAATCTATCTTATATCCGGGTTTCTCTTATATCCGGGTCTTATATCCGGGTTACACTGTATTTAGAAACAAAGGAACGTGTGCTAAAATAATATGTAATATCCTCCTAAAATGGCAGCAGATGTTGGATGGTTCCCTCACCGACGAAGAAAAGATGTGAAAAAAAAAAAATAAAGATATGGTTCTACAAAGGCATTACAGAAATACAATGAATTGAACTTATGAGCAGATCAAAACAAGATAACTGGATCTTTTAGCATACCTAGAGTTGAATCAGACGAAGCCGACTGGTTTCGAACTCGGCACATCAAATTCCTGTCGGGTGCGTTACATTCACTTAGTTATTTTCCAAGCGTAGCTTAGATGCGGCACAAGGCCGAAAGTATGGGGCACCCAGTGAGGATAGAACTCACTACTCAGTCTTAAATTGTTCTAGCGAGAAAAACTTGCTAATAATTACACCACCTGGATGTGCCCACGTTACATTCACTTACGCGCAAATGATATTGGGAAATATATTTATACATCTCTTCTCATCCCGCTAGCTATGATTTGAAAAGCAGACTGGGTCCTATAATCTTGGTTTGCAACCGGTTTACCGCAGAAAGAAACGGCTACTTTCTTCCTGAAAATCTTCTGCTTTGTCAGTCATGAATCTGAAGAGGCATGGCCGTTCAAACGTGTATCACTTAACTAACTGACTGAACGAGGAAATTGGTTTCTAGAATCGGACACTCACAGAACATACGGGATTACATAGCAAGCGTAACGGGATTGGAAGCCATGTAAAAGGAGAGCAAGTAATAAGCCAACTATTGCTTACGGCAGCAAGGGATAGGAAGTTGTAGAGAGCTTTGATCACCGGTGTTACGAATGGACATGCCGCGTAAAGGAAAACGAAAAGAAATCCACTGGTATCCCACCGTTGCGTGTTTCATTTCATGTCAAACGCCATTTTGGTCACAAGTTGTAAACACTTATGCGTTATTGGCGGAAAGATTCCGCTATCTCTGCTTTTCAACACTGCCCTCTTGATAACTTGAACCACTCAATGGTAGCTTTTGATATTTCATTCCAATCATCTATTGAACAAGAACCCCTATCTATAAGTCTTCTTTTCCCTTACCTGATTGGGACTCACTACATTATTTTCTTTGTGACGAGCGTTGGACTAACATCTTCACCCGCCTACCTCAATTGAAAAGTGCGCCACTGAAGTTTCTTCGTGGGTCAAATTCGGTATGGACGCTTTCATTCATTTTTGGAATTACCAGATGAAACCTCAATTCTGTTCATCGTTCACTCTACAGCATTCTCGGCCACTATAGCACACAGGAATTACTAATTTCGGCTATACTAGCATGACAGCTCTTGCCACAACAGCCACCCATTCGTTGCTGCTCCCGTCCTGGGTATGAAGATAAACTACATCCGCGTTCTGGATAAGACGATAAACTACGTCCAACAGCAAGATCACGAGGTTTTGAGAAGTGTAGAACTACCTCTTAATTGTTGGTGTTCCTGGGTCCACCCTGACCTGGGGTGGTAGCACCTGTAAGGGTCCCAGATATGGGCAAATAGTTAACCCCCAAATAGCTTTTAATACCAGAAATACTTTGTAAAAAAGTATTACCAACTATACATTTTGAAAAAAAAAAATATTACCAAAATACATTTAAAAAAAAAAAATTTACCAACAATAAAAACAAAGTGTCGGCATTAAATAACCCATTGAGGTGTTGATATGCCGTAAAACAAAACAATTCAATCCAAATCGTTGCGGCTCGTAGTAAATGTAAGCGAGTCTTCGAAGGAGTTAATCTTTTGTTTTGCATGGAGAATGGATTATCGCATAGCCTCTAACAATTTTGGCAATCATGCTTACTGGCAGATCTGTAATAAGACATTAAATAATTATAATTTCCTCCCCCTCTTCAAACAATTTGAGGTGTTATTATCCTATCCTGATGAAGCTGAATTTTTTCGTAATCTCTCCTCAAACTCTAATCTTGACTCATCTAGAGTATCCCTGCCTAACTCCCGACTTATAACTGATTATCTGTTGAATGACACGCATATAACTCCTTCCATGGTTTCTGCTATAAACTGATATGATGGAATATGCATACACCTGTGTTCCCCCCTCACTGGAATATGATTGGCTGGTGTCTGTCATAAATACCGACGGACGTGTAGGTACGAGAGTCAAGAGCCTTAGTGTGAGAGCTAAGTCTATAACGACGCCCATTGGACTACGCCATTGATCTACACTTCTTACCTGCGCCTACGACGCGTACCAGTCGATTATTGCTACCGTATTCTCCTTGGTTATAGTAGCCAAAACCACTTAGCTACTTCATTCAAATATATCCCTTTCCGGGGCATATCATATCTCTAACCTGGATCCCCACAAAGCATATGGACCCGATCGTATCGCTATGCTCTCGAACTGCCACCTGTTCTCAATGAACGGTACAATGAATGCCTCGCATCCTCCTGCTTTCCCGTCTGCTGGAAGTCACTATCTGTTGTTCCAATTTTTAAGAACTCTGGGATCCGTGCGACTCTTTCAACTATCGGCCTATTAGCCTTTTACCACTTTTTGGGAAACTCCTAGAAGACCTTATCAATGCTGAATTAGTTCAGCATCTCTCATCGCAGGGTCATTTTTTCAAACAAGCAATAGGGCTTTCATTTCTCCAGTCAACTGCTGATGTACTGACAATAATTGCGGAAAGAGTTTCATCATGCTCTATATAAAAACGGTGAAACCCGGGCTGTAGTATTGGATATCTCGAAAGCCATTGACAAGCTCTGGTATTCAGCTCTTCTCCAAAACCTGAAGAGTTAAGGTCTCCCCGGACAATTTTTGAACTGATCCAGTCATTCCTATCAAATCGTGAAATGAAAATCATCCTGAACGGCCACTCGTCTAGATCCTTTGGTACTAAGGGGGGTGTCCGTCAGGGCTCCATCTTTTGACTTACTCTATTTTTTTTTTATAATGACCTTCCTGACGAGATCATCACTCAAACTGGCATCTGCTCTGATCGTACAACCATTTACTGCTGCCTCGATAGTAAGACTGATCAGTCTGACAATGTCAAAATGGCAACCGATGTACAAAAGTCTGTCGTTAACTGGAGTAAAGGATGTCTCGTTAAATTTAACGCTTCCAAAACTAAACTTCTCTCCATTGGTCATCCAAGGGGATCCTCACTGCCGTCCATCAGTATGGCTGATGCTAACCTCAGCGGAAGTAACTCGTTGCGCTTTCTCAGCCTCGCGTTCTCAACTGGCATGAAGTGGAAAGATTTATATTGGGTCCATTGCTATGTCAGCTACCATGAAAATCGGCTCACTGTGTTGTACAAGATAATTTTTCTCTCTAGAATCTATCTTAATTATCGATAAGTCTACCATTTGTCTCTGCTTAGAATATTGCTGCCACTTATGGTTCTGTGCTCCTGCTATTTTTCTGGAAATTCTTGATAAGATCCAAAGAAGAATCAGCAATCTTATCGGTCCTGTCTGGCGGATCGGTTTCAGACACTGTCTCATCGCTGTAAAACTTCATCTCTGTGTCTTTTCTAGAAATACATTGATAGTAATTGTTCGGATGAGCTCTGCGCTATAGTGGTTAGATTTTTGAATAACCGGCGTTGATATCTCATTTACAGTTGAGCTGGCCGGATGTAGTCGTAAGTTCTAGGCTAACATTCTTTTTTTGACTCGCACTTCCGGCAACATGCTTTTCAACCAAACTTTAAGCTGCAAGAATTTAAATAGAATGTCAATAGCTATCTACTGTCCGCCTGATTACTTTTTCCGCTCGTTATTAATGTTTCTGTTTTCTATACCCTGTAACCCTTTGCGTAGTGTTATACCGATTTAGAAAATGTGCCAACAACCTCCTCTAACGTCGTAGATTTCACTAAGATCTGCTTATAACTGCCTATCTTAGCTTATAATAACCATATGCTCTTTCCTTGTCTTAACTGCGTGTTTCACTTAGATTACTATCTCCCTTGAAATTATTCCTTTATTCTTTTTATTGTTTTAATATTCTCTCTGTTCCGTGTTCATGCTACGTCTATTCGGAAAGCATCAAATTATTTAATATTAACGAATAAATACAATATTTATCATACAAGACGGATATACTTTAGTTCTCTTCAAATACTATAAACTTCACGCAGATATCACATCATTGTTGTAACCTAAAAAGGTTACTGAATGAGGAATAACCAAAACGAAGGTTGGAAATAAAATGATAATCTTTATAACATCAATGAAATACAATATTCGCCAGCGGCTTGAAGTAGGTAAACCACTGCTAGTGGTGGACTACTTAGACAGCATATTGCTCCAACTTAAAATAGTATCCAACGTATTTTTGAGAATTGAGACATACACATTAGTGTTCATATTTACAGTATATAACATAGATAATGATCAGACATCGCTAATGAACAAATATAGATATATACATTGTTGTAACCTAGAAAAGATTACTGAATGAGGAATATCCAAAACGGACGATCGAAATGAAAATGATAATCTTTATAACATCAACAAAATACAATACTCGCTAGCGGTGTGAAGTAGGTAAACCACTGCTTACAGTGGACTACGTAGACAGCATATAATACCCACTTACCACAGTGTCCAATGCATTTATGATGGTTAGGACATACTCATTATGTTCATAATACGGTATATAACAGAGTCCATACCATTTTGTTTCAAAACCACTAGAAAACTTCAGTTTCGGGATGGACATCAGGTGTATCATTTTATTCTTGTCAAAAGTCGAGAATCCTGCGATAATCGAGAAATCAATGGAATCCTGCGATAATCCATAAATCAGATCAATCCTGCGATAATCCATAAATCAGAGGACTCCTGCGATAATCCATAAATCAAAGGAATCCTGGGCGAATCCATAAATCTGAGGGATCCTGTGACAATCAAGATATCGGAGGAATCATGCCAGAATCCAATCGGTGGGATCGTGCGAATCCAGAAATCGGAGCAATCCTGTGAGAATCCAGAAATCGGAGCAATCCTGTGAGAATCCAGAAATCTGAAAAATGATGCGAGAATCCAGAAATCGGAGGAATCCTACGAGAATCCAGAAATCCGTACACATCTAATCGTTACTGCAAAGTATGAGATCACTCAATTGGCTGATAATTTTTTTTAAATTACTATAACCTGAGAAAAATCTGTAGCACAGAAAAAATCATCGAATGCCTCAGTAACCTACACATTTTTTTTCAAACTACTGCTCATTTCCCGAAAATCTGCTTCGAATCGTAAAATAAAAATTGAAAAAAAAAACAAAAAAAACTATAACCGTATTTTATTATGAAAAAAAAAAATTCCTTTTATAAATAAGTATATTTATAATGTATAATATAGTACAATATTGTATTAAAAAAGGTTCGCTGAATAATGAACTTTTTCAAGAATTGTTTTCATTTTTAAAAATTTTAGTTATAATACTTTAAAATATATAAGTTGTTTCAAACCCTGACGATTTAATATTTACGATTATTGTCTGTGCGATTTTATCCGGCGAAAAATATTGATTTAAAAATTCTTGCAAAAATCTAATAATTTTCGGATTTTAATGAAATTTTTCAGGACTTATTCACAAATGAATGAGATTCTTTTTACCTTACTTTTTAGAAAATCTTAGTAATTTTTTTTTTGTTATATATTACTTAATTTAATACAATTACGGGAATTTTAATTGCAATTCCAAAATTTGTTATATTAGTTAAAAACAGGATCCTTGCAGAATGTAAATCATTATTTTTCAAAAATAGTCATCATTTCCTGAAAATCTGTGCTGAATCTTAAAATAAAAAGGAATGTTAGAAAACTATGACATTATTTAATTAGAAAAACTCTTAATTGATTTTATAATTAAGATTTGATAAAGACACTATTTCCTAAGGAAAAAGTCGATGAATAATGAATTTTTATAAGAATTGTTTTCTTTTTTTAAACAATTTAAGTATAATAATTTATATTATAAATCCTTTAAAATTCTGCATTAATTCAATACAGTTAGTCGATATTGTTATTAAGTGAAAAATATATTTTACTAGTCAAAAATTGAAAAGCTTAATGGAAAGTAATTTACTTCAAGATATTAGAAATAATTTTTAATTTCTTTGTGTATAATTTAGATTTGAAATACACCGGCGTATTTTGCTTACTGGAAATAGTAAAAAAATTCATTTAGCTTTCAATAAAGCTAAAAAGAAAGCTTCAAGAATGCTTTGTCATTTTTTAAAAATTCATTTTTCTTCTTAGTTATCGAAAATTTAATGCAGGTCCTTATTTAAATGAGCAAATTGTATTCTCTAAAGCCGTTCTTATGAGCCAGTATGGGAAAAGTAAAACACTGAATTCAAAACTGAATATCGACTTAGAGATGCTTACTATGTAGTCATGGAACCGATGCCTTGATAGAAGAGTGCATCCGAGCAATTGCCATGAAAGTTAAATTGACAGCTGACTTAAAAATGACCTATAATCTATTGTTTACCGGCGCAAGTATTGGCTTGTTAATTGCAACATGTTTATAAATTTAACATTCGTTCAGGCTTTCGAATATTGCCGCTACAAATGCTCTTGCTATATATTTGCATATTATTAATAAAATCGAAAGAAAAATCAGCAACATTATTCGTCATGACCTAGCTACTCGGATTCAATCACTTTCCTGTGCCTTTTCTATAAATAATTTTATGGTAATTGCTCGGAGGCACTCTTCTTTACAGTACCCTATACTTTATAAATTTAAACGCGGTATTAGATTGTCGGCAAGGTCTCACCAATTCCCTGTTGATTTTGATAGATACAGCCGTAAGTTCTATGCTAACACTTTCTTTTTTTTTGCACTTCTCCATTGTGAAACTTTCTTCTCGCTAAATTCCCCAAATTTCTCCTGTTAAGCTATGTTATTCCTATGAAGAATTGAAAATATATAAAATCACCTACTGCTACACGAAAGTCAAATAATATTTTATACGAAATTTTTCTGTGATAAAAAAACAACAAGTATTGAGATTAAATCGGAACCCCCTCATGTAATATTGAAAATGTTTCAACACTGAACCATAGACAACACTGATGCTTTCAAGGTGTAATAAATAAACACGCCTCACTCACATTGTAAACAAAGTCTCCCTGTTTCAGAAGAAATAATATTATAAAGAACAAATGAAAAGGAATAAAGAACGAATGAAAAGAGAAAGACTGCGACAAGTTAAGACGTAAATGTAACAGCTGCCTCCGACAATTGCACGTCTGGTGTAGATCGAGCCAGGTGAGATCAAGATAGAATCGGTAAAACCAAATGCCATCCCGCTCCCATAAGGAATTTTAATTAAGAAGTAAAAAGAAAAGGAAATATCACTTTTATTTTTCGCTACACATGAAATTGCAATATGTAGGCGAAAATCTGAAAGGTCACTTTGATTGGTTTTCTTTTGTAGGTCAGTGGGCGTCACAAGGTGAGAATACATATTTTTTATAATTCTCACTGGTGTCGTTTTGCGTTGATCACTCTTGAACAAATGCAGAATCCAAAAAAGATTTCGTCCAGTTGATTGTTTCCATCGGTTATATGACCAAGTGGTAGCTCAAATAATAATTATAACAATAAAAAGGCCACACTCTTGGATCCTTAAGATTTGAAAATTTACAAATTCTCCATTGTCATAGTACATTTCCTTAAACACAGCATGGGAATGTGAAAAACCACATTATATCTAAATCACACCAAAGGCACTGCCATCTCTAACCCCCTGAATATCCGACGAGGAATCTTTCAAGGAGATATCTATCATTGCTTTCTCTGTCCTTAATCTCACTTACTTATGAACTAAACAACAATAGCTATGGCTACAAACTGAACAGGAAAGCAGTCATCACCTAATCAACATAGATGAACTCAAACTCTTTGCCAAAGACGACAATGAGCTGAAAGGTCTCCTCAATACTGTAAATTGTTTCAGTGACGATATATGGATTTCGGATTAGATAAATGTGCAAAAGTAACATTCAAGAAAGGGAGAATTACAGAAACACACTCAATAGATTTAGATTTTGTCACAAAGATTAGGGAACTGGAACAAGATGAATCCTATAAGTACCTAGGAATTAACGAAAGAAATGCAATACAGCATATTCAGTTAAAGGAGTATGTAAGAAATAAATACTACATACGTGTGCGTCTGGTACTTAAAACCGACCTAAAAAAATCAATATTAGCCATAGACACACTTGGCTGTCCCTGTGGTGCAATACAGTTGAAACATCCATAATTGGACCATAACTGATATTAAGCGAATGAACCCCAAAACCAGAAGGTTTCTCACTTGCTACAGCATGCATCATCTTAAGGCTGATGTTGATGGTCTGTATATGTCCAGATCCGAAGAAGGAAGAGGATTAGTTCAACAATAACTGTCTTGGAAAACTACAGCAATTGGCCTTCAACGATAAGTGGAAACTACAAAAAACTGGATGAAAGTAGTAAACGATTTTATTCTGTAGTAAAGGAAGCCATCAAGTTCAAAATGGAGTTTTGTAATGGGCGAAAAAAAATACAAGTAAAGCACAATACACTGACTGAAACTGCAAAATACTTAAAAAAGAAAGCAAAAGCAAATGCAACTGACCAGATACAGAAACGATGGCAAGACAAACTGCTTCAGTGTCAATACTCTGTCCGTACGAAACTGATGTAGAAACTCCGTACCCGTCAGAGGCTACATAACTGAGGGTTAAAAGCTGAAACCGAAGGATTTACTCTTGCTGCACAGGACCAATGATTGTTAACAAGAAACTGCCAAGCACACATACGTTAGCATTGAAAATGCTGAATCTGTGATAAATATCCAGAAATAATTGACCATCCTGTATCAGGTTGCACGGTGTTGGCACCCACTGAGTATAAAACCCTGCATGACAGATTGGGCCAATAATTGCACTAGAAAATCTGCAACTTCTACGGAAAAGAAACTGAAAGAAATTAGTATGAATACCACCAAGACCCGGTTAAGGAGCTGTAACAATTAATTGGAATTCACAATCAAAACAGACAGAACAATCAAAGTTAATCACCCAGACATGGTTATTAGAGACTGCAAACAAAAAATTGCCTCCTTATTGATATAGAAGTCTCTTCAGACTGCAATGTATCTTTGAAAATCTTCAAAAAGCTATCAAAATACCAGGACCTTGAATCGAAATCTCAAAAATGTGACACGTTGTTACATCAACAATCTCTATTGTAGTTGGAGCCCTCAGATTGGTTGGAAAAGATTCCAATAGGCTCATTGAAGGGGTTCCTGGTAGCCCATGACTTAAAGAAATGAAAGAAATATGTTCTCACGAGTACAGCCCACACCTTACGAAGGGTTTATCTATGTAAAATGTGTGTATGTGACTTTTTAAATTGCTCACGGGGAAATGTCATGATACCATTTCTGGTCTTATTTTTCTGGTCGAGACTTGCAAAGAAGGGAGTATAATCAAAATTAAAGCAAATAATAATAATAATAATAGACTAATAACCTATATGCCCACCACATATACATTGATCCCGTCTGTCCTGATGAACTGTACTTACTCTTTTCTCAAGGAAAACAGCAATCTTCCCCTGGAAAAGAAGAGATTCATATCGTTGCAAAGATTAACTACTAATACATAAAACGATCCTGGGAAATTACAGGAGAAAAGGTAGAAATCTTAGCACAGTTTGTATCAGTCAGTTATATACAATGAGTGATAAACGCTTAGACGATTATGTATCTTTTTGAGTGAGTGTTTTTTTTCATCAGTAGATTGTCATTTCTTTCCGCTGTAGACCAGTTGCCATCCAAGGCTATAGAACCTGCTCTGTCTTGGTATTTACCCATAGCTGGGGGCAGAAAACGCAGACCCATAAGTGTAAGTGAATGTAATGGATTTGACAGAAATTCGAACTCGGTTCTCCGATTCCTCAATGCGTGCCGCTTTTCATTACTCCACCGTAAATGTCTTGATAGTATGTCGCACTGCTGTATTCTTAAGGCTTTTGAAATATTCAAATCCTCTTTGGTGATAGAAGATTTCCTTAAATATAACGTGAAACTGCGCAAAACCGCATTAAACCTAAATCACACCAAAGGTACCTTTTCCTATTATTTGAATATCCGTCGAGGAATCTTTAAGCGACACTCGCTGTCGCCCCTTCTAATCTGTCTATCCTTAAAACCCCTTTTTGCATGAACAAAATAGTTATAACTATGGATACCAAAATGAATAAGAAGGTGTTTAATCCCCTATTCTACATGAATATCAAATTCTGCCAAAACGATAACGAAGCGCTGATTTGAAAGTTGAAATCGAAGGTTTTATTCTTGATGCACATGACGAATTCTCTATAACTAGAAATTACCAAACATACATACTGAAAAAGTCTGTTAACCGGAAATGCAGATTCTAGGATAAATATCCAGAAACAATTGCCCATTTTGTATCAGGCTGCAGTATTAGCACTTACTGAATATAAAACCTGGCAAGATATGGTGTGGTAATATCTGCACTGTAAAATATGCAACTTGAATGGCAAGACAACTGGTATGAATATAACCATGATATATACATATATATATATATATATATATATATATATATATATATATATATATATACTTGCAACATGGCCCGGCGTTGCCTGTGCTTGATTCAAAAATCGTACAACTCATACAGCAATCGTTATCACTTGACTTAAAATATTTTTGCAGTTCCTTGCCTTTAAAGGAGTGCCCTTTGCCGTGACATGCTTTACTTCTTGCCTATCTCACACTGCGAATTTTTTCTAAGCTCTATACTAAACATTAAATCTAATACGAAAAAAGAACTAAACAAAATGAACACAAAACGATCAGTTTTAAAAAAGCACTCGTAACTGGAAAAACCGAATGAAAAAAGAATGATAACAAATACTTTTTCACACGCAAACCAGTTCCACGGAATCTGAATCAACGTTGAGTTTAAGCAAGCAAATGAGCCAATTGGAGTAAAGTGCCATGCAGATTGAAATTTTTCTGACTTGTTACGAATGCAGATATCGTTTTTTTTTTTGCATGCTATCATTCTAGTTAATATTCATGTCAGTCAGCTGCTGGCTCTCACGCTGGCCAATAAAATCTTCCTGCCTATTCGTGGCAGCCAGCTATTGGCTCTCACCCTGGCCAGTAGAAAATGGCCGCAAACTACATGAAAAGTGCCGTAGAAGCATGAAAAAATCGATTATTTCCACTATCGATGGGAGTTGGGAAATGCAAAGTCGGTTTTGGCCTTCCCGCTAACTTGAAGCCTGTGCATGTAAATTTTGGTGCAAATCCATCGAAAATTGCGGTCGTGCTTTCGTTACACACACACACACACACACACACACACAAACATAGATAGAGATATATTTGTCTCACAATCCCAAGTCATGTGATTTGTTGTTTCGGATCATGAGTGCTAATAGGGACAAAGATATTTAAATCTTAAGAAGGAAGAACATTCCTTGAAAATCATTGTTAGTCTCTTGTAGGAATTTAGATTCTAATGTTGTTTAAGACACGCTTTTGTTCCATGAAATGCTAAAAAATATACCTTAGGTTTTATATAGGAATTTGACAGCACCTAGAGTTGCCGGAAAAAAATAGTTGTTTCCCTTATATCGCGCCATTAATTACCTGACGTCGAGTGCTATCCCCTACCTTTACAAGAGTCCGATCAGGCCGGAAACGGAGTAGTGCTGTCATATTTGGAGAAGAGCTGCCAAGTTTTCACTTTCTAGTCTCGATAGAGTGCAAAAATTATTTACCACCCTGCAACCCCTATCTCACAGACAAGATGTGGCGAACCTCTGATCTATCATTACGTCCATGGAAAGTCCTAGGACGAACTGCATTGCGTTGTTCCGCCCTTCTTAATCTTCATGTGTAGGTCCCGCCATGCCACTCACCTTGTAGAAAGCCCCGCTCTTTCGCTCCGTATTCCAACAGTAAGAAATAAGTTCCACTAGAACAGCTTCTTTCCGTGGACCACTGCTCTGTAGAACCAACTCCTAATACGACGATTCTCCGATCACTACAATCTTAACTTGTTTAAATCTAGGGTTAGCTGTTATCTTCCTCACTTTATACTGTAAGTTTTACAGGATGAACCTCACAAAAAACAAAAAAAAAAAACAAAAAAAAAAAACAACAACAATATTATAATAATAACAACAAAATTATCTATGGTAATATTTATTTAATAATATCAAAGAAAAATGATTGAGGTAACTCTTCCTGTATTTTTCAGCACTTAGCGAAGAGCGCGATTTATGAAAAGAATAAAGAAAAGAAAGACTGCAACAATAAGAAGAAGAACAACAATAATAATTATAATCACTCTGAATACACCGTTTCTTAGTTACATAGTGTTTACATTAGACCATTAGCTTAGATAGACAATGCACCATTAATGTTTGATTGCGAGGACAAACGGAAGAAGCGATATATTAAAAACGTTGTTTGTTTTTACGGAAAGGGAGGAGACATAAAGAAAGAAAAAAAAAAGAAAGACAGGAAGGAAGAATGAATGAACGGTTGAATAAAAGAATTAGATTGAGTTATTTCTTGGAATTTTTTTTTTACAGCTATTCAACCCTTTGGCAGTTATTAAAACCTGAACTTGTTTTGGATTATAATATTCCTTTGCGAGTGAATATTACAATAACAATTTGTTAAAGATAACAATGATTATTCCAAATACTACTATTTAACCCCAAGGAGAGGGATTTATATCTTTTCCAAAAAGGTATTTGTGCGTAGGAGAATGGTCCCGATCTGTCAATACACCATCCGCACATCCAAAACAAACAACGATAGAAAAGGAACGCAGGTGAGGAGATAACACTCACCTGTATTTAACGTCGCTTGAAAACCTTATCGTTTTTGCGTCTTTTACTTTGTAGCCTCTTGCTTCATTCATAATTACTAACAGAGCACGTAAATTACATGGAATTTCTAACATTTTTTCATTGACGCATTATGTATTTTTCACCAAGATAGTCACACTTATAAACACTGAAAGGTTCTGTTCACAATAGATAGTTAAGATGACCCCTTATAATCACTTCTCTTTTCGTCTCTTCCTGCATCTCTCTCTCTCTCTCTGTTTTACTCTCTATGTCCTTCCCCATTTCTCTTCCCACTCTTGGACTCTCACAGTCTGGGTTGCCCCAGTCTCTAACCAATTCACGAAGATAATTTTAAAAAAAGAAATGATTTTAATTTACTAAATGTCACTTGCAGTCCAGCGACGAATTTGTCTCCAACATATCATTAAGTCACGAATTTAAGCCCTCACCATAACCAACTGCTTCATTTCTTGTTTGTATCGCCTTCTATTCTTGTCTCTCTGCACCATTCTTTATTTCTGTTTTACTTTCTATGTTCTTTTCTCTTTCTGTTTCCTTCTCAGTATCCATGACACTCCCCATGCATAGGTACAAGCGTATTAATTCAGAGATGTTTGCTATTCTCATATTTTATTAACATGTTTCAGAACTAACGAAACTATAGGGAAATTTCCACAGGTATTTGGTAGTTGTGAAACTCACAAGGAAGTTATTAGACAAGGAATTTGAAAATTGAGACTAATCTGAAAATTCTAATAGGAAAAGCGTTAAATTTGCACGTGAATTACTCGTCTTTATACATGTTTGTTAGCAGGTTGAAGAGATGAAGGTGGTATCCTTAAGCCGTTAAACAATTCAAATACTCGACTCCCAGAATGCAATAGGCAATTAATTTCTTATAGAACAAAAACAAGGAAGAATAATTTTATGTCAGTGGTATAATAATAGCGATAATTGACTTTAATATTCTCGCAAAAAAATATGCAATGTGATAGGATCTGACATCTCGTCTACAGTCACGATAATGTGGCTTCTCTCTCTCATTTCGGCAAATATTTATATGGCAACTACTCTGACGAGCTACTTTCACTGGTTCCCCAAATGCATGAATTTAAGCCTGATACTAGTTTGGCATCTCGGTCCCATCCTTTTATTGTCGAAACAGTTAAATGTAACCGCTTGTTCTATTTCAACAGCTTCTTTTCTTGCACTTCCCGACAGTGGAACTCCCTTCCTCTTATTTGGTTCCTTGATATATATAATCTTGTAAAATTAAAATTTAATGTCAATCGACATCTTATGTTGCCTTGATCTTGATCCACGTCCTTGTCTTTATCCTTTCCTCAAACACCTCTTTACTCTTACTATCACTCTCTATAAAGCCCTGCGTTCTAGTGGCACTCCCACTTTGCATATGGTGAAATGCTTAAAAAAACGAAAAAAAAAAAACAAAAAAAAACACAATACCCGCTGAGAAATGTAATTTTAGCAATTCATCATCATCATCATCATCATCATCATAATCATCATCATCATCATCAGTCCGTTGATGTGGTCGTAGGGTTGCTTCACATCACTGCATCTGACAAGTTCCTATCAGATATCAGGTTTATCAACCGATGGTGTATACCTTCGTGCGTAGCAGGTCTTGGGTAATTTGAGCTGGCGATCCGATCTTTTTCCAGGCCAAGACACATTAACCATAGCTGGTTCTCTACCACTTGTACGTTCATCTTGGTCAACTTGATTCCACCGGTCTGGCAGCTGACTACTTTCCAGAAGGTCCTCTGCCGAGCGTCGAGGTGGATTCCAAAGGTATTTTTCGCGTAAGTGAATATAGCTATCAATTGACTGTAAACGGAACTGCGAGCCTTTATCCATTACACCACACTCACATCCAAGCTTACCTGATATGGCCTAAGCGGTCGCCCATCTAGTTAATGACCAGACTCGACTTACTTATCTTTGGTGATCGGACTAGAACCGGCATTTCGACTTGGAGCAATCAAGAACGAATGCATGGAAAATGGTTAAAATAGATCAGTATTCACATCAGAATTTGACGCGTAAATATATCAGTTAAAACATTAAAATCTTTTCACTTACCTGGATATATGGTAGCAGCTAGAACAAACTGGAACACAAGGGTAAAAACAGATAACAGTACTGTCTACCCTATGAAATGGATTACGGAAGAAAATACAAAGGATCTGTGGTCCATATAGCATCAGGACAGTTTTCAAAATTAGTTCGACACTTCGTAAACACCACTTCTGAGTAAGACCCTCCCCCCATAGAGGAGAACATGACTAAAAACTGTATGTACCACATCCCTTGTAGCGGTGGTAGGAGAAACAGGCCGCCCTCTTAAGAACCTCGTAAAGGGGAAATAAAAAAATCAGGCGAAAATATGGAGGGAAAATGGTGATCACCGCCCCTGTGGGTTTGAGGTTGAAATAATAGACAGAGAGCATAAGTGGAAAATACGAAAACTTAAAGAATCAGCACATAGGCTAGGCCACAGAAATCTTCTTTGTCGACCAAATACAATATGGGACCAGTAATAAAAAGTGCTAGAGAAAAGTATTACAACAAAAATTGCAATATAAGCTTTGCTAAAAAAATAAAAAAATAATAATAACAGAAAAATTGCAATCTGCTGAGACATTAGGTTTATAAGTTCTAAAAATTTCTACATAGATGTCCTCGAGATTTCCTTTGTACATGGCTCAGTGGATAAAGATGCTGGTTCGATCCAGTGACTAGACCTAAAACGTTGTTAGTTCAATACCAGGCCACAACAGTGGTGAACCAGGCAACAGTAGTAGTGAACCAAAACTTGGAGAAACTTGGAGAAATAACTGAGACATCCGGAAGAGGCATGGCACGTGGAACGAGAAAGATATACACTGGTGGACGAAATAAAGGGGTCGGTTTGATTCCAGTCACCAGAAGAAGGTCGAATCGTAAAAATGAAGATGAGGATAACAGTCGGAATAATATAAATAATTTCCTAATTCCTCGTCTCAGAGATTTAGACAGAAATGTTTTCATTATTCCATGATTAGGTTTTAAAATTAAGTAAAATACAATTATCTTAATATGACTGTATATTCAAATTAGTCGGATCGTATACACGTTCCTTTATGGCTTACGGTCATGTCACTTTGAGACGCCGCTTCTTCTACTATCACAGAAGTTAAACAACGCCGACCATGGCAAATTTCTAGATGGGTGACTGCTTTGGAATAGTAGGTTATGTAAGTTTGGATGTGTGCGTGTTATAATTGCTCGGAATTGTTAAATAGATAGCCGAGTTCCGATTCCAGTTGCATTCGTTATATTCACTTGTGCGCAAATACCCTTGGGAAAGGCATGAACCCATCTCTTCCCTCCCGCAGCTATGAGTTAAATATCAAGAAATCTATCACTTAACCATTATTATAATGGATAATGACTCGGAATTGTTAATCGGAGAGCCGAGTTCCAATTTTAACTGCGTTTGTTATATTCACTTACGCGCAAATACCCTTGGGAAAGGTACGAATCTACATCTTCTCTCCCATCTATGGGTTAATTAGTAAGACTTATACCACTAAATCATTATTATCTTAAAAACATCTTATAATCTAAAAATATTCTCTGGCTTTAAATAACTTGCAAAGAGTTGACAACCCGTAAAAAACAAAACAATATATTTGTTATAACTGTAAACCGATCGATCTGTCTTTGAAAACGGTGTTTAGAAATGTATATTTCATATCGGACAAAAAATTAGAATCAGCCTCTGGAGACCCTGACACACACATAAACACACTATGAAAGCATGTGAAGTGGATAGATGATTCTTTTTGACTGGATGTGTTCGATGGGAAGGTGTGTGTGTGTATGTGTGTACGTGTGTGAATGCATGTGTGTGTTCGTTTCTGCGGTTCTCGACTCTGACTCTACTACTGGACAGCATTTTCATATATGAAATTTAGTCGGATCGTGTCATCACCTTTTCGCACTGCTTGCACGGATTCCCCTGGCTCTTTGTCGCCATCGAATTCTGTTTTTCAAGCAAGGTGTTAAGTCCATCAAGACGCAAGGAACTACTGGGAGTAGAAAAGAATAAGCAGACTTTAGAGTGAATCGGAAACCCGGTCCTAAAAAGGAAACAAGAGACAAACCTCTACTCCTGTTTAATAGACAGATGCAAAATGTTAACCGAACGATAGGATGCCTCCTCGAGCTTTTTTATTTTCTCTTTGGAAGGCAACATATGAAAAACATTTTTTCCAATACCACTGACTGTAGAAATAATACAATTATTTTTTAGAATCTCGGAGACGTATTCGTCTGTTATAATTTCCAGACAGGATATTTTGACGCAAATGCTTTTATCATTTTTAAATGATGCTGTCCAGATATTCCCTGGCAAATATTTACAGTAACAGCGCAATATTAAAGAGGAGAAAACTTTTCCAGAAATTTTCTCATCATTATATTAATATCGTATATTCCAGAGTGTATTATTCTGTATAATAGAACTTCTGTATAATACGACCTCGTGTTACTGAAGATAAAACAGGGGACAATTATGACCCCGTAGTATAGTCATCTTGACGTAATTGTTTTCAAAACTTGCACCATATTGTCCTTTGAAATATCAATGTGGCGCATATGCTTCGCTAAAATGTTTAATTTTTCACGCTGTTAAAGAATAGAAATGAAACAAATATTTAGTCATTGTGTTTTTTCCGACGATTCTGCTATTTCCACAATACTCTTCATCTATGGGGAGATTGTTCAGCATTCGCTGACATATAAAACGACTGATATCACGTAAACTTTCAACACACTTTTTTGTGTTACTAATGAAATTTTCCTATTTCTTATTTTCTGAAATTTATCTTATGGTAATTCAAAGTGCATTTGGATTTTGGGGTTACATTTCTCATTGTAAAAACATTTGACAGACATTTAAAATTCTTTACTCGTTGGATGTCAACATCTCCAATTTGTATTTCGTATCTTGGGCTATTTTTCTTTTGCTGGTCATCATACTTTCTGTAGATGATTAGTCCTTTATTCTTGCTTTCCTTTAATAGCTTTTCTAGAACTTCTTGTAGTTTTCTTTTTGTGTCTGCCATGTCATACACATATCTTATATTGTTAAAATGGGCACCCACCAATAATAAGTTCATGGCTTCTCTAAGATTTACTCTTGTCTCCAGTTTTCTCCTCACCCATGGGGAGATTTCCAGCATCCAGAGCCATATAAGAGGATAGATATCACATAACAATCCAGCACCCTTTTCTTTGTTTCTAACAATTTTTCTGTTCCTCATAATTTGATTATCTCCCTTAATAATATTAGCATTTTATTAGCCCCCTTATTAATTATAGCACTTGGATTAGCCCCCTTAATAATAATAACACTTGTATTAGCCCCCTTAATAAAAATATCACTTGGATTAGCGCCTTTAATAATAATAGCATATTTATTAGTCCCCTTAATAATAATACCACTTGGATTATCCCCCTTAATAATAATAGCACTTTGACTAGCCCTCTTAATAATAATAGCATTTGATTAGCCCCCTTAATAATAATAGCATTTTGATTAGCCCACTTAATAATAATGGCACTTGTATTATCCACCTTAATAATAATAGCACTTGGATTAGCCCTCTTAATAATAATAGCACTTGGATTTGCCCCCTTAATAATAAGCGCCCTTTGATTAGTCCCCTTAATAATAATAGCACTTTGATTAGTCTCCTTAATAATAATAGCACATTGATTAGCCCCCGTAATAATAATAGCACTTGGATTCCCCCCCTTAATAATAATAATATCACTTTTATTATCCCCCTTAATAAAAATAGCACTTTTATTAGCCCCCTTAATAATAATAGCACTTTGATCAGCCCTCGTAATATTAATAGCACTTGGATTCGCCCTCTTAATGTTAATACCAATTTGATTAGCCCCCTTAATAATAATAGTATTTAGATTAGCCCCCTTAATAATAATAGCACTTTTATTATCCCCTTAATAATAATAGCACTTTGATTAGCCACCTTTATAAAAAAAAGCACTTTGATATGCCCCCTTAATAATAATAGCACTTGGATTCTCCATCTTAATAATAATAGCACTATGATTAGCCCCTTAATAATAATAGAACTTTGATTAGCCACCTTAATAATAATACCACTTTGATTACCCCCCTTAACAATAATAGCACTTGGAATCGCCCTCTTCATAATAATAGCACTTTGATTAGAACCCTTAATAATAATAGCAGTTTGATTATCCCCCTAATTAATACTACTACTTGGATTATCCCCTTTAACAATAATAGCACTTTGATTACCCCCCTTAATAATAATAGCAGTTTTATTAGCCCCCTTAATAATAATAGCACTTGGATTAGCGCCCTTAATAATAATAGCACTTGGATTAATCCCCTTAATAATAATAGCACTTTTATTATCCCCTTAATAATAATAGCACTTTGATTAGCCACCTTTATAAAAATAGCACTTTGATTAGCCCCTTAGTAATAATAGCAATTTGATTAGACCAATGAATAATAATAGCACTTGGATTAACTCCTTAATAATAATAGCACTTTTAGTAGCCCCCTTAATAATAATAGCACTTGGTTTCGCCCTCTTAATAATAATAGCACATTGCTTAGACCCCTTAATAATAATAGCACTTTTATTAGCCCCCTTAATAATAATAGCACTTGGATTCTCCCTCTTAATAATAATAGCACGTTGATTAGCCCCCTTAATAATAATAGCACTTTGATTAGCCCGCTTAATAATAATAGCACTTTGATTAGCCCCTTTAATAATAATAGCACTTTGATTACCCCCCTGAACAATAATAGCACTTGGAATTGCTCTCTTCATAATGATAGCACTTTGATTACAGCCCTTAATAATAATAGCAATTTGATTATCCCCCTTAATAATACTAGTACTTTGATTATCACCTTTAACAATAAGAGCACTTTGATTAGTCCCTTAATAATAATGTAATCATATCACCCCATTCAAGGCAATAAAGCGGGCTAAGACACACGGACATACTTGATGTGAATGAATAAGAAAACAGAGTAACATGATTACGAAGCAAGAACAATAGAAGTGTAATAAAAAAAAAGTAGATAACGATTGATTATAAATACCAAAAAGGTAACGATTAATTATACATAGGAACAGGGTCTTTGCTGAACGGCTGGTTGTATACATGTCCGAATGGATTACTTTAAAGAGATGAGCTTATATTTGCGCTAAGAGGGTAATTCTAAAAATGTAGGAATAAGAGGCTATTCCTAAAGAGGTCCTTTTATACACATCAAGAAAGTATATTCTAAAGGACCACTCTTAAACCAACACCTTCGTCGATTATTCTCGTTCTATTATATCTGCACTGAAATTCGAGCCTTGCTAACCGGAAGTTCTCTGTGGCTAAACGCTCATAGAACATCGGGATTAATGACGATTCCGTATAGAATACAGGTTCAATTCCTGTCGGAGGACGCATATTTCCTACGAAATTTTTCGAATATTCAGAACGGTGCATGTCTTAATACTGTTTAATAACAAAAAAAAAAAGCAGAGTATTTACTCAAAAAAGTATATCCATAAAAATATATAATCAGAATCTATATTAAAATATTTACTTAAATTATTTATATTATTCAGACTGTTATCCTCGTCTTCATTGCTATAATGACAGCATTTCGGCTGTTGTACGCTCCGACCTATTTCAAGTGACTGAAATTTCGAACTGAATCTTTTATTTCGCCACCGGGGTAGAGTGTTCTAGTTTCACTAAATAAAGGGTTTGGTTCGAAATTCCAATCAGGTGAATTAGGCCGGAGCGTACAACGGTTGAAACGTTGTGAATATGGCAATGAAGATGAGGATAAAAGTCCGAATAATGTAAATAATGCAAGTAATGGTAATACCTCATCTCAGAGATATAGACAGATATTAAAATATTTGTCGGATCTAATCAATTTCATATAAAATATAAGCCCTCCATATATATCCAAGAAATTTCAATTGTCTCTTATTTATTCTGTGTATAAGTGTTATTTTTGTCTTTTTTTTTAACACTTAATCGTTGCTTACACTCTCCGTCCATGGAATTCTAAATATCTTACTGTAGAAACATATTTCCGTTGCTCGCACTTACTTCATCCATGTGGATATTGTCCAGCCTTCACTGCCATATCAGAGGATTGATAATATATAACCATCCTTTTGTCTTTTCTTTGTTTCTAACGACATCTTTCTATTTCCTAGTACTTCGCTTAGTTTCAGGAAGGTATCTTTCGCTAATTGTATGCGCGTTCAGCTTTCGATGTCACATTTTTCCATTTCTCTGTTAAAACACTTCCCAGATATTTCAACTTTTGTACGTATCGATGTTAACATCTCCAATTCGTATTGTTCTTCACCCTTCGTTGACAAAGGACAGAAAATGTAACAAATACTTCTGAAGACTCTCTTATTTTTAGTTGTATATACAGTATCAGTCATTAATTCTTTATTTCATGTGTATCCACAGCTTCCTACCCTTTGTAGACTCTTAGCAGTCCAACGCTGCTGATAGCGGTTCCGTTATAAATTCACGCAAGCTTGTCAGATAGGTGGCCTGTTGCCTACCTCTATATCCCTTACTCTTAATATGCCCTGTGAGCATCTATTTCTTCATGCGACCATTCCTTATTATGTGTCGAGGAATTGTCAACAATCTCTTTCTGATTCTGAGTAGAATTGTTCTGTTTGTTACCATTTTCTTTAAGACTTCCTTATTGCTTACTCGCTCCGTCAATGGTATTCTCAGTATCCTTCTGTAGAACCACGATTCTTCTAGTTTCTTTTTTCTCTTCATCTGTGGGGAGGTTATTCATCATTCGCTTCCATATAAAAGGACCAATATCACGTAATATTTCAGCACTGTTTTCTTTGTTTCTAATGGAATTTTCCCGTTTCTTAGTTTGATTCAGTTTGATTTGTTTTACGGCATATCTAACTCAATGGTTTATTTAATGTCAACAAGATTCTTATTGCTGTTAATATTTTCCCTTAAAAAATGTATTGCTGGTAATAATTTTTTTCTTCGAAAAATTCATTGCAGGTAATTAGTTAAAAAAATGTATTGCCGGTACTAAAACCTATTTTTACACTTTCATTGACCCCGGTTTGGGAGTTAACTATTTATCCATATTTAGGACCCTAACAGGTGCTACCATACCGGGTCAGGGTGGACCTTGGAACAACAGGAATTAAGATTTGATTCCAGGTTCCTCAAAACCATTGGATACAGGTTCAATTCCTGTCGGAGGGCGCATATTTCCTACGAAATTTCTCGAACATTCAGGACGGTAAATATCGTTAATACTGTTAATATAAAAAAATAAAAAAAAAACCCAGAGTATTTACTCAAATAAGCATATCCATAAAAATGTATAATCAGAATATATATTAAAATATTTACTTACATTATTTATATTATTCAGACTGTTATCCTCATCCTCATTGCCATAATCACAACATTTCGACCGTTGTACGCTCCGTTCTTCTTCAGGTGATTGAAATTTCGAACTGAACCATTTATTTCGTCCACCGGCGTAGAGTGATCAAGTTTCACTAAATAAAGGGTTTTGTTCGAAATCCCAATCACCCGACGCGGATGTTGTTTATCGTCTTACCGTGGACGCCTGATTTGGGTGGGGCCTTACACCTCTGTAGTTGTGCTGTCGGCGTATTCTGAAGCCGCCAGCTGACAGGGCGTCCTGTTTCTTTGTTTATAAAATGCATCTTTTGCTAATTCAATGGGCATTTGATTTTTTTACTACATTTTCCATTCTTCTGATCAAACACAATCCAGATATTTCAACTTATGTTAGATGTTGACATCTCCAATGCGTATTTTGAATCTTGTGCGTTTTCGAAGGAACAAAAAAATGACAAAGCCTTCCGATGACTCATCGAAGTCATGAAATAGTCCAGCAGAATATATGCAAGGCAGTGAAAAAACTTTCACTAGAAAAAAAGTGTATTGAAATACTATGCCATATCTATACTCCATGGCAGTAAATGTGAGCAATCTTCATGCAGCGAAGCAGATACCCGACGCGCCAGAGAAGCGCCTCTACAGGCGAATGCTGACAAAACAATTGTCTGGAGGCGTTAGAAAGAACGGCACCTATATTTTGAATAAAAATCAGTTATATTGATTAAATGTTTTAGGGAATGTTTTGAAAATTGAACTCTGACAGGACGTATTAAAGGAGTGCGAGGCATTAGAACCAGCTAATAAACTACCTAAACATAGATATGAATATCAGAGCACGGATAAAGAAGGAGGCTAAAAAGACATACGTGTCTTTGATTTGTGTAGAAGTTGTGTAGAGACATAATCGTCCACGTCCTGCAAGTACATGGCGCATAAATAATTAAGGTGTATATATTTATAAGATGGGATAATTTACGGTATGTGGTCATTCGTCCGACGGTAAGTAATGGAAATATTGATAATTCACCATACCAAAACTTTAAACTGAAAATAGAAATAACCTTGTTATTAGATATCTTTATATGTCGTTGTCGTAAGATATAATTTTTTAGGTTGGTGCAAAAATAATGACGTAATAATGTCGTTTTTCTAACGTAAAAAACGACATTATTACGTCATTATTTTTGCACCAACCTAATAGCTAAAAGTACACAATACTATTTTTCAAGTAGTTTAGACTTCAAGTCAGGATTACTTTTAGCCAGCAGCTGTATTTAACTGACATGTATTTGGTGGAGATTTGCATACGAATAAAAAATTCTCTCCAACTTTTTTTGTTTTGACAATGCAAATTTGAAATATCTTATTTCAGCCAAAGAAAAGAAATGCAGTTTAAAACAAACTTAACCTTTTACTGTACAATTCCGTATCGTTTATGTTATTTGGCGATAGCTTAGAGCACCTCAGAAAAATTGCTTGGCGGCATTTTTGCAGTGTTATGGCTAGGAAAGTTACATCCTGATTTAGCCCCTTCAGTTAAATCACAGAACACTGGTCGTGGTAGAGTATCTTTTGTAAGCGTTTCACTCCAAACAAGGCGGGGACCCACTAGCACGCAAGGAGTTACAGAGAGTTGAAGCGAGAGCAAAGAAGAGTGATAGAAGACAGGATGAAGAAAAGAATAGAGGATAGATCAGTGCATCTGGAGACGTCAATTGACATTACATTTGAATAGTTGGAGATTATAGCTATCAGGGGAAAAAGAAAAGAGGTGGGAGTTCGACAGGCGAGAGGTGCGAGATATGAAGCTATTGGAGTAGAAGAAACGGCAATAATTAACTCTTTCAACAATGAAAGGGTGAGAGCGAGATGCCAGCATTGTTGAACGCTTAGGTTCATAAAGTCTGGGAACCAGCAAAAGCAGCTCATCGGAGCAGTTACCGTGAAAGTTTTTGTAAAAAAGGGAGAGGGAGGCGACGGCATGTCTATGAGAGAGCGAGTGTAAATGAGATGCAAGATCAGGGCCAATTACATTGCATATTCGTCTCTGGATTTTATCAAAGACCTTAAGACAAACAGTTGGGGCTCCAGACCATATATGGCAGCAATACTCCATGCAAGGGCGAATGGTTGATTTGTAGATTTGAAAGATTGACTCCGGCGAGAAAAATTTCCTGGCGCAGCACAGGAAGCCAACTTTCCTTGCGGTGGACGAAGCTATTGACTCAAAATATTTGTTCCACCTCAGGTCAGCAGACGATGTGAGACCGAGCAGTCGCAAAGAGGTGCTCTTGTGTAGCTGAGCGTCAGACCTTCTAATGGGAGGTAGGGATGGTTCCCTGTGGTGAGTAATAGAGAGCAGTTTTGTTTTTGAGGCATTAAAGTTAACCAGCCAATTCCTGCCCCGACCGCAACCGATTGCGAGTTCTTTTCGGGACGAACGGCAAGCTGTTAATATGTTATTTCCATACCAATCCTGTATAGTGCTATTAAAGACGATTGTAGCTGCTTCATGGTTGGAGATTGTCGTTCCATCCCCGGCAGGGGAGCGATGGCAAAAAGAAATAGCACTTTCTTTTCCATTTGGTAACCTAACAAAAGCATAACCGGAATTCTCGTGAATCAGCTCAATACAGTACAGTGGGTTCGTACTTGTTCTGAATGTAGTTTCTCATGCTCACTTTCCCAGGAATCGTTAACCACGAAGGAACAGTGCTTCCGGAAGTAGATTTTCTTGGATGAGGTAGCATCACTTCCCGAGGAGTACAATTTGTGGCTGTACACAGTTAGGAATGAATCGAGTTGAGAGCGTAAGATAAAACACTTACCAATTGATACATAGGTAAACCTCTCGATTTTAAGGTTAAGTTGACCGTCCTCCACAGAGATATGTCCAACCTCTCCTCTGGACCGTTGCCCCGTGTATTGTACGCAGTAGATCTGTTAGATGGTATCCTTTTCTCTTGAAAAATCTTCTTAAGTCCTCCGCCATAAAACCAGGACCTATATCAAAGTGCCTATAACTTAGCACACCAAATATGCAAAACAATTTACTTATCAAGTCAATGAAGTTATAGTGAATGTATCCCTACTCGCAGATGCGAAACGACTATATTCATCAATGATAGCGTCATATAAGAAGAAAATGAATAAATACAGACACTGAGTTTCGAGCGTGACACTCTGAAATTACGAATGTATATTTTCCGCCAGGTGTATAAATAGCGTTGCCAGGCTACTGGCTGGAGTGATTATTGTGTGACGATTGAGTGGAACTATCCAGTCGAATTACTGTGAATTATTGTGCATCGATGATTTGAGTTTTGTTCTAGGATTTACCACACGTTAAGCCGAGCTGCTCTATTAACAAAGTATTCACTAAAATAGTTAATTATCTTTGGTTGACTTTTACTTATTAGTTAAGGATTTATTTGCCGTTGAAATTAAATACTGTTTTATCTTAAAGTTGAACTTTTGAGTAATACTTAATTATTAACGGCTACTGTACGTCACAAAAGATAGTTAATAGATACTATTTCCTCCTCGTGATCAAGGACGCAGTCCCTTGAAATCTATTGTGATGATCATCATCACACACATGCATACATACTTACACAAATTCAAATTATACAACAACAAGCATTCATTGGATAATAAATCAACACTGCTTTGTAATAGACAATTTACAAATCGCAAATATGCGGCCATTTTATAATCGCTATATTTTCATATAGTCAATTTTGTGCACTTTTGGGAGAATCGGATCCCAAGAGTCTTCTCAGCTTAGTAAATATTTTCAGGAAATCTCAGCTTCTAATTGGTCAATAAACACACAAGTGGGCGTTGCAGTCCACCCACACACAATATATTTTTCCAGGCGCTGTGATCCTGTCACGTGATTACATTATCGATAAATAGCAAGTACGAGTTTGCCTCTTTCTCTTTTTTCTCTCTTCTTCCTGCGAAGATGTGACCTTTAAGAATTATCGGCTCGACCATCCGGTCAGACGTTAAATAATATTTTACGTATTCACGTACGTATGAATTATTACAAACTTTTTCCAACCTTCTCACTCACACCACCACTCACATGCTTAATATTCTCTATACTCATATAATATTTTTTCTTACACAGCAAAACTTTTGAAAACATTTATTACCAGAAACTATTACAACCCTATTTCTTTAAGTGAATTTTGGAACAGAATTAATAGTTAAATAGAGGCAACTCTTGTTTTACTCAATGATTGCCTTTCTTTCACATCCTTGTTTGTACATCTTGTTAAATACAGATTGCATGTGTAATGATGTCTTTGGCTTATCCTTTTTTCTTCACGTCAGTTTGGTTTCCTAATCTAAGTTATATTAATGTGCTAAGGTCCGCCACACTATATTCAATCTTTCGAAGGTGTGAGTGGCTTTGATTAATTTACCTCCTCATCTCACAAATCTTGGCTTTTCTACGACTCACACATTACAATTTTCATTGATTCCCTTTACAACCTCTTTTGAGGAGGACACATTTCTGGACGAGAAATGCATCATTCTTGATAATCAAGGATTATATAGATTATTGTGTCATTTTTAAGGTCAATATTTACTCTAGTAAAGGCATCTGGATATTTTTTCTGTCCAGTCGATATCTGATACTATCTTTGTAAGTGGAATGTTCAAGTCGCCAGCGATGTATTTTGTTATCTTTAGTTTTCGAAGTATTATGCTTATCGAAAATGTAGGATAGAGCTTTGTGGTCCGTGATAAGAATAAAATATTTAGCTTTGAGATAATGACTCCATTCGCCGATTGATTCAATGATCGCGTTATCTTCTACAGGCAAGTTATTTCGTCCAGAGAGGATTAGAGTTCTGGACCAGAATCTATCAGGACGGCCTCCATGATTTAGCGTTACAACTAAGTTCACGTAGCTAGCATCATTTTAAATTTCAAGTTTTTTTCCCTCGTCTACAGTGAGTACTACAGGTCTTCTGAACCAGAATGTAACAGGCCTGCTTCCTTCATTTAGCGTCAGAACTAAGCTCACATAGCTAGCATCATTTTAAATTTCAAGTTTTTTTTCTTCGTTTACAGTGGGTACTACAGCTCTTTCTTAGAGTTGTGGACCAGAATGTAACAGACCTGCTTTCTTGATTTAGCGTCACAGCTAAGCTCACGTAGCATCAGTTTAAATTTCAATGAGTGTTTTTTCCTCGACTAGAGTGAGTACTACAACTCTTTCTTAGAGTTCTGTACTAGAAGGAAACAGGCCTGCTTCCTTGACGTAGCGTCACAACTAAGATCACGTAGCTAGCATCTGTTTAAATTTCAAGGAGTTTTTTTTTCCTCGTCTTGAGTAGGTACTACGGCTCTTTCTAATTACCTTTTTCAATATTCAAAGCAATCTTTTATTTTAGCAGGTAAGAAGAATATTCTGTTGTTATTCAACGCGTGAATTTGTAGCGAGTATTTAGGGATCCAACGACAACGTAAGTGAACATTCCGTCGTTTCTCATCTGAGGTTTTATATATTGCCTGGAGGAGGAAGTTCACGTAGAGGTCTCATTCTTTTAGGTTTTGGTCTAACGATCTTTATATTTGCTTTTTAGCTCAGAAGTGTAATTTTTGTTACTCTGTAGACGGCATTAATTCTCATTTAGTTTCCACTGATTTCTTTGACTCTTGCCAAGTTAGTATCATGTTCTCTTTCATTAATACCACAAATGGCCACGTCATCTCTATACGAGAATGTTCCCTTTAGGCCATCCTTTTCGATTATTTCATCCAAAATTCTTTGAAACGCAACCACTCCCTTTGTGATTCCAAACTGTCTCGTTTTGAAATTATACAATTTACCACCAGCTTCAAAAGCCATGTAATGGTGGCCTGCTTTACATAGGGGAACATGATGATACGCACTTTTTAGGTTTAATTTAGAGTGCAAACTATACTTTGATATTTCTGAAAGCATCGTTGTAATCTTAGGTAGAGGATTGGCATCTTTTATATTTTCTTCTTTGTAAGCTTCAGCGGTGATATTTATAAATTTACAGTCTTTCACCAGAACATGCAATTCTTGAAGATATAGATCCAAGGTTTCTCCAACCTGCTGCAACCTTGTGGCAAGTATTTATCGACTGTTTCATCATTAGTAGCAAAGATGAGAGCAATTATCTTACAATAAACAATATAATGCTCATGGCAGAAAATAAATCAGCAAGATTAACAAACTAAATTAAAATGAAATCATAAAAAATTAAAATGAATAATTACAACAAACCAATCATAATTAACTTAATGCATTAGACATAAAAAAAAAAATGGTTTCCCGCTTGTCCCCTAAACCTGAGTGGTCTATATATAAAGTCTACATAATGAGTTAAAAATAGACCTGATAAAGTTTACGTCCGCATCACGTTGAAATATAGATTCTCCCTACGATCACCGAGGTTAAGCAACGTCGAGCGTGGTCAGTTCCAAGATTACTGACTGCTTGGAAATATCAATTGCTGAAAGCTTGTATCTATCGATGGTGAAAATAGATAATGACTCAGAATTTTTAATCGTTGAGTTGAATTCCTATTCCAGTCAGGTTCGGTATATTCATTACGCACAAATAGCTTTGGAAAAGGCAAGAATGTAGCTTTTCTCCCTCCAAGATTGGTGACTGCTTGGAAATATCAGTTGCTGAAAGCTTGTTTTTATCGATGTTGAAAATAGATAATGACTCAGAATTTTTAATCGTTGAGTTGGATTCCTATTCCAGTCAGGTTCGGTATATTCATTACGCACAAATAGCTTTGGAAAAGGCAAGAATGTAGCTTTTCTCCCTCCAAGATTGGTGACTGCTTGGAAATATCAGTTGCTGAAAGCTTGTATCTATCGATGGTGAAAATAGATAATGACTCAGAATTTTTAATCGTTGAGTTGGATTTCTATTCTAGTCAGGTTCGGTATATTCTTTACGCACAAATAGCTTTGGAAAAGGCAAGAATGTACCTTTTCTTCCTCCAGCTATGGGTTAATTGTCTTTTATCACTAAACCATTATTATCTCCAGAAATATATCTTACAATGTAAACATATTTTCTGATTTTAATCTGCAAAGCCGTAAAAAACGAATCAGTCAATCAAATGAACCTGATAACTGCTCATGGCTTGAAACTGAGAGTCAGCATATACTACAGGATCTCTGTCTCTATTTCTCTATCTATGTCTACATAGACTCTGTCGTAAGATTACATAGAGATATTTTACATCATGTTTGTTATTGTAAATGTAATAGTAATCGAAATGTTGACAATGAGTGTTTCCATGTGGGATAAATTCATCGTATTTTCATTATTTCGGTTCATGCCTTCTTAGAATATTTCGTTTTCTTTATTTTGTTTTACGGCATATCAACCTGAATAGGTTATTGAATGCCGACAAGATTCTTAGGACAGGTCCTCATGAATAGAACTTTTTTTTTCAAATATGTATTACTGGCAGTTTTTTTTTCAAAAACTTATTTCTGGTAATTTTATTTTTAAAAAATGTATTGCCGGTAATTTTTTTTTCTTTTTGTGTGTGTGGAATCAATTTTAGTTTCTCATACCCAGTAAAAATATATTATTAATAGACAAAAAATGAAATACTTCATAATATGCACCAGGTGGACATTGTGCTTCTCAACGATTACAGAAAACAATGACTCTAGAGATAAATTGTTCTTTAAAATCCAAACAAAAATGTCTCCACCCCGAATAAGGTTATGATAAACTTTAAGGAGAAGTAATTTCATAATAGACATTTAAAAAAAAACTCTGCCTTGGGAGAACTTCTTTTACCTGAAACTTTTATTTTAGACACGATGAGGTCGATTATCTTTGATATATATATATATATATATATATATATATATATATATATATATATATATATATATATATATATATATATACTCGACTCTCCCGTCGAATTCGACGTATGAGGGTCAAGCAGTTCAGTTCCTAGGAAACTTACAGGCCGACACCTGCACATGAGATTTGATTATAGTGGTGAAGGTTTTGTGCAGAACCATCGACACGTTTTGAAGGGCCGAATACAGAGGCCTGCTCCACTACGTGCCACAGTGCCCCCACACGACCCTCCTCAGGTTTTGAATTCAGAGTTATTCTTCTCCTAGACCAGTTGTCATTCAAGACACTAGAACCCAGTCTGTTTTGCTATTTACCCATTGCTTGAGGGAGAAGGGCAATAGCACATAAGTGATTCCTGAGTCCTCAATCCAAGCCGCTATCAATTAATCCACATCCAAATTCTCTCTCTCTCTCTCTCTCTCTATATATATATATATATATATATATATATATATATATATATATATATACACGTATATATATATATATATATATATATATATATATATATATATATATATATATATATATTAGGTTGGTGCAAAAATAATTTAGTTTTCTCACATAGTAACATATGTTAGAAAACGAAATTATTTTTGCACCAACCTAATATATATATATATATGTATGTATGTGTGTGTGTGTGTGACGATCGCGTGGGGGTTAAACTCGGGTTACCACTAGAGTCAGTGTTTTATAGGATTTAACGATCTCAAGTTTTTTTTCTAGGTTTAGTCAATGTAAGCTTCGAGAACTTTATTTACTAAGTTAGTTTAACTTTAGGACTTTTTCTCTTTAGCTTTTCAGTGTTGTCGTTTTTATTACAGACTCTATCTGGATAAAAGTTTTAGGTTTTGGCAAGTTGTCCATTGGCTCCATCAACGGTTTTGTTTTTTTTTTAATATATATATATATATATATATATATATATATATATATATATATATATATATATATATATATATATATATATATATATATATATATATATTTGTGGTATGTGATTCAAATGAGGATAAGACACTTTTCAAACGCAGCTTGTAAAATTTCAAATATCAAAGAGGTAAACCACTTTGTTCTGTGTTAAAGGATGGCGGCTAACTCCCGGAATACCCGCCTATAATGTCCATTCAAATCTAATGCGTCTGCGCAAACGTAAAGATGGCCTTTTTGAATAAAGGATCTATACCCAAGAGTTAAATTCCGAATAAACCTATTCTTTGTCTATAATTTTACGAAGAGACATTATCACTGCAAGTGGTCTCCGGACAAATGAACTCATTGTGTTTTCCACAAAGTTCTTGGCGATATATGCGACTGCTTTTCTTGTCCGTGCAAAATGGATAGAAATAGAAACCTCTTTTTTTCCAATAGTGCTAAGAAGAAACAGTAAGAAAGAAAAGAAAACAAATGAAAAGACATACGAAATGTAAAGACAATCGAAATTTCTCTACACCCGAGAAAAACCTTTATTTCTTGGTTAAGCCGAAGATCTAGAAAAAACAAGCTAAATACTCTCAATAGACACATACCTTCGCCAGTGTAATGATCACACATCTTTTAACAGTTAGATTAGAACATAGACTATGCCGTAACAAATGCTTGTAGTTATTATGAACCTGATAATAGCTTCGGGCTTGAAACTGCGTCACCATATAATACAAGGCCTATATCTCTATTTTTCTATCTATATCTACAAGAAGACTGTCGTAAGATTGCATACAGATATTTTGTTGCCATACACCATACTTGTCATTGTAAATCTAATACTTATAGAAATTTTGATAATTGCCGTTTGCATGTAGAATAAATTCAGATTTTAACAGTCAAGTTAGAACATAGACTATGCCGTGACAAAAGTATTGTAGTTATTACTCTTCCAATACGAAGCCATTATTTTCTTAAATATAATGGACGTTATCGCATATACACATTCGTCTTGAATCGATCATAAAACAATTCAGGACGCGGAATTATTAAATACCAAACATATAACATATCTCGGCTTATGGATCAGTTAGAAAAAAGTTCTGTACCGGAGAATGAGAAATTGTAGATAAAATTTGGCTGCGTACTTTCTAACAACACCTTATATGCTTACAAATTAAAAAACAAAACAAAGCAGTAACCTGAAAACTCGAGTCATGTTGTTAAATAGGATGGTCACATTGGGTTTTACATATAGATGACATGCATATAACGCCAAACCCATTCAGAAATATCTAAACTGTCAGTTCTATACAACAACTCTCTAGGATCAATCGGTGAAATTGGCTTTGGGTGAGTGAAAATGAAGACCATAATTCTTTGAACCTTGCTGACAGGCGCTATCGAATCACATAGAACAGTACAAAATCACAGAATGCACATCACTTGGGGACTTCCAACAGCAGCAACAACTAAAACATATAGAGAGCATAAAGAGAAAACAATGCCATATTCAAGATGTTCGTTTTGCACACTAGAAGAACATTCTATTCACAAATATGATAAAATTTAAAAAATTTAATTAAAATAATAATAAAAATTTGGGAAGGAAACTTTACTCAATACTGGAAAGAACGATATCAGCTATAAAACTTGAGAAAGCTACTTTCCTTAAAAATTGTTTTAATTGAACGAAACTGTAAATTTAAAATAAAAACAGTCCTAAACGTTTCCTTATAGGGAAATCGTTAATATTACCATTATTATTATATATGGTTACTGAAATTCCGATTCGCTCTATCATTATATATATATATATATATATATATATATATATATATATATATATATTTGCATACGTGGGAACCCAAAAGGTTCACTTGAGTTCTTGAATACTGGTAAAACAGATGAGTATTCCAACATGGATGAATACAATAGGCTATGAGGCATTTATGTTATATTTTAGCGAGAACACGAGTCACTTCGGGGGCACACTTCTTAAGGATTATTACAGGGATGCAATCAGGTCCACTTGTTTTGTGGGGATCCGATTTGTGATGATAGCAGACACCATAGAATGATTATATTCATATCGCTCAACAGAGGCTCAAATCAAAGTGGAAAGATACTCCAGATGAGTGAAAAGAAGAGTTTAAAAAACAATTTACTTAGGAACAATTCAGATTAATCAGCAGATGTTAACACCTCAAATTGATTGAAGAGAGGAGGCATAGATAAGTAAAATAATTTAATTTTTATTCAAATAAAATAATTTCTGTTGCGCAAGTTGAATTTCAGTCAGAATATACTCTCTAAATAGATATAACAATGATATTGTGTGATTTTGGAAACTTGCTTACGTAAATTGAGTTTTCGATTCCCACTAAATTATGTTCCTTCTGTTTCACTTCTAGTGATCCCTTGCGTCTTGGTGGCATTATCGACTTGCTTGGAGCACTGCCTCTTACTCTGTGACACTCTAGCTTGAGTGACTCTTCGGCCCTGTTCAGTATGATCATTGTTGTAAAAATATACGGTATGATTTCATTAGAAATTCTGTTAATATGGCCCGTTGTAAATTCCAATCTTCGTCCATGTTGATTTATTCACTTTTAAATCTATCAGCATACATTTTTTTGGCTTACGGATTATTTGGCAGAGTTCTGTATTGCAATTTAGGTGCTGCTGTGGTTGTCTTGAATTTCCATAATTTAAGTCCGTGTTTGCATATGACCGGAAGAAGTTTGTCCGGAGCACAGACGGAGTAATTTTATTGCTTTTCTAAACTATATTTCCATTATGACCTCGATACTTGATGAGGTCATTAATGTGTACCTCCACACCAACAATATTATGTTTGACACAAGGTCATAACTAATATGAATTATGGCAAGTACGCATGGCTGTAGTTTCAGAATTTGAAATTGTCCAGTTTTTATTGAAATTGCATAGTTTCTGGAACCCTAGTTATGATGAATAAATCATAGTGTTTCCTCTTTCAAGTTGAATGGAGAGGTACTGCCTTTGTGTTGACGGCATTCTAAAACTTATTAATTCCATATCGGAGCTAAAACTATTAGGAAGATATCACTGGTTTCATTGTATTATACTCATATTGTAAAGACATAATCATGAAAATTGTCTGATTATTTTATTTATATCTTGACATTGTCATCCCTTATATCGCAATATTAGAAATATGGAACTATATCATTTGATCAAACCTCGTCAACGAATCGCGTCTTCTTTGGCGCATCGTCCAGTTCTCTAAAAAATGTTATTCAAAATAAATTGAGAAACCTTGGACAATATATCTGTGACTTCTCTTGAAGTTCTAATAATACAAAAAATGGGTCAAACAATCTGGAAAATACATGGAATCGAAAACAGTTTTGTATTAATATTGTTAACCATAGTATACATTGAACAGTCATACACATATATGCACCTCCAGTAAATACATTTTTTTATATATTTAGGCAGCACATCTTCATTCAAACTTATTTCATCGAATAATATAGACATATTCTGTTTATTCTTATACTAATACTTTCCAGTTCTCTAATCAGTTTCTTGATGTTAAGATCAACTTTTTCAAGGAAGGCTCCGAAGTTTATTCCAACGCAAGTGCTTTTCGAACTTTTTCAAGATCAACCAGTCCTGGATAAGACTACATCTGCTTTCTGGCTAAGACGATAAACTACATCCGCGTCCTGGGTAAAACGAGAAATTACATCTGCGACCTGGGTAAGACGAAAAACAACATCTGTTTCCTGCGTAAAACGATAAACTACATCCGTGTCCTGAGTAAGAAGATAAACTACATCCGTGTCCTGAGTAAGAAGATAAACTACATCTGCTTCCTGGGTAAGACGATAAACTACATTCGCGTCCTGGGTAAGAAGATAAACTACATCCGCGTCCTGGGTAAGAAGATAAACTACATCCGCATCTTGGATAAGACGATAAACTACATCCGCGTCATGAGTAAGAAGATAAACTACATCCGCGTCCTGGGTCAGAAGATAAACTACATCCGCGTCCTGGGTAAGAAGATAAACTACATCCGCATCTTGGATAAGACGATAAACTACATCCGCGTCCTGAGTAAGAAGATAAACTACATCTGCTTCCTGGGTAAGACGATAATCTACATACGCATCTTGGATAAGACGATAAACTACATCCGCGTCCTGAGTAAGAAGATAAACTACATCTGCTTCCTGGGTAAGACGATAATCTACATACACATCTTGGATAAGACGATAAACTCCATTCGCCTCCTGGGTATGACGATAAACTACATCCGCTTCCTGGGCAAGACGATAAACTACATCCACGTCCTGGGTAAAATAATAAACTACATCTGCCTCCTGGTAAGATGATAAACTACATCGGCGTCCTGGGTATGACGATAAACTACATTCATATCTTGGATAAGATGATAAAATATATCTGCGTCTTGGGTAAGATTGCATCCAACAGCAATGTCCCTGATCAGGAATATTTGAGTAGCGTGAAACTTACTCTTAATTGCCGGTGTTATCAGATCCACCCTGTCCCCGGGGGGAGCGGTAGCACCTAACAGTGTCCCAACTATAGGCAACTAGTTACCCCACCCCGCGATAAAAAGAGGTCCGAACAGTACAGTACAAAAATAAGTTTTAATACCGGTAATATGTTTTTGTAATTTTTTTTTTACTAACAACACATTTTCGAATAAAAAATTATTACAAGCAATAGATTTTTGAATAAAAATTTATTACCAGAAATACATTTTTTTAAAAAAAAATCTTGTCGTCATTAAATAACTCATTGAGGTTGATATGCCGTAGAACAAAACAAACCAAACAATACTAAGCGAAGATCAACTTCAAGACTCAATCACAAACAAAACAGACTAAAATCTGCATTCTGTCGTGATGGTGATTTAAAAAAATAAAATAAAACACATACGAATTCGCTCTGTTTTAGTTATTTTAAAATTTTAATTTATCCGTTGAAATTATGCAATTTTTTGCAAAACAATCGTTTCAATATACTGGGTT
>OZ010589.1:94335361-94357861 GCA_963932145.1 Acanthosepion lycidas | reverse complement strand
GTTGTAGTTATCTGGGAAGCAAGAAATCAGAAGGGAGTTTCAGAGGCGAGAAGATAAATAGAATAAAGCTGACGGTTTTAATTAGTTCAACTGTAAAACGGTGACACCACGTTGCCTAACTAGAAGCACTCTTAAATTCATGTAGTCGAAGAGCAAATTAAAAAAGCTCACCAGAAAGTTGCCATGAAAATATTTTAGAAAAGACAGAGGGAAGCCAAATCATTTTTGTGAGAAAGTGACTGAACTCGAGAATCTACTTCAAGATCGATTACATTAGAGACACTTTTTTGTATTTTGCCAAGAAGCTTAAAATACCGTAATTCCCCATGTATAACACGCCTTTATCCATAATACACACCCTTAAAACTGAGCTGAAATATTGGGAAAATGCTTCTACTCACGCATAATACGCACCCCTTGTTTGGTAAGGAAATCCTGTAAATTGTACCTCTCGAATTTCATTACCTCCAGCATTTCCTATTCTTATAAAAATGGTTTTAAACATAGAATAATATTATTCTAATTTAGTTTTATGATAATTCTTATTTTATTTTACATTTGTAAGTATTGTTAGGTACATATGATTGTATTTGACATCCTTATGGGGTCGCAATCGCCAAAAGATGAAATTGTCGTATGTTTGTGGTGAGTAGTTATTTCGCAACTGAAATCAACCTATAAAACAGCAATTTATTTTTTTTTGTATCTGCGCATAATACGCACCCCAAATTTTGCTTATTATTTTTTGGAAAACTTTGTGCGTATTATATTTGGGGAATTACATTATATAGGATCACCAGATAAGATATGGCAGCTGTATTCAATGCAAGGAATATTATTAAAATTATTAGAGATTTTTAAAAATATCGAATGTGAACTCATAGTATTTTAATTGTTTAATCACTCAGTATTGTCTACAAGAATAATTGAATTGGTAAAAAAAAATCTGTTTTATAAACACATAAGTGTAAACGCAGACGTTCAAATGTAGAAACTACAGTTGAAGTTCTCAATCTCAGATTGTTATCTTTCTGCTTTTTATGTTGCTTGTCTAATTACCGACTGGAGTGTTTTAAATGGGGATAATATTCTTAATATATTGTCCAAAATCCACAATCTTTAATATTATTCGAGTACTTTCGACTCTCTCAGGCAGTGTCAAGAATGTGTACCTGATCAGTATATTAAGCAAAACAATATATTTTCATCCTTATGCAGTGTTACATTAGAATATGCACATTACCTACTACAAGACTATATCTTGTTTCAAAATTTAAAAATAATTAACGTTTCATCAGGTGGGAAATCATGATGTTACAAAAATATTTTATTCCAAAATACAACTATCGTTGCGTATCTTCCACTTCTGTCATTGGAAAACTTCCCATAAAAGGTAAAAAAAATTTATATCTGGAGAAAGAATAGAAGTTAAGTGATTAGTAACAGAAAGAGGAAGAATATATATATATATATATATATATATATATATATATATATATATATATATATATATATATATATATATATATTAAGATTATCTTACTTAAGATTATCGCACAAACTTTCATAACTGAATCAAGAAGCTGTCAGATCCTCATAAGTCGAAACCGAGGGGAGAGTCCATTATTATTATTATTATTATTATTATTATTATTATTATTATTATTATTATTATATAAGAACACTGGAGAACATTCTAGAGCCACTCTATCATCCTGTTAGTCTCCTAACACTTTTTGGAAAAGTATACGTGGCTTTACTCAATGCTGAAGTGGTTAAGCAACTCACCCCTTACGACCTACTCTGTGACAAACAATATGGCTTCCGTTTTGCTGGGTTTACCGCTAATGTGGTACTGAATATTTAAATCAAGTTCTTGATAATAACGGCGAAGCTTGAGCTGTGACTCTAGAAACCGAAATGCATTTGACAGGGTTTGGCATGCTGGTCTTCTACGTAAGCTTCAGGCCTACCGTATTACAGGACTATTGTTTGATTTAATCCGATCCATCCTACCAAATCATGAAATGAAGCTTGTTCTGAATGGGTATGGTTCCAGACCATTTCACACGAACACAAGTGTCCCCCAAGGCGCTATCCTGGATCCTGATCTTCATCAATGATCTTCCTGATGTCTTCCGTTCCAAAGTAGAAAATTATGCAGATGACACTACCATATACCCCTGTCACAATAGCAAATCCGTCAGAGCTGAGAAAAATAACGTGGTCGCTGCTCTTGAAAAGGCCCTTCAGCCAGTTGTTAACTGAGGCAGGAAATGGCTTGTAAATTTTAATGCCTCCAAAATGGAACTGCTCTTATTTAACCACTATAGAGAATCTACTTGCCTGCATTCAGCAGATGATCAAATCCTAGAGAGCGTCTCAATGTGAATACTTGGCCTTACGTTTTCAGCTGACTTGAAGTGGAATAACTACATTGAATCAATGGTTGTAAGCAAAATTGTTTCATTCTGTAGTGCCAGAATGTTTTTCTCGTCAGGGCCCATCTTGCACATTTACAAATCTACCATTCGTCCGTGCATTAAATACTGTTGCCATATCTGGTCTGGTATTCCTGCTATTCATTTCGAAGTTCTTGACAAAATCCAAAGAAGGATCTGCAATATAACCGATCCTGACCTGGCATCTCGACTTCAGTCACATTCTCAACGATGTGATGTGGCTTCCCTCTGTCTTTTCGACAATATTCTAACTGCTCTGATGAACTTTTTTTCTGACTACATAAATTTAAGCGTGCTTCTAGATTGGCATCTATATATATATATAAGGACGAAGGACACATATTTTTTAAGGGATTGCTCGAATATTCAGTAATCTACTCAAATATGAGTTTCCACTTAAAAAAATAACTTTTAAACAAATACATTGTATATATATAGATATATGTGTGTGTGTGTTTGTTTGACCTTATATGTTGGCCAGTTACTCGTTTTTCGAGCAGAAATATTAAAACTTATTTGGAATAATTCTTAGTGCCAAAATACATGTTTTGACGATAGATAGATAGATAGATATCCCTGTATGTTCATAGCTACTTATAGATCTTTCAACACACACAGACAGCGTGCGCACGCACGCACACACACACTCACACACACACACACACATATATATATATATATATATATATATATATATATATATATATAGAGAGAGAGAGAGAGAGAGAGAGAGAGAAAGAGAGAGAGAGAGAGAGAGAGGTGAAATTATTATTTAAATCATTGCAAGGGTTGCTAGAAGTAAAGTTGGTTTAGTGTATCCTGTAAAAATTGTTAAATTTGAACAATAAAAACTCAAATTGATGTTGAAAATTTCAGTACAACATTTATGGTGGTATGATCTATTATGACCTTTATGTCTAATTTGCATTTGAATGTATTTATTTTCAATATTCCTCATTGAATTATTTCTCTATATTGCATATGATGTCTTACTGTACATAATTAATTTACAAAAACATTTGTATTTTATATTCATACTACCTTATGAAAATTGAGATATAGTAGATTCTAGGTGTTGGGGGTACTTATCATACATTCGTTCGGTGGGGGTGTGCAAGACCCTTACTCCAGGCCTGACCACTAATATAAGAAGGACTTTTATTTTTGAATAACATGCTTATGTAGGGCAATTGCTGATTGTCTTAACCACGTGCGAATCTAAACGTAATTTATACAATGGCGGTTATCAGGTTTTAATGTTTTATTGCATTTTGCAAACTCAGACACAAGAGATTTGCGTGTGAAAAGATACAATAATTATATAATTTATTCCACAGAGTTATCATTCCATCTTTGTTCCCATCTTCCCTGGTGGTCACGTAATGGAATAAATTTGTGAACAGCTGATTGTCTATGTTTAGACATTTATTAGTTTTGCAAGTATTGGCGCCTGGAAAATGTGCGCACATACAGGCAGATACACGAACGTGCGCGCGCTCGCTCACTTGCCCGTTCGCAGGTGGGCGACCGTATGATCCCGCGTACACACAGACACTTATATTTGGTTGGTGCAAAAATAATGACGTTTTTTACGTTAAAAATTACGTCAAAAAACGTCATTATTTTTGCAACAACCTAATACATAACTGCGTATTTGGTCAGCAATCTCTCTTTTATACAAGTTTCATTATAGACGGCTGACAAGGTACAGCGATAAGATTTCTTTTTTTTTTAATTATTTTATGTATCAGTGTTTACTTTTCTGGACATAAAATGTTTATAAATAGTCCGAATGTTCTACATATCGGAGTATTTTCGCTATTCCGTTAGCCATTATCAAGTTTGTTTAATTTTTAACTGAATATGTAGATTTTTATATATGTCTAGCTATAATGATAGGAATGTTTTCTTTATTTTCAAAAGAGTTTCACATCATTGTTGCCGGGTTCATGGTTGATATTATTTTCTTTTTTTATTGTTATACTTCTATTCTTTTCAGCCATTTTTACATACGGATGAGCCTATTATAGCCGAAATTTCTAATATCATGCGAACGGCGATTTGTAGGTTTCCGTGTGCGTTTAAATGGGGCCTAATTGTGCTATGGTCAGTGAAGTGTAACGTGAGTCTTCTTGATAGGCATGTGGTAGTATGCCCAATATAATTACATATGAATGTTGTTTGAATAAGGGTTCATTATCTTAAGGAAGATGTGTATTCATAAATAATATTGGCCCTCTGTAATTGGGATCTTGCATGTCAGATATGGCGATCAGGTTAGCTGTTCGTTTTTAATCTCCTTGTTCTGGTCGATTGGGGTTCTGCGTGTCTTTATAATGCTTATATATATATATATATATATATATATATATTTGAATAAAAACAGATCACTTTAATAAGTTATTTCACCACAAACCTTTTACAGGGCTCTGGATCATCAGACTTTACTTCCAAAATTTGAAATGGAAAATGAAAAGAAACTTACACATTTTTGACGGACCGCACCAAGCGTATGTGAAAGTAACGAAGTGAGGAAGTGAGGTGGGAGAGAAGATATGAGTGAGTTAGACGTACCATTTTCAATTCCTTATCCTTAACCCCACTCTGTGTAGGCTAGACGCCGCTTAACTTAACGCATGCTATCTACATATAGATGGGTAAGGGGTGAGGGAGAAGACCGACTGTAAGGTGGAAGATACAGTTAACAATAAAATAATAAATCATGTCCCTGAGATCAGGATTCACTCTTGTTCATAAATTAAATTCTTTTTAATTTATGAACAAGAATCAAACGAATAGATGTCAACTTAACAAGCTATCAGAAAAAAGTTTAGGAAAATAAAAAGGGTTACTAGATATAAAATAGATTATGCTTTCAATGTACTTTCTATGATTTTTCCAATCGACTATTTCATAGAAAATACCCAAAACTCCACCAAATTTCAAATTAAATTCGTCGTAGATTTTTTAGACATTTTTTAGACATTTAGATTTATATCAAACTCTAACCCCCAAAGATACCCTTTAAAGTAATGCGAAATAACAGCATCTAAGAATTTGAACATTTAAGTCGACACTCAAGGTCAACAGGCGTCAATGGTGCATTGTGGGTAATCTATTCTGGCGGATATTTTTGCGGGTCTCGCTTGTTTATTTATTTATTTGTTTGGGTTAGTTTCTTTTACTTGGTTATCATTTTCATTTTGTATTATTTATTCTTTTGTACTTTTTTATGTTTTATGAACTTAGTAAAAAAAAATTGAGCAGGATTTGCTTAGGCCGCTTATTCAATAGTTAATTAAAACTATTTGTTCGTCCAGTGTTTAGATTGCTTGTCGTAGTCTAGTCTGTTATTTTGGCGGGTGGACAGTTTTTAATTTATTTATTTGGATTGATCATTTTTACTTGTTTTTGCTTATTTACGCTTATTTTTATTAGTTCGAACGGTTATTTTAGCGGAGGCGATTTGTTAATTTGCTCATTTATTTATTTATTTGAATTAATTTTTATTAATTTTTTATTTACTTTACTTATTTTTATTTTGCATATTTTTATTTATTCTATTTGGTTTTCGACTTTTGAGTAACGTAGTGATTTCTTTTATCGATATATAGAAGTTATAGCTATTTTACGTCCAATTTTTGGCTTGGTTTTTGTAGTCTATTCTAACGGTTATTTTGGTGGGATTGGTTTGTTAATTTGATTATTATTATTTACTTATTTGAGTTGATTGTTTTTACTTTTGTTTTATTTGTTTTGTTTTTATTTATTCTATTTCGTCTATTTTAACGGCAATGGTTTGTTAATTTATTTATAATTTGTTTTTGATTAATTTATTTTAATTGTTTTTTATATTATTTTGTTTATTTGTGTTCATTCTTTTCAGTTTTCGATTTTTTATTTAGTAATTTGTTTTGGTCTGGGAAGGTAATAGCTATTTTTCCTCCAAGCAAAGTTTGCAGGTGTGTGATTGATTGCTGTAGGCTGATAATCTTTTCTTTATTTTTCATAATATTATTGCGTCCAGGATGAAACAGCCTGTCGCTTCTGAGTGTTGATTTCAATGTTCACTTTTATATTTATATTTACATACGCTCTGTCTCTGATATTGAGCACTTTATCCCATAAATATAGCACATCTTAAAATTATATATATATATATAAAGAAGAATTCTCTTCTCAAACGTTCCGTTAAATATTATGAACAAGTTCTATCTATCAATTATTTTTATTATATCATTCAAACTTACCAATAATGAGGTTTCTATTATCGGTAAATTTGCTAAAATTTATATTAACATTTATTTACATTATTTTCTTTCAGAGTACTTTCGAATCTACATTCGGTTTCAAAGATTGTTATGTGTGTAGTTATACAATTAGTTTTTAAATCCGACGTTCTCACGTTTGACGTAAGCAATTTCAAGTCACTCAAGGTGATATCATATAAATGGTAAAATTGAATTTTTGATGTCTACGCATTTATTTTCATATTAAATAAACTTTAATATAAAGTTCTCTAGGGAGGAATACATCGTATTTAATGTTACAACAGCCTGAAGAATTTGTAGTCTTTCTTTGAGCCGTGTCCTTTATAAATTTTGATCTTATATATTAAAACTTGTCTAATGCAAATATTATTTTTAATATTTCTTATATATTCGTCTATAATATATATATATATATATATATATATATATATATATATATATATATATATATATATATATATATATATTTGAAAAATGTTATAGTTGTTCCAGCGAGAGAAAAAAAAAATATATTTTATTCTTCATATTTCTGCTACACGTGTTTCCGGTCTCGTGACTTTCAAATAAAAGGTAAAATAAAAGGCAAATAAAAGGAATACATTTTTAAAAGGAATAAGTTTCCCTTATGGTCTTTCAATGTCTCATTGTCCGTTTTTTTATTTGTTAGTGAGCGATGAACTCTTTTCTGGACTGTTGGAAAAATGAATTTCTGCCTAAGTAAAATATATATATATATATATATATATATATATATATATATATATATATATATATATATATATATGTGAAAATATTGTAGAAAATAGGAAAGAAACTGGTTTGGTGAATAATCCAAAGTTCCTTAGTATTTTTGTAATTATTTTTAAAAAATAGTCCTCGATACGAAAGTAGAGCACAAATATAATTATTTATTTAAAAATATGATTCCAACACGCTACATAAGAATAAAATAAAAATAAATAAATAAATCTCCGTAGACGCTCAAGCCAGACTATGCGAAAACTTCCTCCGTCGTAAATTTAGCCACCCCCACCTTACCGTGACCCGACATCTATGAAAGTAACTCTATACTGATACAAATTATTAACACCCCACCCCTGCCGATTCTAAACAATCCGCCCTTGATGTTACCATGGAAATTTTTGATTTCAATTCTAACCATACTATTAAAACTCGTAAACTTCAGAAAACAGTCATTCCCCCAAAAATTTCGCTTTAAGATGGAACAGAGCCTACTTTAACTCAAGTTAATTCAAATATTATTTTGAAGTTTTCGGCTCTTGTTTTGAAACATGAGACCTCTTATGTAGCGTGTTGGAATCATATTTTTAAATAAATAATTATATATATATATATATATATATATATATATATATATATATATATATATATATATATATGGGGTGTAATGAGAACAGAAAGAGCATAATTCCACTGTCCGTAAGATTTAATTTAAAAGAGGGCACAATACAGAGTAGGGCTAAATATTATTTATTTTAGAATATTAAAACAGAAACTTGCGAAAAATCGCTACAAAATTGCAATTATGTTTCAACACTACAAGGTAACACATTTGTAGTGTCGAAATCTTAATTACAGTTGTGAAGCGACTTTTGACACGTTTTGTTTTAATATACTAAAAATAAATTTATTACCCCCCTCTCTCTCTCTTTCTCTCTCTCTCGCTCTCTCTCTCTCTCTCTCTATATATATATATATATATATATATATACATATATATATATACACATGCATATATATATATATATATATATATATATATATATATATTTATGCGTGTGTATATATATATATATATATATATATATATATATATATATATATATATATATACCGAAGTATACGATTGGTGTATACGGAATAAATTTCAATAACAAACAAATACTATTCTTAAAAGAGTGCTCAATACACAGTATAGCAAGTGATGGTGTTTAACAACATCACTTGATAAGACACCAGAATTGTTGAAACAAAATGGCTATTTTTGTAGTGATTTTATAACAGATTTATGTAATATTTTCCAATGAATAATTATATATATATATATATATATATATATATATATATATATATGAAATGGATTAAATCCGACATATATAAATTTGTTTTGCTTAACGTTATTTTTAGATGGATACTCGTATTCCAGTAAATGCTCTGTTTATTTAATTAAACAATATTTTTATCTTATTACATTTGCAAGATTTCTTGAATATCCAGCCTGGTAAAGGTAATTAAATAAAAATACTGTTTAATTAATATAATCTGATACAGAGTTTGACTAGCCACCCTATCGGAGAGTTATACCCGGAAACGAATGGCCAGCCGTTATATTATCAAATTTGGAAATTATATTTGAAAGTGTATATTTCTAACATGCGTGTGTCCTCCTATTTACGAATCGACGTGTACGCAAATATATATGTTCAGGCGTAACTACATGTAATTAAGACGTGCACGGAGGGAAACTCACTCGTAATTGGTGAGAAAGTTTATCATTAAACCGTTTCTGAGCACATAACGCTCGTCTTATAAAAGCGTAACGCGGCTAAAATGCTCCTCAATTGCGTTAATTGTCCAGAGAAATGCGTATAATCTATTTCGCTGCGTACAACTATCGTTGTCGCATCGAATGGACAAAACAAAAAAGAAAAACATCACAATTCTGTGCAAAAGAAAAATTAAATAAATCTGGACAGTAAATCAATTCTGTCGAAAAATATTCGTTGAATGAGCGATAATGCCTTGCGCTGCAATGGGATTTTCTCTGGAAGCTGATAATTTCAAGGTAATCATGAAAAACAGCTATGTTTTCTATAGATTCAGAAACAATGAGTAATCCGTTGATTCTGCTGTTAAACCAATGTTGATATACATGTTATCAGTTTTCAATACAAAAGACACGAAAAACAATACGCATTTGCCTAACACTGCAAATTGCACTATGCAAACAAAGGAATAAATAATTGACATGTATCTGTCAATGTTAGATTAATGATAAGAGTAGTAGTAGATTACCACAGAAGACATATTAATTATTAATATTCTGTCTGTATGCCTATTTCTGTATATATATATATATATATATATATATATATATATATATATATATATATTAGGTTGGTGCAAAAATAATGTCGTTTTCTCACATATGTTACTATGTGAGAATTGTTTTTGCACCAACCTAATATATATATATATATATATATATATATGTTCATACATGGTTTATTAAATAATATAGACAAGTGATGTCTATTTATTTTATGTAAATTCTTTTCGTAACGTCTGATGAGCTTAACATTATCATTAAACGAAGACAGAAAATCACAATATTGATACATATTTTTTAATCCAATCTAAGCATTCGGCTTACATAAGCCATTATCAAAGATGACAATTACTATACAATATATTAAGCAATACACGGACAAGAATGTGATGATAGTCTCTTTCTGTTTACATGGATGATTACCAAGTAATGATAAACACGTGCATATAAGACGCTGGAAGCGAAAATTTCACCGCAGCTCATGACGTCACACATGACCATACGAGAGTGAATTCGAGAAGTAGTAAGTATGTGAAGCCGGGGGGTATAAACCAATGGCTTATGTTACCAATTATAGACATTTAATATATTTGTGGAGTTTTCATAGTTTATTTTGTTCAGGTTAGGTTTCAACTGTTTTATGTATATAGCTATATAGTTTTATATATATGTATATATGTATAAATACACACAATATATATATATATATATATATATATATATATATATATATATATATATATATATATATATATATATAATTAAGTATTTAAGTAACGAAAATCTTGGTAATCCGTATGGATAATCCAAAGGAGGATGAAATCCTGAGAGCTCAATGTTAAGTCAGAGCGGATAATGAAAAACAGTCCACTTTAAGTCTCCATTGTAATAATTTATTTCACCAGAGAATTTTATTTTTCTCTTTTTATTTTTTTCAGACTTCACTTTCAAAGGTGAAAAGAAAAATGAATTTAAAATTCACGCTTTTGAAGGGCAGTATAAAGCTTATATGAGTTGAATTAGAGGGTGATGAGGAATGGTGTGAGAGACATGGTCGAGTTTAGAGAGGGAAGGGAGAGTTTAAAATCTATAGTTATATTTCTTTTTATTACAATCGATATATATATATATATATATATATATATATATATATATATATATATATATATATATATATATCAGTCTATATTTCTGAGATGAGGTATTATGTACACTATTTACATTATTTGGACTATTGTCCTCATCTTTGTCGTCATATTTATTACAACGTTTCGGCCTTTCAGTATCTGTCTATATTTCTGAGATGAGGTATTATGTACACTATTTACATTATTCGGACTATTTTCCTCATCTTTGTCGACATATTTATTCCAACGTTTCGGCCTTTCAGTATCTGTCTATATTTCTGAGATGAGGTATTATGTACACTATTTACATTATTCGGACTATTGTCCTCATCTTTGTCGCCATATTTATCACAACGTTTCGGCTCAAGAACACATGGCACAGTGGATAAAGGCGTTGGTTAGATCTAGTGACAGGATCCAAAGAGTTTGAGTTCAATACCCGTTTAAGGCAGAGGGAAATAAACAGGAGTTAACTGATAACTGACATCCATTAAACATTGCACATGGAACTAGAAAAGTCTACCCTAGTGAGCGAAATAAAGCGTTCAGCTCGACATTCCAACGACCTGAAAAGGCCGGAGCGTACAACGGCCGAAACGTTGTGATAAATACGGCGACAAGGATGAGGACAATAGTCAGAATAATGTAAATAGTATGTATATATCGATGGATAGGAACATATAGAAACATGCATATATAATTATTTATATAAAATTGCATATATATGTTCCTATATGTTCCTATCTATCGATATATACTGAGTTGGTGCATAATTATCAGGCGTTTCTCTAGGCGCATTTTATGTTAATAACAATTGTTCTTTTGTTTATATTTTTTAATAAACATATTTTGTTTTCAGGTTATAAAAATTTATGACGATAACAATACGCACAGGCATAATCATTTCAAAATGTTATTGTTGAAGTGTTATTTTTCATTTTGCATAATAAATATGATTTAAAATACTCCAGATAATTATGCACCAACCCAATATATATAGGGTGTTTCAAAAAGAATACGCCAAAATCATTGCGCTATTTTCTATAGGTCTATAGCATTGTAGTGGACTCAATCAGTGGTTATTTGATAGAGTACTTATCAAAGTTTGATTGGGTCTCAGTTTCACCACTGTCGATAGTATAACTTCCAGTACAGTTGAATTGTGGGAAGATCAATCAAAATCGCAACTCCTCAGCAGAAGGCATTTGTTTTTGTGACAATGGCATTTGTTTTCGCGACAATGGCTTTTGTTTTCGCGAACTCAAGCACGCAAAAACAGTGCTTGAGTTTGTGAAAGCAAATGCCATTGTCACAATGCAGGCAGATTCGAATGACTTCATTTTTCAGCAACATGGAGCACGACCCAATTGGCATCTCGGGGTTAGATCTCATCTGAATGAAAACATGCCTCAGCGATGGATTGGGAGGAGAGGTGCTAAAGACCTTGCTCTTTGTGGTTGGCCTACCAGATCCCCGGACCTCACTGTGTCTGACTTTTTCTTGTGGGGGGATGTTAAAGACCACGTTTATGTTCCAGTACTTCCATCAAGTATCGATGACTTGAAAGATCGAATAACAGCTGCAATCAACACGGTGGACCGTGACATGCCGAGGCGTGTTTGGGAGGAATTCTCATATCGGCTTGATGTTGTCTGCGCTGCTGGTAGTGGCCACTTATAAAACATGAAATGAAACTTGAATGTATATACAACACATGTGTTCATGCTAGAGATTTGTAATTTTTTTCGTTATTGACATATCACGTGATGATTTTGGCGTATTCTTTTTGAAATACCGTGTATATATATATATATATATATATATATATATATATATATATATATATATATATAATTATACTTGGAATAACCATACGTGTTTTGGCTTGTAAATGAACAAACCAATGACCAAGGAAAAATAAGGGATAAAGAAAGACAGAGCTAATAACATGAAACTGAGACGAAAACAATCGTCCAGAATTCAAACTGAGACCCCAAAGAAAAAACAGCTCCAACACGCGTAAACAAAAGTAACTTAATAAAGTGCTCAATACACTAAGTAGAGAAAATCTGTGTTATTGTTGTATTTTTTTTTTTAGTCACGTGGTCATGGTTGTTTTTATGTTGTAGGCTATTTATACTCTATTTTAATTTTACCTCTGTGTACAGTGACGATCCCCGTAGGTGAAACCTAGGTGTGTTTGTCTGGCTCTTTAGGTTCACACACACACACACACACACACACACACACACACACACACACACACACACACACACATACACACATATATATATATATATATATATATATATATATATATATATATATATATGTATGTATAAAGACATTTATACACAAATAAAAACATAGATTTAAACAAAATAAACGTAATTTTATACTGTAGGATCCTTTTAACCCACACTTTTTCAATGGCAATTGCTGGCGAATTAAAAATCAATCAAGACACAACAATAATAACGAAAGAGGAGGGAAGATTGAACGTGATTAAAATAAAATAAATTTTAATTGTAAATAATTAATAAAATGATTAACAAGTTCCATAAAATGATAAAATTGTAAAAAGAAACTCACAATCCCTCGACCAATCGTAAGCAGCACATAAAATGTTCCTTTTTTCTGCATGGACTTGGCTGGTGAAATTTTATATACACAGCCTCAAGAACTCGGATATGGTAAAACAGGCGAGCATTCTGTAGAATTGAAAACCATGTGTCTTCTTATTCAGGACTGTCCAGCAAATGCTGCCCAATCGACGAATCGTGAATTGCTTGAGTAGTTCTTAAAGACTGGCTTCGACTAGATGAACGCAAATAGGCGGGAACATGTTGCGAAATCAGCGTCTCCAACCTAAGATTTGATACGTCCTATGTACGACGCTTCATATCGGCATTCATATCGGCATTTAAATTTGTAGAGAACTAAATTTTTCTGAAAATAGTACAAATGATCCTTACTAAATGAAGGGAACTTGGATCTTGAAAAAAACAACAACAATGCGCAACTTAATAGCATTGTAACATGACGCGATACAAGCTGACATTCTGTAAGATAATAACTGACATTTCCTGCCAAGTCAAGGTAACTGTTGCAACTTGACTAATGCATGGAATAATAATGCAACACAAAATGTACTTAGAACAAAATGTATTGAAACAAGAAAGTGCACACAATATTTACATAGAGTCTTTTGTATATTCCTGGAAAGACCGTTCCTGGAGAATGTGTTGAGTCGCGGAGAGTCCCTGGTTTAATCTCTTGATTCCTGTATTTATCAATTCACCCACGAGGATCGAATGTGGCACAAGGCCGTTTTAATGCGGCTATCCCGGATCCCGTATGCTCGGCCAAAAATATGGCCTTTCTGAACCCGCCTAGACGTGTTCAGGCCCTGTCAACCTCCCCGGACGAAACCTTGCCCTTCGGCAAAGCCTCGTCCGGGTTCCCCTCTGCTAATGCAGAGAGTTCGACAGTCGCCGAGAGTCTGTCTCTCGGTCTCTGAATCTCTTGATTCCTTCCCTCTCTTCCCGGTACCAACCATATTTATATGGTCGGTACTCCACTATGCAAATTAGGTGGATCCTACCACAACAGTAACTTTAAATAAATAGGATACAGAATAGGTCCCAAAACCAGTGGTTCCTTAAAACGCTTGGTTTTACTATCTAACGCTTTTGATAATATTGTTGGAATATCCGTTACTTTCAAAAATTTTCTGGATACTAGTAATTTCCCCGTGTAACAAACTACGAGAATAGATCATCAATCCTCGATGAACCAGGGTCGAAATTAGACCAATATTCCTGCCCTTGGGGACAAACGAATTTACGGAAACCGCTAGTGTAGAATACCTCATTCTGACCCTTATTGAGAACATCCAAAAAGGATAATGTCCCGTCACTCTCAACCTCCATAAGAAACCGATGGAGAGAATTGAGTTATGCGAAGAAATTAGTAGTATCACTGGCGAAATGAAATATTCAGAAGGTGCCTTCAAAGTGTCTCATGTAAACTAGGGTTTATGGACCTTGTCGAACAAAAGTCGCTCAAAATAGCCTACGAAAATATTGGCCAAAATAGGGCCCAAAAGACTACCCATAGCAACACCATCAATCTGGACATACATCATATCATTAAAACTAAATTCAACTCCTTCAGTACCCACAGGCATGCATTCTAAAAACAAATTTTCATGAATGCTGGCCGAACCCAAATTACCTCTATAGAGAACATGAGCACATATGCTAATGGTCTCATGAAGAGGAAAATTAGTATACAAACTGACGATGTAAAAAGACGCTATCAGTTTATTTTCAGGGTCAATTTCTAAACTTCTAATCCAATTTGAAAAAAAGGAAAGAGTCTGAAATATTGTGTACTGAAAAGATATCTGAGACCGGCTGGAGTAATTGAGCCAACCATTTGGCCAACTCGTGTTGCACGGCTCCCTCCATAGAGGGGATGGGTCTATGTTGTACTCCGCTCTTATGTACATCAGGCAGTCCATACATTCTAGGACGTTGAGACCCTGTAGGTCTAACCCTTTTATAGATGTCCTAAGAGATAAGCTTACTCTTGTATACAGAGATCAAAGATCTGTGTTCTGGCTTCGACCCTGTTTGTATTGTCACACGTACCAGCAAGAACGATCATCTTCAACTTCGAAGATTCACTTTAAATATTGCTCATTTCATCCAAATAATCTTGTATGTTTAAGATAACAACGCCAGGACCTTTATCAGGCTTTTTTATATGCACATATCGCTCATTTTATCTAAATAATCTTGTATGTCTACGATGACAACACCAGAACCTTTATCAGGCTTTGTAATATGCAGATATTGCTCATTTTATCCAAATAATCTTGTATGTTTAATATGACTGTTGCATTTTGGCTAGTCTATTCTAACGGTTATATTGGCGGGAGTGGTTTGTTTATTTGTTTATTTTTTGCTTCATGTATTTGTTTGGTTTCATTTATTTTACACTGTTGTAAATAGTTCAGAAAAGTCACAATGCACGTGGTCTGACGTTTGCAATTAGCATGAAACTGGGTCTGTCGCCTCTGACTGTTGAATTCAATGTCCACTTTTATATTTTACATCTACACACATCTGCTATGAAACAGCCTGTCGCATTCGAGTGTTGACTGCAATGTCCATTTTTATATTTTACATTTATATATACATGCATCTGTTTATGTGTTGGTGTTTCTGTCTATTGGCATACCTCCGTTCGTTCACATCTATCTATTTATACTATTAAAAATTCTTACCAAATGTCTATCTCTCTCTCTCTCTCTCTCTCTCTCTCTCTATATATATATATATATATATATATATATATATATATGTGTGTGTGTGTGTGTGTGTGTTTGTGTGTGTGTGTTTGTGTGTGTGTGTCTGTCAGTGTCTGTGTGTGTGTTTCAGTTTATCATAAAAGTTTACTTAAAATTCTCTGTTCATGTCTTTCTCCGTCTCTTTCTCTCTATTTCTCACCCTCTCCATATATATATATATATATATATATATATATATATATCCTACCCTTTACTGCTGAAATAGCTCAATACAGCGCCCACTTCTATTCCAACCGTTTTTCTCTTGTGATTCCCATCTGTTTACTTGCTTCCCTGATAACTACAATCCTCAAAAGTTTAAATACAGCATCAATGGCCGTCATCTGTCTTCATGAATCCCATTCATTTTTTATCCTTTCTTCAATCCTCTATATTCTCAGACTTCTCTCTCATTTTCACACTCTGTAACTTCCTACTACCGCGTACTGGTAGCATTCCTGTCTCCTTGATTTTTTTTTTCTTGCAAAAATTTGCTATCATTCAGCAAGATAGGTTTTGGACTTCGGTAAATATTTATTTCATATATGATGATGGAAATGCTGTAGGACGCAGTGAATACTGCGCAGTTTAGATATCCTGATTCGCAGGCTTATTTGCGCCTGTAGTGCGGATTCGCCAGATCTCATTGTCCCTCTGTCAATAGCTGATTTCCTTTTACAGCAAACCGATATGCATTCAGCATTTTCAGTTGTTCTCCCATTCAGTTTTAGCTATCGACAATTCTGTCTGGGGTTCGTTCTTTTAAATTATCATCAAGAAATAAATATTTCTGTTAGTTAATGTCCTCTTTTCAAAACTCACGCCTCCTGGGTATGACGATAAACTACATCCGGCTTCCTAGGTAAGACGACAAACTAAATCCGGCTTCCTGTGTAAGACGATAAACTACATCCAACAGCAAAGCCTCAGATTATGATGTTTTTGAGGAGCGTGAAACTACCACTTAATTGCTGATGTTCCCAGGTTTACCCTGACCCAGGGTGGAAATATTTGACCCCCCCCTAACTCAAACTGGGGCCAAAACATTATGAAAGTGTAAAAATAGGTTTTAATACCAGAAATATATTTTTTGAAAAAAAATATTATTAATAATGAATTTTTAAAAGGAAAAAATTATTACCAGCAATAGATTTTTGAAAAAAAAAATATTACCATGAATAAAATTTTGTCGGCATTTAATAACCCATTGAGGTTGATATGCCGTAAACTAAACCAAACCAAAACAAAACAAACCAATCAAGACACACTTGAAGCGTATTCTCAGTTGATGCCTCATTCTCACAGAACAAAAGTTCATTCAATGCTATGTCACTGGCGACTCACTGACCATGCGGAATATTGGCTAGTCGCACATGCGCAGTGAGGTCAAACGTCCCACTTCTTTTTATTAAATCAACCTCAAGTACAGGCCAATGTGACGCATGGCTACGGAATTTATGGTGAATCTCTAAGCCTAGCTTAGATCTGGCATAGTGTCGAAAGTATGGGGTACTCAGTGAAGATCGCACTTACAATTCAATCGTTATTATACTACCCAGACATGCTTGCTGATCCTTACACTACGTTCAGCTGTCTAAACACGGGAATTATGGGTAAGTTTTTTTTTGTGTGTGTGGGGGGGTGTAGTTCTTCTTGCTGTCGTCTGATTCGTATCATTTTATTTTTAACTTCTCAGTCAGTAGATTGTAATAAAGAGGGTATCCAGATTTTCTGAATAAAAAAAAACGGATTTTATTTTATTTTATTTAACATTGAATTTTATACTACGTCAGTGACTCCTGGCCAGTGTAGAGAGGTTCTATATTGCGTTGAAAAAAATTACTAGCCTTTTAATTGATTTTTTGAAAAAGGTAATTAAATATTTGTTCGCAGATTTATTAAATCGCATGTGTTATTTTACTGATATTATTTACATTATTCGAAAAGTTATCCTCATCTTCATTGCAAATGTTCACAACATTTTGGACATTGTAAGTTCCGGCCTTCTTCAGCTGATTGAAATTTAGAATCGAGCCCTTTATTTCGTCGACCGGGGTAGATTGTGCTAGTGTCACCTGCTATGCCTCTTCAGATGTCTTAGTTATTTCCTTTTAACTAAACTTTACAAGTTTTCGTTCACTACTGCTGTGGCGTGGTATTGAACTCACAACTCTTTGGGTCTGGTCAAGGGCGCATGGCTCAGTGTATAGATACATTGATTAGATTAAGGCTTAGGCTTTTACATTTGATTTATAACAGAATGAGTTCACTGCAGTATCATTCTATAAAAAACTAAGCTGTTTTCGAGGGGTAGAGGAAAATAAGATATAGTCATTTTTTCATCACTGTTCTGATTTGGTCATCCTCATATTTTTCGGTTTTCTGCATCAAAAATTACTCTTCTGTACCTAGCGAACCATTTAGAAACAATATTCTAAAACTATGGCACCATCTTCATAAACGGCACTTATATTTTTTGCAGTTCATCTGGCGTTTCTCAGGTGAGGAAAATGCATCACATTTACCATTGTTTTCCATTTCATAGCAAAAACATTTAAAATCCAGGCACGAATCGAATAGAAAGACGCGTGCATATGCCAGAATATGTATATACCTTAAAGGTTAGTCACGAATGGAAACGAAATCAAGTGCTTAAACTCCTAGAAATGTTGTCATGAAGAATACAGTATGATACAGGCGAAAAAAAAAAAATCTCCAGCTTGCAAACTTTATTCTTTTGCTGGATTAAATCCAACGTACAAAGGCGACCGAATGCTACAAACGAACGGAGCTGGACACTAAAGCAATCGCTTTTATTTCTGTATTAATATGATGGATAGCCATAAATGACAAAATTGAATGGTCTTCTTCCCGACACTGAGAAGCATTGAAGATTTATGACACTACAAAGCGACTACAACCATTTATTCGTGAAAATCAAACTCCAAAGGACAGATAAGATTTTTTTTTGTTCAAGACGTTTTACGCCTCCTAATAAATTATGGCTTTTATCTATCTTGCTCTTTCTGTCAAACTTTTTCTCTCTCTTTCTTTCTTTCTTTTTTCACTTCCTCTTGTCTATCAATCAAATTATCGATCATTCTGTTTATATTACACAGGCAAATCCATCGACTAAATAAGGATATTTATTATACATTTATTTTAAAGAACAACAAATACCTTTCGTTTTTATTACTAATAATTCATTGATTAGCATTAATTAAACAAATCGAATAGAATAGAATGGATCCTCAGAACTTTAGCGAATAAGAACTATTCAGAATACCTATCAAGTGATTCGTCCTCGTGTGTGCATATGGTGGAGTCTCCTGTCGTGTTTGAAATATGAGGGTCAAGTGGCTCAGTTCCGAGCAACCGACAGCCCATACACTAGCATATGTGCAAAACCAACCACACTTCATATATATATATATATATATATATATATATATATATATATATATATATATATATATGATAAAAATATATATTTTAACGTGTGCTATCAGTAGGTGAGATCAATATCAGGGATAGAACTGAATAAAACAATTTCCATCTTATCAAATTTTACAAACTTTGCATTCTATATTGTATGTATAGACACAGAGAGTATGTAAATAAGAATATAAAAGTGGACAACACCGAGCGGCAACAGTCTGCTAGATACTTGAACACAGTGTTCACGCCATGCATATACATACGTGTATATATATATATATATATATATATATATATATATATATATATATATAAAGGGATAAAGTGCTCAATATCAGAGATATCGTGTGTGTAAATATAAAACTGAACATTGAAGACAAATGGAACAGTCTGTTGCCTCTAAGTGTTGACTTCAATGTGTTGTTTGGAAACCGATTAAGAAAGACACCGTAGTTTTGATTATTTCTTTTAATATTTTCAAGTACAACATAACCAAAAATAATGCGTCTTTCTTAATCACTTTGGTAACAACACGAACACACTGATCTTTGAATTTGAGAGGATTAAAATAAAAATAAATAGATATATATGTTTTATAAATAAATATGCGTAATATTATATATATATATATATATATATATATATATATATATATATATATATATATATATATGTATGTATATATAGTGATGGAAACGAAGTCCTTAGAAATCCATCGGTAATAGTTTATTTCGTAGAATCAGATCGTTTCCGAATCATCAGACCAAGAGATTTTACAACAAATGGATTTAAATTTAAATATATATATATATATATATATATATATATATATATATATATATATATATATATATATATATAGAGAGAGAGAGAGAGAGAGAGAGAGAGAGGGAGAGAGAGAGGGAAAGAGAGAGAAAGAGAGAGAGAAGGTATAGAACAAGAAAGAAAAAAGGATAGAGTTTAAAAAAAGATAGAGATTTTTAAAGAGGGAATTTCTATGAGTAAGAGAGAGAGAGAAAATAAAGTCGTGGTATATATATATATTGAAGACATTTTTATGTTTAACGTTCTTTTTATAGATACAAGTATTTAAGTAAATGATCTGTTTATAATAAACAACATTAAATAACATTTACCGGCCTGAATGTCCGAGAAATTTTCATAGAAACTTTGACAGGATTCGAACCTGCATCCTATACGGAAACGTCATTTCCCTGACGTGCCTAACCGCTCCGGCACATGAAAATTACTCAGACATTCAGCTTTTACTTAAATACTTGTATCTATAAAAAGAACGTTAAACATAATGTCTTTAATAAATAAATTGTCGGACTTTGTCCATATATATATATATATATATATATATATATATATATATATATATATATATATATATATATAGGCTCCTGAAATAAATATTAATTTCAGTTGAGCTCTCTAGGGAGTAGGTTTGGGTTTGTAAACAGTGACTATTATAGCTTATATAGCGAGACTCTTCGCATAGAGAATCGAGTCACTGTCAGTCACTGGGCGTGTTTCTAAAAATAAATACGCTAAAAATCAACCTACCGACGGCTTAGTGGTAGAATCTCCGGCTGTTACCAATTCAGTCAGGTTTCGATCCGAGCTAGAGGCAACCGGATGTCTATTCACACTGAAGAGCTGTGAAACAGCGAAACAGTCTGTCTGTGGATGACGTTATATATATATATATATATATATATATATATATAACACTAAAAAGTTTATAAACATAAGCCCTATACTCGTGCGGCAAAACCTTAGCAGTTTTAGCTTGTAAATGAACAATCGAATACACAAAGGAAAAACAAAAAGGTAGTAAAGAAAGAACTAAGAATATGTTCTTCTGTCGGAAATAATGGTCTAGAATCTAAGTTCAGAGTTCAAAGAAAAAAAACTCCGAAACTAGTAAAGTTAAAAAAAAACTAAGCAAAGTGCTCAGTACGCTAATGAGAGCAAACTAAGTAAACCTATAAAGCTAGACAAACCTAACCAGGTCTCGTCTACGCGTTCGTCAAGGTAAACTGACTAAAGAGGTGCTATAAGAACAGAGAATATATAGCCTACAACACAAAAACATAACCATGTCACAAAAAACACAAAACAAACAGAAACCAAACAGTAACACAATAAGGGGTCGGGGTTAAACATATTTAGATATGTTTTAACCACCCACCCATTGTTGTGTTACTGTTTGTTTCCTTTAAGTTTTTTTTTTGCTCTTTACTTATATATATATATATATATATATATATATATATATATATATATATATATATATATATATATATATATACAATAAAAAGAATATAATGTACATACATACATATATATATATATATATATATATACATTAAAAAGAATCATATATATATATATATATATATATATATATATACAATGAAAAGAATATATATATATATATATATATATATATATACAATAAATGGAATATATTATATATATAGAATAAAAAGAATATATTATATATATACAATAAAAAGAATATAATGCATATATATATATATATATATATACAATAAAAAGAAATATATATAAATAAAAAGAATATATTATATATATAATATATTCTTATATATATATATATATATATAATATTCTTATATATATATACAATATATTCTTATATATATAATACATTCTTATATATATATATATATATATATATACAATAAAAAGAAAATAATGTATATATATATACAATAAAAATAATATATTATATATATACAATAAA
>OZ010589.1:94325361-94327861 GCA_963932145.1 Acanthosepion lycidas | reverse complement strand
GCGATCTGTTTTTATACACGTTTAATTATTTACGTCTAACAAGGATATTATGGTTATTTTCTTATTTAATTTTTCTTGTGGTCTTACGATTTTCTTTTATGGGTATAAGTTATGTAGAAATTGCCCGAATGTTCCTTATGTCCAAGCTATAATTTGGCCATTATAAAAGAATGTCTTACTTTGAAAAACACGGTCAACACATTGTGGTCGTGGTCATAGTTGATATTATTGACTTCTTTTTTTTATTTATTAATAATGCTTCCATAATTTTAGACTTTCTGTATATGTGAATGTGGTTATTATATTTGTATTATAGACAAGCATGTTGCGGATAGAGTTTAGTTCTGCACAAAACCTTCAATATTATAATCAAAATAATCTGTGCAGGTGTCTGCTTGACCGTTATACGTCGAAAAAATGATGGGACAGACTAGCAGATTATTATTTTTAAATTTACTCAGTTTAAAACGTACATACAATTCATAATTTCTTGTTTCCAAGGTTACAGAAAAATCCAATCATTTAGACAGTGGCAGTAGCGTGTTCATTTATATTAACTATTATTGTATCCATTATGAGTTACGTTCGAACAAGAGGTTAAGTCTAAGTATGATAGGGTGCATTTTTCAACGAATTTTGACATCAGTTCAACCCATGACGTCTGGTTATTTTTATCAACGACAAAAAGGTTTTCGGCTTTTTTTCCGTTAAATTCGCATTTGTATACTTAAAGATTCTTTCTAAAAGGAGTGTTAAGGTTAGAATACATTATATTGAACTACAATTATAAAATATTATTGTGATTCTTAATTACTAATAGACTGGATTTCTTTTTAAATCAGATAAATGTAACAAAAATACTTAAATTATTTAAAAATTATTATTACATATAAAATATAAGTATGTATATTATCAGCTCCCATTTATTTTTTAATTTTAATTTTTTTTTAAATATTATTTAAGGAAAATTTTTGAAAATGTCGACAAAGAATAGCTATCTCATTTCTTTTATTCAGCAAAGTTTTATTTTTTTTATAAACTTAGTAATATATAGTTTCTCATGTATGCACAAAAGACATCGGTCATTTAGTGACCTACATCTAGCTTTTCTTATTAATTTCCATTAATTTTAGGTATTTTATTGGTTTATACATATATATATATATATATATATATATATATATATATATATATATATATATATATATATATATATATCTGTGTGTGTGTGTGTGTGTGTGTGTGTGTGTGTGTGTATGTAAGTAAATATGACCAATTGATCAAGCATATGATACTCTTAAAACCATTTCTTCTTTGGGCCGAGAATATTTCAACACTTTTGTTTTATTTTATGTGTCTATATGTTCTGAATGCCAAACAATATTTTTATATGTATTTATCAATGAAAGAGCGTGTATTTTGTATTTTGTAACGAATTCTAAACATTATTATTTTACAAGGTACTTGTTGATTTGAAGGAATTTCGACACAGAATGTAAAAATCAATGGACATTTCCTTGATTTATTGGCCTAATACTGACTGGAGTAAAGATTGCAATTGTTTCACATGTGTTTGATCGATGTTATCTCCCAACGTTCTCTTAATAAATCTTTGCGGCGCAGTAGTTCACATCGACGTAGCATTTCGAAAAACAAGTAAATTCTTTATTGACTGGAAATGTTTTAATCGTTAATGTTTTTAATACTTTGTTGAAAATAGTTCCTCAATATAAAATCATTCTGGGCGTCATTACTTCTTTAGAAATTCCTTTCACACAACATGTTTTTTCTTTATCATGGAAAGATCTTTTGGAACAATTCGAAAGAAGAAACCTTACTAAATGTAATGATCTTAAAATGGATCTCCATACAAAATTAAGCATACAATCTTACACTGTATTTAGTACTATTCTCATGTTATTGATTAGGATATGCAAAAATTCAATAAACAATAGTTAACGAAACTGGCATTAAATTGCCTTTTAATTCCTTACACAAACAAAAACACACACACATACACACGCAGACACGGACACACACACACACACTTATATAAATATAATTGTGATAAATTTGAAAGAAATATTTAATTTAAATTTTACAGTTATAGCCTTAAATTATTTCAGCAGTTTCTTTTCAGAGACTGAAGAAGCAGTGTAAACCAACTATTGAAATAAATTTAAATCCATTATTGATAACTTCAAATTTTAATTTTTTCTTTGAAATTCTGATATATATATATATATATATATATATATATATGTCAGAAATGATCAACTTGACCGAGACTAATAATTCATCTAATGAAACATATCTAACTGATATAACTTAAGCACTTCCTTTTATTTTACGAAAAATATCAAACTGATATATATATATATATATATATATATATATATATATATATATATATATGTTTATATCCAAGTATACGATTGGTGTATATGGAATGAATTCCAATAACCAACAATTACTATTCTTAAAAGAGTGCTCAATAAAA
>OZ010589.1:94307861-94320361 GCA_963932145.1 Acanthosepion lycidas | reverse complement strand
GTCAATGTCTGGACCTCCTCAAGTAATTTTAAGTATGAAAGAATAAAAATATTAAATTAGATCTAACTCACTCATGTCTTCTCTCTCTCTCTCCCCACGTCGTCACTTCGTTAATTTATACTTGCTTAATACGGCCCGTCAAAAATGTGTTAATTTCTTTTCATTTTTCATTTCAAACTTTGGAAGTAAAGTCTGATGACCGCAGTCCTTTAAAAGGGCTGAGGTGAAATAATTTCTTACATGGAACCTTAAAGGGGTCTGTTTTTATTTAAATTATTTGCTCTGGATATACATTGAGCTCTCTGGATTTTATCCTTCTTGGGTCTACCCATACGGATTACCTAGTTTTTTCATAAACTATATATATATATATATATATATATATATATATATATATATATTGTGACGTAGATCCGATTTCATTAACCATAGGCGTAAGGCTAAAAAGCACCCCAAAGCAAAATCTTAAATTCTAGTCGAAAATTAGTTAGATATAAAAGAAAATAAATAAATAAAAGTAGAAATTTAATCCAATGCTTTCGACTTGCGAGCGAATATGTTCTATGATCAGCCATACCTTCCTCTTCACTTCACAAATTCTTTTCCCCTTTATCTACACTTCCACCCACAAGCCAAGGGTCCGTGAACTTTGAAGTGACCCGACGCGAGAATGACCTGGTTCCAAAATTTCGCAGCTATCAGGCAGTTGATCATAAGTGAATTCCAGGCACCGTCAGGATCTGCTGCTGCGATTCACGTGATCAGAACACACTAAGCGGGGATTAAACTTTTGGCCATCACCCAAACACTGCGTGATTTGCGCCCCATCCTCCTGCGTACCCGGTCAAGGACTCAGGGACCCCACGTGACTGTCTTTGGGGACAGCAAAAATCTAAAAAGGGATTTTCAGTTTTCCTCTGACCAGCGGCAGTTGAACGTCGCTGGGCAACTCATCCCACCGATATGAAGAAGACAGTAAAGTCTGCCGACTAGGGATGAAAAGACTGCTATGAAACTGAATCAACCCAACGAAACGCTTGTACGAGATGCTGTGGACAATCGAACACTTGTGAAGGAAAAGGAATCCAGGAAAATTGCCGCCCGGCCAAAATGTTGTTGCAGCATAAAAACTCTCGCTTCGGCGAGTCAGAACTTTGTGTGAAAATATCAACTCGACTGAAAGTTAAGTTGATTCTCTTTGTTTGATCTGTTTTTATATATGTATGTATTCGCTCGCACCTCTGTTCTTTAATGATCACTTTCCCCTTTGTTAAATGAATGTTCTTTTTTTTTCTTTATTTCTTTATATATATTTATAAATAAATGTTTTATTTCGAAATCCATCGTCCTGTGTCTGTTCTTCGTTGACTCCCTTGTGTCGCTTCCATTTCTTAGTGAAGACCGAGAAAAGATCCCACGTTTTCCTTTTTTTAAACCCGTGGTTCATCTATATGCTACAAGTTCGTAACAATATATATATATATATATATATATATATATATATATATATATATATATATGAATTACAGGTAGTAAAACCGTTGGTATATAATACAAGTGGATTCTAGAATCATAAAGTATTAAAACTGATTCACAAAAAGAGCTCAATGTATTTATTATAATAGAGCATATAATATTATTACACAATAAAATCGAAAATTACACCATATAGGGGATTGATCTGTTTCAATCGACGAAAACTGCGCCTGTCTTATTAAAACACCTGTTGGATTTAGAAATTTAATTTTACCTGGATATTCATTTCTTAGGATTTCCTCAGGATTATCCGCATAAACAAGTTAAATTTCAATTTCAGTAGACTCATACACATAGCGACTAAAACCTTCTCCCTTCTACTAAACTAAGTACCCAGCAGGATGATGAGCCTTCTTGTAAGGTTAAAAAAGAGGTAGTCTGGGCTATGGATAGAGATAGACGCTGCATCGCCAGACGGAGGGCTTCCGAGACTGAAGTTAAATTGCCAGAGCTGAGGGTTTCTGTAGATGGAAACAACCGTAACGTGTCCGTGACCAAGGCAAAGCATCAAGTTGGAGATTTTCGGCTGAGGTTTCACATAAAGAGAGCTAAGCCAGGCCAGGTATAAGTTCATGAATGGATCACTCTCCAAGCTTAACGTAGATATATGGTCAGGACTGTTCAGTGTCCCCACTAGAGAACAGATTATGATGAGGAGGAGGATGATGATTAAAGTAACAATGATGATGATGAGAATGGCGATGATGATGATGATGATGATAAGGATGATGATGATGATGATGATGATGAAGATGAGAATGGGGATGATGATGATGATGATGATGATGATGAAGATGAGAATGGTGATGATGATGATGATGATGAAGATGAGAATGGTGATGGTGATGAAGATGATGATGATAAGGATGATGATGATGATGATGATGAGAATGGTGATGGTGATGTTGATGATGATGATGATGATGATGATGATGATGAGAATGGTGATGGTGATGATGATGATAAGGATGATGATGATGAAGATGAGAATGATGATGCTGATGATGATGATGATGATGAAGATGAGAATGGTGATGGTGATGATGATGATGATGATGATGATTATGATGAGAATGGTGATGATGATGATGATTGGAAAATAGTTATTTAATAAGCTAAATTTTCTTTACGCTGAAAGCATTGGGCATAGAACAGTTTGTCATGGTCGATACCAGTGGTGATTTTCTAAGCTTAGCTTAAGTGTGGCACACGGCGGAAGTATTGGTCACCTAACACTACACAGTCGGAATTGTTCTACCGATTCAAGCTTGTTAACATTTACAACACGTGTGGTGGCCCGGTATTTCTGCACTTAGGACTGCTGAAAATAATTTGATATTATATATAAACCCGATCACGGAGCTTTCTCCGAACATAAAATAGACACAGGCAATGTTTTGTCAAGAAATTTTCAGATATCAAAGCTTTTTTCCAAATGACACCAGGAATTGTCACGGAGTCAAACGATTGGAATCTGATGACATCTCGCTGGAAAAGAAAACCTTCTTTGGCGGGTGGGGATATTTGGTGCGTGGTGACTTTGATTGTGTACCCAGGTCGGGAGGTTGACAAGAAGTAATTTTAGCCGGAAGAGAAACTACGTGCTTTGCTTTTGAAAAGAAAACAGAAACATTCTCCTTAATTCCACGGCTTCTTAATTTCAAACATACACATACACACACATGCATAAACACACACACACACATATATGTGTATCTATGTACGTATGTAAGTAGCTAATAATTCTGGTCCACAAACATTTGCTTAATGAAAATTAATTGAACTAAATCAGAACGAATACATGAACTTTGTCCAGTTTAATATTAATCAGTACGTGGAATTATTAGGTTGGTGCAAAAATAATGACGTAATAATGTCGTTTTTGACGTTAAAAAATACGTCAAAAAACGACATTATTACGTCATTATTTTTGCACCAACCTAATAATTCTTAGAAAATTGTAAAATATAAAAATACATAGGCAGATTATATTGCATGCAAAATTGGCGTTAGAATTCTTGCTGTTTGTATATATATATATATATATATATATATATATATATATATATATATATATATGTGTGTGTGTGTGTGTGTTTGTATGCATCTATCTCTCTCTCTCTCTTTCTCTCTCTCTCTCTCTCTCTATATATATATATATATATATATATATTGTGTACTTAGGCAGCAATCCTTCTTTCAATCAAGTTTGTGTGTGTGTGTGTGTGTGTGTGTTTGATTTTGTGTTGTGTGTGCGCTAGTTAAAGTTCAAATACAGATCAACTATGGATCGCAATCCGATAGGATGATATGATAAAGAACAAATGAAAAATGTATATCGATCTAACATATTTCAGTTTTATTAAAGCTTCATCAGAAATTGAGAGAATACATACAAAATAGGAGAACTTTGTTATTTTCAATTTTGTTTGGACCAATTCTCATTGGTAAGTCATATGTCACCTGTATTAAAAGCGGAGATAATTCTATATGTATGTAGTTCTATATGTAGGTAAAGATTCTTGTACGTCTAATCGGGCATCGGGTGGTAATGTGTTTTCGTAATTGTGTATGTGTATCTGTCTAGTTGAAGGATATCTAATTAGTACACGTTTGTACGATCATCCAGCGCAGTGGTGATTCATTTTACTTTTATCTTTTTTTACGCACGTGTTCTTTGTATTACAAGCTACTTTCTAGAATATATATATATATATATATATATATATATATATATATATATATATATATGCAGCAATTTTTCATTGATGCATGTTTCATTAAATAATAGAGAAAAGTTTTGTCTATCTATTTAATGGATTAAATAACATTTATGTTGGCCACACCACAACCTCGCTTTCACGACGCTTGACACTACATTTCAATGATAAATCTAACATGTTTAGGTATTTAAAACAACATGCCTGGCCGCTTACACAATTCTGGAAAATGCTCGTTAAAAACACAACTATACTTAAACATGAAAAACAATAAACAAAAACTAAAAATTTTTGAAATATATATATATATATATATATATGTATATATATATATAAACAGTTGAAACCTAACCTGAACAAAATAAACGACGAAACCTCTACAAATATCCTTAAATGCCTATAATTGGTAACAGAAGCCATTGCTTTATAACAACGGCTTCCCATACTTAATACTTCTCGTTTTCACTCCCACATGGTCGTGTGTGACGTCACGAGCTGCGATGCGATTTTCGCTTCCGCGTCTCGTATACACGAGTTTGTCGTTGCTTTGAAATTTTTCATGCAAGATTATTGTTTTGTCCGTGTATTGTTTAATATATGGAAATTTAATTGCCATCTTTGATAATGGCTTATGTAAGCCAAAAGCTTCGATTGGATTTAAAATGTATCAATATGGTGATTTCCTTTCGTCTTTCAATGATAATGTTATTAAGCTTATCAGATAATATGAAAGGAACTTACTTAAAATCAATAGACAAAACTTGTCTATATTATTTAATGAAACATGCATCAGTATGTATGTATGTATATATATATATATATATATATATATATATATATTTCACATTGAGCATTTTCATTATTTTTTAATGTTTAGCTTAACAATATTCATGATTAATATGCCAGCATAAAAATCTCATATCAACCCAATATATGCATATATATATGGCAAAGTTGTTCTTTGTTTCGTTACGCTGGGCAACAAATGTATTTGATGGAATATTTTGTAAAATGTCCCTTTTGTGTTCATCTACAATCGAAAATAATCTATCTAAAATCAACATAAAATGTATTACTACTAAATATTAGGTTGGTGCAAAAATAATGACGTAATAATGTCGTTTTTTGACGTTAAAAATACGTAAAAAAACGACACTATTACGTCATTAGTTTTGCACCAACCTAATACAATGAAAGACATAGTCAATACTAAACGAAACAATCAGCTAAAACCTAAGATAGGTACTTTATCGCCTGTAATATCTGTCACAAAAATACAGAGGAAAAAAAAAAAGACGAATTAATCTACTTAAAATAGTATACGAACACAAATGGGACATTTTACAAAATAATACGTAAAAATAATACAGTAAATTTGTGCCCTGGCTCCTACAAATTTTCACCATTCCTAGTATATCTTTTAATATCCCACTGTGGAATAGCTACTTACAAAAGTGATGACAAGAAAGACTCTAAATGAATTGGACTCCATAGCATAAAAACTCTGAAACTCCCAGTACCCCTCTCTTGTGCGCATATGTAATTCTAACAAAATAACAAGTTTAGTCCGATGAAGTCCTGAAGGCCGAAACGTGTCACAAGTAACCTTTTTCTAGTTTGTCATTCAATTTTCCCAATACTGTTCGTGATATATATAACTATATATGTTAATTATTAGGACTTGTATCGGTAAATCGTTATTTTATCAAACAGAAAAATACATTCAAAAATATTTTAGGCCTTCAAAAGGCTGACGGACCATACAAATATGAAATCCATCACTGAATTTACAATGTGTATAGAAATTTAAAATTTTAAAATTTTCTTTTTATATATGTTTAATTGCAATTTCTAATTGCTATCAGCTTGTGCACCTTCTGAAGTCTTCCTGGAAATTAGCATTTTCTGGAATCTTGTGGGAAGTCTACGCAAAACATTTTTTTTTTTTGCATCCTCTAACTAAAGTATCAAAAACATTATAGCATCGTTGTTCTTTTACCTGAGTGGAAAACAAGAAAAATAATTATTATCGAATGGCATATTGAGTGATGAAATTTAAACAAAAACGATTTTTAAACGTTTAAAATCAATATTCTCATCGCTGTATCTGTTACCTAACTTGTTGACGATTACAAGTGAAATATTTGTCCTGCCGATTGAACGAACACACGCCATATTTCTTGTGATAGATACAGAGAAATAAATGTCACATTGCCATATAATTAGTCGAGTATATTTTACCGGATGATGATAAATTAATTAAATTAAAGTAAATTATTTATTTTTATGATTATTTTATACCTCTTTTCATTATAGTTCCAGCAATTTGCGGTTAATTGGCGCTTAATGTTAATTAAATACTGTAATCATTTAGCAACATTCTTTACAAATACCCTTATGTCCTATTTCTTGACCGAAAGATAACGGCTTCCTTAAAACGAAATCTTCTAATCTGAAACATCAGAATTATCAAACATTCGTCTTAATCTTGATTAGTTTCCTATTATATTTTGTCTAAAAATCTAACTCTCCTATTTTGCCTTCATCAATATTCAAGAGTTTTACTGTGTTATTATTATATAATGTGATGAAAGACATTTTCTTTCCTTGTTTTTCTCTCTCTGCTTGGAATTGATGGGTATCAACGCATTAATATAAACATGCTAGTAAGTCACGAAATAACGGGGGTCAATAATATCATGCCTCGTCGGGTTGACCCAGTTAATGGTTGAGTTATGGAAGAAAGGTTTATTGTCCCGTTTCGATTTCCCCCATTATGTGCATTAATATATCTATGATATAATAACACCCTATTTCACGAATGTTTGAAAGGAAAAGGAAGGACAGACATGATTTGTTCTCAAAGAGAGTTTTATACCGCTAAGTAATGCACAAAGTTTATACATATATATATATATATATATATATATATATATATATATATATATATTGTGTATTTAGGTAGCAATCCAGCATTTATGCATATTTTATTAAAAACAGTGAACAAGGTACTACGATTAAGCGTTTTATTAGGTTGGTGCAAAAATAATGACGTAATAATGTCGTTTTTTGACGTAACGTCAAAAAACGACATTATTACGTCATTATTTTTGCACCAATCTAATATTTAATTTTTCTTGGGTTCGAACAAGTGTTTTCTTTTTTGGACACAGTGTGTGTCCAAACTATCCAGATGTTCTATATTCACTTAGAAACATTATAAAGACATACACTACACCAACTGACCCGAATAAAAAATCAAATTATTTATCTGCTACAATAAATTAAAGCAGTTAACATTATCCTGAAAAATGACAACAAATCAGCAAAGTCAAAAGTACAACTAATGAACATTATCTATGAGTTCAAATGCCGCTTAAAGAACTTCGTTCCTGATCAAAATGAATTCATGAATAATTCAGTCATATACCTATCCAGACGCCTTACGTTACACCCTATCTGCACACAGATCTATTAGAATCCATTTAAACACACTCACAAACTTACCAGACACCGTCCTTAACATAATAGTGGTATATACAAGCATAATAACCTCATCCACCAGTAAAAAAAGATTAAAAATAATGGAAGCCTTAATAATAAAAAAAGAAAAAAACAATTTCATAATATTAACTACGAAAATAGCCACAATGTACTAACTGCGTTAGGAAAACAAAATAACTCTAAAACAAGAAAAACATACAAACAACGCCCACACCCAATTAAATTGAAAAAATAAAACCATCCTTGATAATGGCTAAAAGTATAGCCGGAAGCGCTCGGAATTATAGAACATTTGAACAGTTTCTACACACTCGGTGTCCCAAAAAGAAAACACTTGTTCTAACATGGGAAAAACTAAATAAAATGCTTAATCGTAGTATCTTGTCAGTCGTTTTTAATTTAACATGCATATATATATATATATATATATATATATATATATATTTAAAGCGTTTCACCCCAATCAAGGCGGGAAGCCACTAGCACGCAAGGGGTTACAGAAGATATGGAGCAAGATCGGTAGGAGTGATAAAGAAAAGGATGAAGAGAAGGATAGTGGATAGATCAAGGCAACTGGAGATGTCGATTGACATTATATTTGAATAGTTGGAGATTATAGCTCTCAGGGAAACAGGAATTAGGAAGGGAGTTCCACAGGTGAGAGGTACGAGATATGAAGCTATTGGAGTAGAAGAGTCGGCTACATTTAATAGTTTCAACAGTGAAAGGGTGAGAGCGGTATACCAGCCGCTTGAATTCATGAAGTCTGTGAACGAGCGAATGCAGCTCATCGGAGCAATTACAATGAAAGTATTTGTAAAATAGACAGAGAGAGGCGACGGCGCGTCAGTGAGAGAGCGACTGTAGACGAGATGCGATATCAAGGCCAATTATATTGCATATCCGTCTCTGGATCTTATCAAGAACCCCGAGGCAAACAGTAAGGGCTCCAGACCATATATGGCAGCAATACTCAATGCAAGCGCGAATTGTTGATTTGTAGATCTGAAGGATCGATTCCGGGGAGAAAAACTTCCTGGCGTGACACATGGAGCCAACTTTCCTTGCGGTAGACGAAGCAATTGACTCAATGTATTTGTTCTATCTCAGGTCAGCAGTCAACGTGAGGCCGAGCAGCCGCAGAGTGGTGCTCTCGAGAAGTTGAGCGTCAGACATTCTAATGGGGGGCAAAGAAGGATCTCTGTGGTGATTAATAGAGAGCAGTAGAGAGAGATAGAGAGAGAATTATAACACGTCTGCACAAGTAGTGTGAAAAGAGAACGACAACATAGGGTTTTACGTATAATATGGCTATTCTTCTGCTTCCTGGAGAAGCTATATTTAGCATTCCAGATTTGAGCGGGTGGCATTTATCTGCTATGTCGATATCGAGGCCCTATTCAGCAAACGGGTAATAGCGAGACTTTTGTTTTTCCCAAATTTGAGACAGAGAGAACCGAATATTGTTTCTTTCTATATCTAGAAAATACATATTCCCAAAGGAAAACGTCTGCATAGGCTTGTAAACTGCACCGCGTGTTAAAAGAGACAAATTTACCCATTGAAAATCTGAGTGCTTAGTATGACTCCTGGGATCAATCTGACTGCCATTTACATCACTGTATGTAATGATATATGGTAAGGAATGTATTATTGTTATTTTCTAAATAATCTAAATATAGCACGTGATCTAAATAAAGCATGTGATAGGTTTACAACTATGTCTGCCATCTATTTTGTCCGTATTTACCTTTCTATTTAATCATTATCAAATAAGCTTTCTGATGGAATTTGATTGGTTAAAATATATATGTATAAATATACAGGATTTAATTTATGTATATGTTTCCATCGTGGTATGGGGATTGCATTGTCTTTTGAAATATCTGTGATATCGAAAATCTTCAAAAAGTTACAGCGAGACATTCTTTGACGTTTTATTTTTATATTCTGTGTGCTTCCTGTAGTTCAGATTGTATGAAGCACGATGAAGAGGACTTCGCTAAATTCTTAAGATCAGTTTGCGACATATTGCGCAAAAAGTGTAAAACGACTGATTGTGAGAATGATGAAACATATTATTTTCGTTTATGATCGATTTGATGACGATTCTTCTGTTAAGTTTAGAGAGTAATTATATATTCTTATTACTCAAAATAGAGCCTAATTGTGGTATAAGAACCTCAGAGAAACCAGTAAGATATCTTTTAATCTTTAAGATAGAACGGTTCAAAGCTTAATCTAGCAAATGAGCAATTTTGCTTTTACACAATTTGGACAATTGTGCTGTTACACCTGATATATACATTGATGTCCCGTGTGAGCCGGTCATTGGCAACAGAGCCACGCAATGGAATCACAAGCAGCAATCAATATTTCGATAGATTTTTGTTTGAATTTTTTCTCTATGGAAACATTTATTTCAACGATTGTTGATGACTTTGTAGCGTAGATTCATGCAAATCCAGAAGAAAATGAGATAAAGTCCAGTGAAGGAGAAAAATATTCTACATAAACCTACTCTTCGAGATCCATCTGTTTGGTAAGATTTCTTTCACTACGTCACGCGTGTAGTTTAGTGTTCCTCAATCTTGTAAATCCCATTCCGCAACTTTCAATTTTCTCCTATTCTTGGCATGATAAACTACAGCGAGGTTAGGTTTAATGTGTTTACATCATATATATATATATATATATATATATATATATATATATATATATATATATATATATATATATATACACACACACAGGTGTGGTTAAATAATTTAGACATGTGTCGATTAGTTTTCGTTGTGAGCCATTCGCGGATTAGTTTTTTTTGTAGATTTAGAAACTTGAGTGTGAAAAATACCCAAATTTTCTTTCGAATAGTTTCTTTCCCAAGTACTTTCAGTCTGTTCTGAGATAATTTTCAGGGGTTTAAGTAAACTGAGTATGTGTATGCTTTTGTGTGAATTTAAAACATTTCAACTACCCGTTTTTTCTGCTTATTCAGCGTTCTAGAATTCAAAGTTCATGAATCCTTTTGTTTTTTGTCAAGTATAAGGAAGAAACATTTTTTATTTGCACTTATTTTATATATATATATATATATATATATATATATATATATATATATATATATTTCATATGCATTTAAGGACTTTGTTGATATACTCATATTTGTCGTTATTTATTTTGGGCTTTAACTCTCTTATTTAAGGATTTTAATTTTCCTTAGTATTGTTTTTATGTAATACAGATGTATTTTCGACTAATATCCATCTAATCTGTGAGTGTGGCCATGAGTCTACCTTTAAGTGTTGATATATCGTGCTATGATCAGTGAAATGAAATATCCACACTCACAGATTGAATGAATATATATATATATATATATTATATTATATATATATATATATATATATATATATATATATATATATATATATATATATATATATATATAAAGGCGAGGTCTGATCAAAAGGTATCAGGACTAGTGCTATAAGAAAGAAAGCTGCAACACATATAAATTCAGCATTTAATCTCCTTTGAAGTGGGATTTGATTTTCGAAAAGGAAAATGTAGCAACGAGCGAGATCTGGGGAATATAGTCATTGGCGAAACTGAGGAATTTTGTGCTTTTCCAGAAACTGAATGCAAATGTCATGTTAACTGAAGGTGTGATGATATATATATATATATATATATATATATATATATATATATATATAGTGTGTGTGTGTGTATTTAAGCAGCAATTGTTCATTGATGCATGCTTCATTAAATAATATAGACAAGTTTTGTCTATTTATTATATATAAATTCTTTTCATATCGTCTGATAAGCTTTATCATTGAAAGACGAAATAAAATCACAAGATTGATACATATTTTTTAATCCTATCGAAACTTTCTGTTTACATCAGCCATTGTCAAAGATGCCAATAACATTACAATATGTTAAACAATACACGGAAAAAACAATAACGATAGCCTGTTATTGTTTACATGGATGATTTCCAAGCAACGACAAAATCGTGCATATGAGACGCTTGAAACGAAAATCGCACCGCAGCTCATAACGTAACACATGACCACGCGAGAGTGAAAATAGATAAGTATTAAGTAGGGGAAGCCTATAATTGATAAAAAAAGCCATTGGTTTATACAAGCACATTTAAAAAAAAATAAATGTTAAAGAACTGTGGAATATTAGTCTGAGTGTTCTTTAATATATATTCGATCGAATACTGTTAGGTCAATTTAATTCCAAATCAGTAACAGTCACTGCTTTTAACGCACGGCTGTTCATTAATGAATTGAGCACTGTTGACTACTAACGTTTGTTTATATACGTATACATTACTTAGAATTTCCCTTTTCTCTCTGCCGTGCGCCGACAGCTTAGTGGTAGCATTTGCGATTGTCGGGTTTCGATCTCGGGTTGAAGCAATCGGACGGATGTCCAGCCACACTGATATTATGTGAAACAGGGTTATTTTAAGACATTTTTATGTTTATACATTCTTAGATACAAATATTTAAGTAAATGCTCTGTTTATAATAAACAGTAAAAAAATTGTAGGACTTTGTCCACTTCATAATGTGTGACGTCATTTGCTTACATTTTGATACGCATCGAGCAGATAAGAATGTACGTGAGAAAATCATGGAAAATTGTAGTTTAAAAACAGTAAAATCGACTTTGCTAACCGAAACGCTCCTCTGTGTCGAAATCGGAAAAGCCCGTCGG
>OZ010589.1:94292861-94302861 GCA_963932145.1 Acanthosepion lycidas | reverse complement strand
TGTCAAAACCGTTAATATTATCTGTTTTTATCCATAAAGTATTATCGTGGAATAGCAATGTTTTTCTACAATGTCTAATTAGGTTTATTTTGTCATCAGAAATTTGGATGTATTCTTTGGCTAAGCTGAGGGCTTCATTTAGGGTTTTCTCTAAAATGGACGGATAATATTCCTTAATATCATACCTAATGAATGAGCACTTTTTATTTTTGTTGTAATTTTCAAACCATTTAATGCAATCCTTAGTAGATTGCCATTGGTTAATATTAAGGAAAATCCTAAGGGATTTACATATATCCTGCAGAATTATTTTTCTTATTTTACCTAATTCTGTCTTGGTAGGGTTTATAAGTCTATATTCGGGATTATTAATAAAATTACTTTTATGATCTTTTATGGTGATAAAGCAAGTGTTTAGGTTTATTTTCTCAACCCGATTACCTAATCCAAATTTATTAATTAAGATACTAGCCTCATTGTTAATTTTAGTCTCTGTCATTTGGAGCTTTTATATAATGTTTTATTACCTCTTTATGTAATATTTTTTTGTAATTATTGGGGCTCATTTTATACAAGAATTTAGATTTATCAGCTTTTACGTAGATGTTCTTGTCTTCCTTTATTTCTTTCATATTCTTAGTAATTTGTTGTTGCACGTAATTATTCCTTATCTTCCTACATTTTAATTTTTTAATAATGCCAATTAACTCCGATTCGAAGTTATTGAGTTCCTTAACATACGGGGGATGGGCATTGGTCTTAAATCCATAGCTCTCGTTGGTTTTGCTATTAAGTTTATTATTTAGACAGAAATATGCATGCCACCTCATATTTATTATAAGTTTTTCTATTTTTCTTAGTAAACATAACTAGTATGAGTGACCGTCAGATATAGGTATGTTTTAAGTGAATAACCTATGTCTACACCTTCGATATTAATCGATTTAAAACAGTGCTCGATAGGATAACCTAGAGCTTTATACATACAAATCTAGATAACTAGACTCGTTTCGAAAAACCCTCGAATTTTTGATTTGCCAATAATCAAATCAATCTCGAGGGAAAAAAGGTTTTAAAAAAAGAGAAAGAGCCACAAACATGAACTACTGTCGAAAAAAATCGCACAGTGGCAGGTCTGAAGCCCAAAGAAAAAACCCCGATACGAGTAAACAACTAACAAAAGAGCTCAATACAACTGTAGAGCAGACCTAGATACACCTAGTGAACTATATATATATATATATATATATATATATATATATATATATATATATATATATGCACAGACTTTTACTTTGTCTTAGATGAGTTGCTTTCTCTTAAGCTGAGGAACCTCATCTACCCCTTATAAAGCATAAATGCTAGTTGGCCGTTGACCCAATAGGGGTTCATCCGCCCTTTGCAAGGTATTGTTTTTTATCCTTCTGGGAGACTAGCCACCCTCCTCACCAGAAAAAGCTGGTGGGGAACCAGTTTAGTCGCCGGTGACTAAAGTAAAGTCTGATATGAAACTATGTGAAAAATGTATAGGTGAAGACACAGGAACATTACCGGGGTAGATGGGAGACTCCTTAGCCACTGTTGTGGTAATCCATCTAGGAGAAGGAAAACTCCAAATATCAAACCTGAGTGTTTGGTATGGAACAATCGTCTCATTTTATGTGCCATTGAAAAACTATACCACACGCGAAAAGTCGTGCAGTGCAAGGTCAATTCACTAAAAATACACTCACGCACAGGTATCTGCTTGACCTTTTTCCGTGTTTTTCCGTGTTTTTCCGTGTTTATTTTTTTTTTTTTTTTTGTGATGCTTTCTTACGAAGCATCACTTAACCTAACCTATGTCCCAAGTCCACTGGCGATATAGGTTTTGGCGACGTATACAGGCTTAACAAACTAAGGAGTATGTAGCTCGAACTGTGCACAGTGGCGACTCTTAACTTAACTTAACATCGCTTCATTTGTCTAATAGAGGCAAAAGGCATGATTTTGTGGAGTTAAGGGTGTCAAAGCAGCCTTTCTAGGAGAGCACTGCTTGCTTCGTGCGGGGATTAGAAAAGGTATCCCAAACAAATGCTTTGCCTCATAATCTGTCCAGTAGCCATGGCTGGCGGATTGTTCATTTAGTGGTAACAAAATTAAAGACAAAAACTTGGCATTATCAAAAAATCACAAACATACAAATCGGTTTTTCACCTCCGTTGACATGAAAGTTGCATGCTGGAATGTACGAACATTACTTGACAATGAGCTGTCTGAAAGGCCGCATCACCGAACTGCTCTGTTGGCCAAGAAGCTTTCTCTTTATGACATAGACATTGCTGGTCTCTCTGAGACACGTCTTGCTGATGATGGTCACCTCACAGAGACAAGCTCTGTTTATACTTTCTTTTGGAAGTGGAAACCTGCTGATGAAGCGAGAAAACACGGTGTAGGTTTTTCCATTAAATCCTCCCTATTAAAAAAACTTGCAGGAAATTCCTTTTGGTAAATCAGAACGTATTATTTCTGTACGTCTTCCTCTGCGACTAAAACGTTTTGTCGCAATCGTGTCGGCTTATGCCCCAACCATGGACTCCCCTGAAACAAACATACTCTCTTTTTATGATGAGCTAAGGCAACTCTTTCTCAATATCCCTGAGGATGATAAGATCATTCTACTTGGCGATTTCAATGCGAGAGTGGAGAGGGATTCTCAAACTTGGAAATGTTTAGGTTCACATGGAGTGCGAAATGCAAACAGCAATGGCCTTCAGCTCTTGCAGTTTTGCAACGAGCACAATCTCGTGATTGGAAACACGTGGTTTCGTCAGAAAAACAAATACAAAGGCACATGGCAACATCCACGTTCTAAACATTGGCACATGATTGATTATGTTATTGTTCGTCGGCGTGATCTACAAGATCTGCACCATGTCCGAGTTATGAGAGGCGCTGAATGTTAGTCGGATCATCGCCTGATAAGAGCCAAAATGAAACTTAGAATCCGCCCCAAAGCACGACATAACACCGCATCATGCACAAAAAAGGCAAAAAACCTTGAGGTCTCAAAAATTTTGTCATCTCCCTGAAACAAAGATCATCTTCCAGAATGCACTTACCTCTATCGAACTAGATGAAACAAATTTATGGGAGGATTTCAAAGCGAAAGTGCTTTCAGCGGCTCATGACATTTTAGGAGTTCGGAAAAAGAAGTGCCAAGACTGGTTTGCTGAAAATTATGAAGAAATTGATGCACTTCTTGAAACAAAACGCAATCTTTTCCAGAAAACCTTGTCATCAAGTCTATCTAACCAAGCAAAAATGGAAGCTACAAAAACATACAAGGATTTCCAAAAAGTAGCACAAACACGTATGCGCGAGATCCAAAACCAGTGGTGGTTCAAGAAAGCAGAAGCGGCACAACAAAGTAAAAACTCGACATTGTTTTACCAAATAATCAAACAGCTCTATGGTCCGCAGCAATCAACTTTTGCTCCTCTCAAATCAAAAGATGGCACCATATTGAGGCAACCAGAGGATATCAAGAAACGATGGTGTGAACATTATAGCGAACTCCTTAATCGCCATCCAGTCGTTGATGAATCTGTACTAGGTCTCATTAAGCAACACGAGCCAAATATGGCTCTTGATGAAGTACATTCCAGAGGTGAGATAGAAGCTTCTGTGAGTCAAATGAAAAACAACAAAGCGCCAGGAATAGATGGTATAACAGTAGAGATTCTAAAGAATGGCGGTGAGAGAATGATCGATCTCCTAGAGCAAGTCATCCAAAATGCATGGGGAAGTGAAGTATCTCAGGACTGGAGAGATGGAATACTTGTGTCTTTGTATAAGGGTTCCAGGTCGGACTGCGGCAAATTTCGATGTATATCTTTGCTGTCTATTGTTGGAAAGGTTTTTTCAAGGATTATTTTAAATAGATTAGTCTACACAATTGTCAATGGAATACTACCAGAATCACAGTGTGGTTTCCGTGCAAGGCGCGGCACTGTGGATATGATTTTCAGTACTCAGCAATTGCAAGAGAAGTGCAAAGAACAAAATCTTCCGTTGTACCAGTGTTTCATTGACTTATCAAAAGCATTTAACACCGTAAACAGATCAACTGTTTGGAAGATCTTATCAAAGCTGGGATGTCCTGAGAAATTTGTGGGTCTGATTCGTTCTATTCATGGCGGAATGAAGGCTAGAGTTAGCTTTAACGACACTCTATCTGAGGAAATACCTATAAACAATGGGATCAAACAGGGTGACATTTCTTCACCCATGTTATTCAATATCTACTTCGCCATTGTCTTTATCGCGGCCTTCTATGAAAACCCAAACGGTATTTACATCAGATATCGGACATCTGGCAGTGTATATAATGTCCGTAGACTGCTTTCTCAAACAAAAGTCTCTTCCTCATTGGCCAGGGAGCTGCTCTACGCGGATGACTGTGACATCGTTGCACATTCTGAAGATGAGCTGCAATGCTTTATGAACCATTTTGTATCTGCATGTAACTCATTCGGTTTAGGGATCAACCAAAAACAGACAGTTGTCATGTATGATCCAGCACCCGGATCACCCTATATGGAACCAGCTTTCTTCGTTGAAGGAAATAAATTAGACGCAGTACATTCTTTTGTATATCTTGGCAGTACCCTCTCTGACGGATGCAGCCTCAACAGAGAAATCTCTTTCCGTATTGAAAGGGCTTCTTGGTCTTTTTCAGCACTTCAAAAACGTGTGTAGCCCCAGCATGGTATCAAGTTACATACGAAAATCATTGTGTACATAGTATGTATTTTGACAGCCCTGCTATATTCAAGCGAAACATGGACACTCTATAAACATCAACTAAAACTTCTTGGGGGCTTCCATCAACGGTGTCTGAGACAGATACTTCATATCACATGGCAGTCTCATGTCTCAGATACAGAAGTATTAGAGAAAGCAGGGCTACCAAACATTCAGTCGATTGTAATGAAAAATTATCTCGATGGGTCTGTCACATCGCGCGTATGGATGACAGTCGTCTGCCAAAACGGCTGTTCTATGGTGAAAAGTGGGAAGGAAAGAGAAATGCATCAAAGCCGAAAAGAGATTTAAGGACACAATAAAATCTTATCTGAAACAATCTGGACTATCTGTAGACCAATGGGAAAAAATGACTTTGGATAGAAGTAAGTGGCGGAAACGAATTCACAAAAGCATTGAGTCGGTTGCGAATAGCCGTATACAGTACAGTGCCTACAAACGTCTGATTCGTAAAGGCGAACAGGGTCCAGCACCGGGTCCACAAATTCAGCATGTTAAATGTGACATATGCGGAAAATTGTGCCCATCTTTTGTCGGCTTCAACAACCATTTGCGTAAATGTGAAAACCTACTGTGCACCCGAATAATGTCACTGTAAACAAAACTGATCGAGTATGGCAATTCTGTGGCAAAATTTGTCGCAGTTTGGCTGGCCTGAAGAGTCACCTGTGGATACATAGAATTTGAGGGGAGTGGGAGGGTGGTGAGGACATGAAATAAAGGAGACGGTCACGCTCAAAACCGAGAGGACAGCCACGATATGCAAAAGTTAATTCCTATGACAGGATATATATATATATATATATATATATATATATATATATATTTTCATACATGTTTCATTAAATAATATATCAAGTGTTGTCTATTTATTTTATGTAAATTCTTTTCATAACATCTGATAAGCTTAATAACATTATAATTAAACGAAGAAAGAAAATCACAATATTGATACATATTTTCTAATTCTATCTAAGCTTTCGGCTTACATAAGCCATTATCAAAGATGACAATTACTGTACAATATATTAAGCAATATACGGACAAGAATGTGATAATAGTCTGTTTACATGGATGATTACCAAGCAATGATAACAACGTTGATATAAGACGCTGAAGCGAAAATTGCACCACAGCTCATGACGTCACACATGACCACGCGAGAGTGAATTCAAGAAGTATTAAGATATGAAAAATGCTGCCGAATTACACACAATACACACACACGCATATATATATATATATATATATATATATATATATATATATATATATATATATATATATATATAGATAGATAGATAGATAGATAGATAGATATAGATATATATATCTAGATATAGCTATATATTTCATTTGAAACGACTGACACGATACAGCGGTTGTTGTTTTTATTATTTAATTATTCTTGTTATAATTCTCTTCTTTTCTGAATAAAACATTATGCATAAATTGTCAGAATGTTATGCATGTCCCAGCGTTTTTATCTATACATTTATTCATTATTATGGATGATTCAATTTTTACATTTAACTGAGCGTATAGAGCAAGAGCTCAATTAGGTAACAATTAAATACACATACAGACCAATTATACTCCTTCCTCAACCTACTCATATATAATACAAATATATCAGCCACATGTACATGTATGGAAAGTCTAAAATAATGGAAGCATTATTAAAGAAAAAGAAAAATCCAAGACTCAATAATGTCAACTATTTACACAGCCGTAATATGCTGACCGTGTTTGTAAAATAAAACATTTCAATACCTCCAGAATTATACATAAAACAATGCATCTATTTTGTTAAACGAAAAATAAAATCATCCTTGATAATGGCTAAAAGTATAGCCGAAAAATCTTCGAGATGAATATTCATGAAATTTCTGCAAAATCTACGGCTATAAAAGAAGAAAATCATAAAAAACACAAGAAAAATTAAATAAACACACACACATATATATATATATATATATATATATATATATATATATATATATATATATATATATTTTATACTCTTGTGTAAGTAACTATTTATTTACATTCACCTTCGTTCAATTTTAATTTTTATACAATATTTACATTATGCGGAGTATTGTCCTCATCTTTGTCGCCATATTTGTCACAACGTTTCGGCCGTTGTACGCTCCGGCCTTCTTCAGGTGGTTGGAATTTCGAACTGAACCCTTTATTTCGATCCCTGGGGTAGACTGTTCTAGATCCACGTGCCATGTTTGATGGATGCCAGTTATCAGTTATCTCCTGCTAATTTATCCACTGTGTCCTTGAGGACACATGGCACAGTGGATAAAGTCGTTGGTTAGATCCAGTGTCAGACCCAAAGAGTGTGAGTTCAATACCCGGTTAAGGCAGTGGAGAACTTTCAGAGGGAAAAAAAAAAACATAAATATATACATAACAACGACATTCGACATCTCTCTATATATATATGTATTCAAACAGGTTTGATTAGATAATTTAGACATAGGTCGATTAGTTTTCGTTGTGATCCTTTCAAGTTCCTGGATTCATTTTTTAGCAGATTTAGAAAATTGAGTATGGAAAATTCTAAAATTCTCTTTCGAATAGTTTTTATTTTCCCAAGTACTTTCAATCTCATCTTGGAACATCTTCAACACAGAATTCTGTAGTCTGTTGTAATAAGAGAGAAATAACCAGCATTAAAATGATATTCTCTAACATGACGGAACAAAACACACCCACGCACTCACACTTAAAAGTGAAGTGAAATTGGCTTCAAGAAACGCGAAGACGCAAAAAAAAAAAAAATAGAAAGAAAAACACTTACAACTACACACAGAACAATACTTGAAAATGAATGGAGTAACATTTAAAAATACCAGGGAAAAATAGTATGCAATAAAAGTTAAGAATTTTGGCAAATATATCGATAACACAAAACAACTTATTCGGAAATTTTAAATAATACTTAAAAAATACTTATCGACAGAACTTGTTTATATCATTTAAGAAAACATTTTGAGAAAGTTCTTGCTGTCAATATACATACACACGTTTGTGTGTGTGTGTGTGTGTGTGTGTACGCGCGCGTGTGCGTGTGTGTGTATTTGGAAAATAACTCGGACCAAAGTAAGTGACGTTTACGTCAGTGATGCAACTGCACATGCGCAGTAATGGAAGTGGACGCTGAAATTTTAAACTTTAAAATAAGTTTTCTTTTTTTTTTTTTCACCTTTCTTGGCAGATCTATTATCCTAATGTGGCATACTCAATAACAAAACTGAAACTCGATGAAATTGACTAGACTACGGAACCCACACTCCCCCAACAAAAAAAAAAAAGAAGAAGAAAGACATAACGAATTTAATTTTAAAATTTTACTCCGTCTCGTGCACCTGTCTAGTTACATCATTGTAAACATCACTTTGTTCGTAAAGGTCGAATCGTGTTGCACGAAATCTTTTACATAACACACAGCTCCTGCAACATCGGCTGTGGAAGTTTTCCCTTGACTTCTTCATATTTTTTTTCTTTTCTTTCTGTATTTCTTTCAGTGTTTGGTTTTGTCCACTGGCAATAGTCAATATTCCACATGTTTAACGCTTATTAAGCTGGCAGATTAAAAACCGGCAGAGACTTGGAAATTTCAAAGATGAGTAAAACTTTTCGGTAGATGATGATTTTCCTCTTGAAACTAGAAAATGTGGTGAAATGCCCTCGCTTCTTACTGAGAAACAGTGCTGATAAAAACACCAAGCCGCCTGGTACGGAAGATGTTGGTTTATGACCGGAAAAAGAAAGCACTATCTGTGATAATAGCCGTTTCCTCATCAGAAAACATCCGACATTCATTGATTAATCAGGCATTTACAAAATGGTTGTAGCATACCTACGAACGATAATGGGTATGTCCCAATTCACATAAATGCAGTAGTAAATACTTTACGTTGGTTTGCAGTCGGAGATTTCTTTCCAGCTGTGCTGGTCAAACTCTCTGCCTCCGGGGAGAAACAGTCCCCAGACGAGGCTACGTTGAAGGGCAAAGTCTCGTCTTAGGAAACAGCTTTCCCGACCCCGTTTTATACGGGGTCTACGCGAAATTTTTGGCCGATCCTATGGGCTCTGATACGTCACATTAAATCCGTCCTTGTGCCATATCCGACCACGTGGAGCGTTTGGTAGAAATTCTGCAGTCGGAGATTCGTCTCCAGTTGTGCTCGTCGGGCGCTCGGCCTCCGGGCGTATAGGGTCCCCAGGCGAGGCTCTGTCGAAGACCAGAGTCTCGTCTCATCTCGGGAAACAGCTACCCGACATCGTTTTATACTGGGTCGACGGGGAATTTTTTGGCCGAGCATACTGGCTCGGATACTCCACATTAAATTCCGCCTTGTGCCAAATCTGATCGCGTGGTGCGGTTGGTAAATATCCTGCAATTAGAGATTCGTTTCCAGCTGTGCTAATTAAACGCTTTGCCTCCGGACAGAGAGGATCCCAAGACGAAGCTATGTCGAAGGGCAGAATCCCGTCTCTGGAAACAGCTTCCCGACCGCGTTTTATACGGGGTCTACCCGGAATTTTTGGCATAGCCTACGGGCTCGGATACGCCACATTAAATTCGGTTTTGTGACACATCTGACCGCCCAGGGCGGTTGTTAGATATCATGAAGTTGGATATTCACTGTGGAATTCACTTGACTTACTTCCAACCGTTGACTATTTATTCTTCGCGCCGCTGGCGAATCTTATATATGTTGTTCTTGTCCTAAATATTATCGTTCATTACCAACCTTCGGACGATTGTTCTATTCGGTAAACTTCCCTAGGTTACAACAAAAATGTTAAACCCCGTAGATGTTATTATTTGTTAAGAGATTTTTTTCTTTTTACCGTGATATTTATCCTGTACGAGGCCCGAGTGCCACTCGATGTAGAGGGTTACAAAATAATAAGCACAACCTATGCGGATATACGCTGAAGATAATCGTTAACCCTTGATTTGAATATGTTAGGATTGTAGAGAACAGAAAAGCAACCTAACAAAGGCGTTTCTTTCCTAGAATTTTATCTAAAGTAGTATAGAATGTCAATATCTTAATTATATCATTATATACCCTTCGAGTTACGTGTGATATCGATTTTAGCTGTTGCTGCTGTTGAAATATAGACACACACACACACACACACACATACACACACACACACACAC
>OZ010589.1:94282861-94287861 GCA_963932145.1 Acanthosepion lycidas | reverse complement strand
ATACTGACCGTATGGTGAAAGAAAGCAAACTAAAGCGGTTGTTTCAATTAATTTTCACAAACGTGTAGAATAACTTTATATTTTTTGCCTGCAATCAAAACCAAATTTGAGTCCATAAGGGTAAGAACACTATTATATACTTACATACATAAATCCAAACCTTTGGTGAGCTGAAGTTAACTTTGCTGTCTATTTAAATTTTTAGCATTATATGTTTCTCCTTTCAATCACCATCTTATTATTATTATTAATAGAGCTTTCTATTTCAAGGTCCTTGTATTTTGACAGATTTTTGAATATCTTCAATGATACATATCAATAGGGCGGCACTCTTTTTTGGTTTGTAGTCTTTAATAACAATATCTGGGCGGTTGGCTTTGATTGTTCTTTCAGTGTGTACTGTACAGTCCCATATAATTGTAACAGGTGCTATCTACGTAACCGGGTCTGGGTGGTGTTCATACCATTTTCTTTCAGTTTCTTTCCCGTAGAAGTTACAGATTTTCCAGTGCAGATGTTGGCCCACTCTGTCATGCCGTGTTTCATATTCAATGGGTGCCAATATCGTGCAACCTGATACGAGATGATTAATCGTTTCTGGATATTTATCACAGAATCTGTATATTGGGCTAACACCATATTTTAGTACATGTGCTTGATAATTCCTAGTTAACAAACATTGATCCTATGTCTTTCAACTATTCACTACGTAGCGACTGATGGGTACATGTTTTGTGTACGTAAGCTTATTTTGTACGGGCAGAGTATTGACCATGAAGCTGTTTATCCTGCCATTGTTTCTGCATCTGGTCGTTTGCATTTGTCTTTGCTGTCTTTTTTAATTATTTTGCAGCTTCGGCAGGTGTACTGAGCTTTATTTGTATTTCTGCGCCTATTTGAAACTCTATTTTGAATTTTTTGGCTTCTGTTATAACTGCTTTCATGTTCCTTGACACATACCATCATCCAGTCCTCTGTAGTTTCCAAGTATCTTTGGAGGCCAATTGTTGTAGTTTTTTAGGTCAGTTCTAGTTGAACTAATCATCAGCCTCCTTCGGATTATTATTATTATTATTATTATTATTATTATTATTATTATTATTATTATTTACTCACCCTTCTTCTCCTTCATTGTTATTATTATTATTATTATTACAACAATCGTATTTATTCAAACTATCGGCGTTAATTTCAGTGTTATATATACACAATTATATTATTATGGAAAATAGGAATTAATGTTATTATAACAACAATTTCCGCTTTTAGAGAATTCTTTGCGAAAATATTGCTATTGAACATATTAAACTGAGAAATATTTTTGAGAATGAGAGTATTTCAGGTACGCCCAATCCTTGTATCTAAGATAGCAGTAGGTTTTCTGCGATTTTCGTAATATATATATATATATATATATATATATATATATATATATGAGATTATTATAAAAACATTTTGAAATCGCTATATAATCTATTATAATAAAAATATAATAATAAAATTATATTGTACTTTTTACTGAGTACCATTTTAAATGTGCATTTTTAATCCGTCTGTTCTTTCTTTTATATATATATATATATATATATATATATATATATATATATATATGGCGGGGATGTATGTGTGGGTGTGGGTGAGTGGGTGTACAAATAACGAAAAAGGAAAGGCAAGTTTAGAATCTACAAACTTTACATTTTTTTTAAAGTGCTCGATGCAATGTAGAGCATACTCTTATAATATTTTATTTAAAAATATTTTCCCACACTACACGGAAATTTGTATGCTGCGGTACTTAAATCTGTTCCATTATCAAGCGATGTGGGGTAACTTTTGATGGAAATTTTCGATAGGGCTGTTTTATGCTAGTTAATAATAAATAGTGTACTGTAATTTTGGATACAAAAGGAAAATAAGTATTACTCCCTTTGAACTATGAAAGCAACGATAACGGCTAGTATAATGCATTAACACATATTTTTAACCTCGCATAATCTGGCAACCCTGAACCTGAGTTCAACAAAAATCGTTCTCTGCGCCTAATTTTTCTGTGAATTTTGAATGATCTATGAATCACTGAAATCGGACCAGTGGGAGTGGAGGGGTTGCTTGGACATACTCACACACAAACACACAGACACTTTACTATATATATATATATATATATATATATATATATATATATATATATATATATATAATGTTTAAATATAGGCAGCATCATATAAAGAATGAATAGAGGAAATTTAAAGCTACAAAATGACGTGAAATGCTAGAATACAACCTCATGCAATTGTAGGACAAATCCTTTAAATGGATTATGCCGTACTGAACGGATTGTATTCTTGTGCCGAAGTGGAAGGTGAAAATGATACCACAAAAAATAATTCGGGTGTACTGAGGGCCAGTTGAAGAGGAGGTGTTACAATCACACGCCATCTTTTAGAATAACGGAACATGGGTACATCACGAAGTTAGCCAGCTATTATTGAAAATTTAGGGAGAGACATAGCAAAAGTCCAAACACTAAATGTAGCTTTTTACGAAATTTAAAGACTAACATAATAGTCGAAAATACGTGTAGGCTATGCCAAGAAGAGAAACCCGCTATGACAAAATATAAAAAAAAACAGCAATGAATTGGTGAACGGGAGGTCAGAGTTCATGACCAAATGCAGACACTTTAAGCAGTTCAGCATTAGATTATTTGAACCCAGGTTAAGTTAGAAATTTTTCTCTCCCCCCACTACTTCCGGTTTCGAAAGTTCTTAAGTTGTCCAGCTGAAGAAACCACCTGAGGAGACCGTAGAGTTCAAAACCGCGATAGTGTGCTCTGGTCAGGTTTCATCCTTCTTAAATTTTAAACAGCTCTGCAAGTCTGGTTTTCTGACTTTGTATTGTGCACTTTTAATACATTCAGTTTTAACAAATATTTCACTGTGTTACTCTTGCATATATATATATATATATATATATATATATATATATATATATATATATATATATATATATATGTTATGGTCCAGGTCCTTGTACCACGGTGATGGTCCAAGGTAGAATCATAAAGAAGAACTCGAACACGGATGTGGAATAACACAGATATATTACAAACAGGAATATATATAGAGAAGTAAAAAGTGTTAGTACGAACAATCAGGTTTAGTAGAGAGAACAATGTAGTCTCGACCAGTATCACTATTCCAATGTATTGTAGTAATTGTCTGAAAGCGAATCTGTTTCGGACTGCCTCTTACTCGACTCTTGACTCGACTGACTGACTCGCTCTGACTGACTGACGGACTTCTGACGGACTTCTGACGGACCCCACTTCAGACTTCAGACTGAACTCTCTGGTTCCTCTTGAGGCGCAGTATTTATTACGTATGGAATTATGGCTAAGGTCCCATAACAATATATATATATATATATTAGCCCTCACTGATACCATGACCCTCGTAATTTGTATGCACAATGCGCTCTTAAGTTGTTGAGTGTATACTGACCCTTACGTCATTTAATTTTTTTAAATATCTGGTTATCGCAATGTTCGTGCAGTCATATATTATACTTCAATTACAGTTTCTTAATTTAAATAATTATAGTTGGCATTTAAAATAAACGGGATTTGTATATATATGTAAAAAAAGCAATATTTTAGAGTTGTGAATGCTTATTTTTTATATTAAGCATAAAGGGGGATAACTTGTTCTTTTTAACAATGAAAAAAACGTAAATTATATTAAAAATTAAACTGAATCAACGCATTTAAGCAGGTATTTATTTTTATGACTGCATGTAACCATGAATCCATTTCTCTTAATAAACTAGGGTTAATTAAGTGTTTTAAGATAACCAATTTTTCAACATGACATAAGTTACATCTATTCCCTTTCCGGTACAAGATCGTACTCTTGCTATAATATCCCAGGTGATAAATGGTGTATTACAATTATTCTTTAATTGCCAGATATATTTAGATCGAGCAGTACTGTTTTTCATTTTATAATGCTAAATTCAGTGGATGATGGTAGAAAAGAAATTTCGAAGGATTTTTAATGTTAACAAAATACAATTTAATATCGTTACCGGAATGTATGCTAGCTCTGTATATAATGTTATCAGTCCTGCATTGGACGTTTAAGGGACAGATCTATTTTTTGGCAGTTGCATTTATTTAGAAAAATAACGTTGTCTTTGTTTGAAATATATTTGTTTAATATAATGTTATGTTGGTATATTGATTTACCTATGTTATTAACGCAGCTAGCGCTGAACTTGACGATATTTAGCGTTGGTGAATGGTTAAAGTTCATACTATTACATGTAGGAAAATTCTTCCGATGTTAGTTCGAATATTACGATTACAAGATGGCTTAAATCAAATGATGTTAGGCTTACGTTGTTTCTGTTTATTTTTACCAGCATTGTTTTCTTTTTCAAAATACTGTAAATTTACTTTATACTTATCAAATACTTCCTTATCGCTTGAGTTAGTAAATAACCGATCTTGGATTGATTTATGTAAATTATCTAAAATATTGTGATGATAATTTGATTCTTTACCTTCGTATCAATGCTTATATGGATCTTTGGTATATGATTTGTAATAACCATTATTCAAGTCAAAGGTCACATCGAGCAAGCTGATCACCTTACCATTGGTCGTAATGGTAATATTTAATTCGTGATCTTTAAAACAAATTGTCAGTTAATTTCTCAATTGCTCTATATTTCGTGGACTTGTTTTGTAGAATAACAAGACAATAAACAGCACTTACCGGCGTAAGAGTCCCAGCTAGCGTCCAGCTGGCAGACAAAAATAAAGCAGGTTGTAACTTAATACAAACCCTGCAAACTAACTGATGAATCAAGCTGGTATTTATATAGAAATACTTCCACTCAGGTAGCAGCAGCCAATCACAGCCCAAGCAATGGACTATCCCACTTTAGCACAATGAAATGCTACATTGCACCATAAATAGCTCTCTTTCTCAAGGTTG
>OZ010589.1:94242861-94280361 GCA_963932145.1 Acanthosepion lycidas | reverse complement strand
TTCCTTACGGGGTTCCAACAAGAGACCGTAATGTTAAAACTACACCATGACATATTCAACTGTTCATTTTTATAAAAAGCATAAAAAAACCTAAGATCAGGCACACTTTACATTGATAATGCCCTACCCCTAATGTTTTAGGTCTGCCTGTGACTACAATTGTCTGTATTTCTTGAGTCGCATGAGCTACCAGGGATCCCTTCAGTGAGTTTATCGGAATTTTGCAAATCAATCAGAGATCCAACACTACTGGAATTATTGATTTCTTCATGTGCCACCTTTTTTTTCAGATTTTCACTTCAAGATCCTGGTAGTTTGATAATCTTTTTGAAGATCTGCAAAGATACATTACATTCTCCAGGGAATGCCATGTCTATAAGAAGACACATTTTGATTTTGTGGTCTTTTATCATGATGTCTGGACGATTAGATTTCATTGTTCTGCCTGGGTGTATTGCAAAGTCCCATAAAATTATGACAGCTCTTATCTCTGTAACCGGCTCTGGGTGAAGTTCATATCAGTTCCTTGCATATTTTCCAGTACATATATTGGCTCACTCTACTACTACTACTACTACTACTACTACTACTACTACTATTATTATTATTATTATTATTATTATTATTATTATTATTATTTTTTTTTTTCCTTTGATTTCTAGTGCATGATCATTTCTTCCCGGCCGCCAACCAGAGACCTAAGGACATAAATAGCATCATTACATTTTCCACTAAGTATTTTTAGAAAAAAAAAAAATATTATTATTATTATTATTATTATTATTATTATTATTATTATTATTTGTCACACAGTTTAAGTCTTTGTATACACCAGGTACATTATCTGTGAAGTCAAAACAAGGACCGCAAACAGGTAACACATTAATGGGTATATAAGTTACATGCGCAGTGCCTGAAAGAGACGACATTTGAATGACTGTGCGATGGTATCGTATACCCAGCTGGCCAAGGAAGTCACACATTTTTAATCGGATTGATTTCAATGCTCCAATCACCACTGGTGTCCTGGGTATGACGATAAACTACATCCAACAGCAAGGCCTCTGATCAGGAAGTTTTGAGGATCGTGGAACCATTTCTTAATTGCTATTCTCAGGTCCACCCTGACCCGACGTGGTAGCACCTGTTAGATTCTCAGCTATGGGTCAATAGTTAATCCCCAAACTGATGTCAAAACACTATAAAAGTGTAAAAATAGGTTTTAATAGCAGAAATATTTTGTAAAAAATTATTACTAGCAATAAAGTTTTGAAGAAAAATTATTACCAGCAATACATTTTTGAAAGAATTAATAATCTTGTCTCCATTAATAATCCAGTGAGGTTGATATGCCGTAAACCAAACCAAACCAAACCAATCACCACTGGAATCACATTGAAATTCTTTTCACGCATTCCAAAACAATCAAACAATCTCAACATTCATTTCAGAATAGTTTGTAATTTTATCAATCACCTTGTTTCCTATATTTGTGTCATTTCGTATGGCGATATCAAAAATATGGTACATCTTGGTGCCTTTATCTAGCTCAGTAATATCCGGAAGGTGGAAATGTATCAGCCTGTGAGTCGGAAAAATAGGTATCGCAGAATATTGTGGGCTTTCCAGATTCTTCATTTGTTCCGTAAGATATATACTCATACGAAATTCCTTGCAGCTTTTATGCATACATTCAATACAATTGCAAAGGCACATAAAGGCATATCTTGTCACGGCGCCTCTAATATTCTTTATGAACAAACCTTTTAGAACCAGTAGATCAGGTAAATAAACTCGATAGGCAAATTTCTACGAAACCTTTATAACACTGAAACTTACCTGAGCTTATTCGATCATTATATTAAATGACACACACACACACACACACACATATATATATATATATATATATATATATATATATATATATATATATATATATATATATATATATATATATATCCTTGTGCAGGTATGCAGAAAATAGAAAAGAACACGTTGGGTGCATAATCCGGGGTTCCTTAGTATTTTTGTTTTTATTTTTAAGAAGACAGTGCTCCATACAGAAGCCCTAACACTGATAAGATATACATAGGATCAACAAAAAATAATTTTAAAATTAGATGGAGACAACACAAGAGCTCCTTCAACAATATTCAAAATAGAAATCAGACATCTCTATCCCAATATTTCTGGCATCTAAAGGAAACGAATAAAACACCAAAAGTAAAATGGAAAATAGTAAATAGAACAAGAACCTGTAGAACCTGGGATGACCCATGCCTCTTATGCTTACAAGAAAAATTACACATCATTAAATGCCTAAATAATGAAAAATTATTAAACCATAGGCAGGAGTTAACGGTTTTTTTGCCGACATCAACAGACTTTCGCATTAGATAATTAGCATAAAAAAAAAAAACATAGCTAAGTAAAATTCTAAAAAGCTTAGCCAAACCTTTAAATAGGAAAAACCATGCAAAGCGATCTGTATATAAAACACCCACTTAAATAAACAAATAAATAAATAGATAATCAGATAGACAATAATAAAAGACAATTCTCCAGACACATAACGACTGTAGGCGCGCCATAAAAATATCCTTCACTGGGAACCAACTAAAGGATGACCTTAAACATTAGTCTTGAAATAGATAGCCTACCCAACCTTAGCAAAACCTCTCAGAGGATGATGAATCTATTGATAAGAATTAACTCCCTGACCACTTAAAGAAGGAAAAAGGTCTAGCCACTCCCACAATAACAAATTCTGTAACGGACCGTGCCTAAAAATACACGTAAACCGAGAGATAGCTTATTCCTAAAATTTCGCTTGAAGATGAAACGGGACTAGACACCACAATCCAACTTAATTTTATTAATTATTTGGATGATTTCGGCTCTCGTTTTTGAAACATGAGAACTCTTATGTACCGAAGGAATCATATTTTTAAACAAAAAATTTTATTATAATATATATATATATATATATATATATATATATATATATATATATATATATATGTAGGTAGGTACGTATGTATATATGTATGTATCAAGTGTTAAGAATTAAGATTCACCAGAATATTTAAATAGGAACTCCGTTTAATTTCCCCAGATCTTTATACATAGTATTATTGCTGTTGTCGTTGCAATTTCGTTATTGTTCTTTTGTTGTCTTTGCTATGTAATCAGAGAGAAAAAATATTGGGATGGCCAAAAACTCATTCGAAAAGCTAGGCAGAGTAATACGAGACAGGAGGATTTCTTTGGTAACAAAGAAAACAGTACTGAGCTGCTACGTCACATCTGTCCTTCCTTACGGCAGCGAATGTTCCTTGGTCTCTACAATGATGAAGAGGCAACGGCGATATGGCTCTACAAAAGGATGCTAACGATATCATGGACCGAGCGTGTGAGCAACGATGGAGTTTTGGAGAGGATGTAAACAAGGAGGAAGCTTATATTTAACATCAGGAAAAGGCAGATGAAATCTCTGGAACAAGTAATGAGAAAGGAGGGCTTGAAGAATCTGATACTCACAGGTCGAATAGAGGGACCAGGGAAAGCAGGGCACAACATAATAGCAGGTTTAACCCTAGAACACTAATCACAGTTAAATTTACACCACTACTAACCATAGGTATATCATACCCGATTTTGAAAATATCAAAAAAATATTACATATAAATCTTTATTTGAAATATTTTACATGCAGTTACTTTAAATTTTGTACTTTGAATTAACATTAATAGGACCTGAAAAACATTTTTTAGGTACTGAAAATTGTAATTAAAAGTAGAAAAATTTGCGTTGGGTACTATATGTCCATAGTTAGTGTTCTAGAGTTAAGCAAGTGGATGGCAGAACACGTCTCGGGGAAGTAGCAAATGGGAGAAAATTTATTGAGAGCTACAAGATATAGGGGGAAGTGGAGAGCCATGAACGCCTACGTCCAGAAGGGACACGGCACATATGAAGAAAAAGAATGATTTTGTTTTCACATTCTAGCGATTTCTGGCTCCATGTCCTTGTCTTTGTCTTATTCAAAGGTCTGCTTTTTTTGGCTGGGACTGCAAATTCCATCTGAAGTCATGTGATTTCACCATTTTTTTTTTCACAGTTTCGTCTGGCTTGATTTGCCCGCATTTGGCTGAACTTTGAAATGCCCGCGGGTGATAACTTCCTCATTCTTTAAAACTTGTGGTGGTTTATGTTCCTACCAATTCTATTTGCGGGGGACGTTAAATGCACGACATATAGACCAATGCCTGTAGTGCGTAGGCTTTGCAATTACTCTTTTGTGATCAGTGAGCTACACTCTGATGTTATGTAAATGCCATTCTCCGGATGTTATTATTATTATTATTATTATTATTATTATTATTATTATTATTATTTTCTTTGATTTCTATCGTTTATACATTTCTTTCCGGGTCCTGCCCAGGGACCTAAGTTTAGAAATGGCATCATGAAAAAAAAAAAATATTCCATTGATAAAGCCCTTCGTAAAGTGTGGGCTGTATTTGTCAGAACAATTTTTTGTACCTCTTTTAGGCCTTGACTTCCAGGAATTCCTTCAATTAGTCTCCTGCAATCTTTTCCAACCAGTCCTAGGGCTCCAACTACAACAGAGATTGTTGATTTTCCCATATGCCACATTTTCGAGATTTCTATTTCAAGGTCATTGTATTTTGACAGCTTTTTGAATATCTTCAAAGATACATTGCAGTCTGCAGGGACTGCCATATCAATAAGGAAGCACCGTTTTTGTTTGTGGTCTTTAATAACAATTATTATTATTATTATTATTTTTATTATTATTAGTATTATTAATATAATTATTATTATCTTTCGGATCCCAACCGGAGAGCGAAGATCAGAAATGACTTCCTGACATTTTCCACTGAGTATTGTTGTAAAAAAAAAAAAAACACTTACTGACTCACTCTATCATATCGAGTTTCATAATTTGGGGATGAGAAGAACGTGCAACCTGATACAAGATGGTTAATTGTTTCTGGATATTTATTACAGAATCTGCATTTCGGGTTAACACAATTTTTCTGTATGTGTGTTTGGCAATTTCTAGTTAGCAAACATTTTAAAACTTTTATTTTCAGTTTTTAACACTAAACAAAATAACCACTGATGGGTATGGGTTTTTGCTACATCAGGATTATCTGATGCAGCCAGAGTATTGACCATGAAGTGTGAACGTGTGTTTTTCTATTATTATTTTTATTTAATTTCTTTGATTTCTGGCGTTTACACATTTCATTCCGGATTCCGCCCAGGGACCTAAGGTTAGAAATGGCATCATGACACTTTCCACTGACAAAAAAAAGAAATAACATTGATAAAGGGCTTCGTAAAGTGTGGGCTGTACTTGTCAGAACAATTTTTTGTATCTCTTTGAGGCATGGACTTCCAGGAATCCCTTCAATTAGTCTCCTGCAATCTTTTCCAACCAACCCTAGGGCACCAAATACAACAGGGATTGTTGATGTTTCCATATGCCACATTTTTGAGATTTCTATTTCATGGTCCTTGTATTTTGACAGCTTTTTAAATATCTTCAAAGATACATTGCAGTCAGCAGGGACTGCCATATCAATAAAGAGGCACCATTTTTGTTTGTGGTCTTTAATAACAATATCTTGGCGGTTGGCCTTGATTGTTCTGTGCATCGTGCAACCTGATACAAGATGATCAATCGTTTCCGGATATTTATCACAGAATCTGTATTTTGGGCTGACACACTATTTTAGTATATGTGCTTGATATTTCCTAATTAGCAAGCATTGGTCCTGTGCAGCATGAATAAAACCTCCAGTTTCAGCTTTCAACCCTGCACTACGTAGCCACTGATGGGTACGGGTTTTAACTACGTCAGCTTGTTTATTACGGGCAGAGTATTGGCCATGAAGCGGTTTATCTTGCCATCGCTTCTGTATCTGGTCGGTTGCATTCGTTTTTGCTGTCTTTTTTAAGTATTTTGCAGTTTCAGCCGGTGTATTGTGCTGTACTTGCATCTCTACGCCCATATTATTATTATTGTTATTATTATTAATTTTTATTATTATTATTATTATTATTATTATTATTATTATTATTATTATTATTATTATTATTATTATTCACAGATTAATTGATTTTGTTCTTCAAATTACTCTTGAATATTAATATTTTTTTTTCCATTTTAGCTCCATTTTTATTTTCTGTTAAACATTAAACATCTTCAATTTCTTTTCTTTTTCTGCTTTCTTCATTTTTTTGTTGGTTACTTTCTTCAGTTCAAAATCTTATTTTCCAATTTGTTTTTTGCCTCCTAAATTTGTTCATTCATTGTTCCACCATTTATCCACTCTTTTTGTTCATCTCTTCCCCCCTTCAAGTTACCCTCCGCTCAGTGCATTAATATCATCTTCATCATTTCAGCATTATTATTATTTTCTCTTTTTAGAACCATTGAGTTAAAAAATGAAAAATTCACTTCATAAATGACTTGATTTCATTTATACACAGTAAACATAGTTCTTCAGCGGCGGACGGAAAGATCGCTAACATAAGGTCTTTTTTTGTGACTTATTTTCTTGAGATGATGGGGGGGAGCTCTTTTAAAAAATAATAAGGTATACATTGTCAGAAGCAAAATATATTTGTCCGTGTTAAATTTGGCTAGCGATTCGTTATGGTCCAAAAACCCAAATAGTAAGTTAAACCCAACTCACTTATTTACATGGTTTTTTTTTTCAATTAACTTTTCACTAACGATGTGTCATGTTTACCTAGATTCACAACTTAACTCCTATAGATTTTAATTATTAGAATTCACAGTCATACATCTTCCCCAGATCATTCAGAGATGCTTTCCTAAATTTACTGTGCGCCGTCTGGAGCGTTAATATTCACCGCCATAAAATTGAGAAGAGGAGGGTCAGCGTAGTATAGCAACCATTAGCTTAAAACAAAAGAATACGGTTATCATTGAATGGGAAGAGGACTGAATAATGAGTTTCGAGGCAATAATACCCTTAGGAAAAGTATAAAAGCTCTTCTTCCCACAGCTATGTGTAAATAGAAGGATAGACTGATTTGTGTAGCCTTCGGTGGCAACCAGACTAGGAGAATAAAAATCTCTGAATTCAAAAAACTATAGTAAAATTACTGCTTCCTATATTGCTATACAGGTGGGCATTGTGGAGTAAACGATAGTGATTTGGATTGATGAATCAGAGAGCCAGTTTCGAATTCCAGTCGGATCTATTACGTTCACTTATGTGCTAATACCCTTAAGAAAGATATGAATCATCTTGTTCCCCAACCCCAGCTATGTGTAAATAGTGTGACAGGCTGGATTCTATCGCCTAAGGTGGCAACCGGTCTAGAAGAAGGAATTTTTTTTTACATATTTAACGCCTTCCTTTTTCGTATTTCTCAATACTAGGCTCTACACTCCCCATTGCTTGAGTCTTAGGGGAATACACTCAAGGAGGTGGCCCCAGACATCGCCAAACATCACCATGATGCTGTTTCTATAGTATAATTACTGCTTCCTATACTGCTATACAGGTAGACATTGTGGAGTAATGAATAGCGGCTCAGATTGAGCCATATTCGAATTCCAGTCGGATCCATTACATTCACTTATGTGATTGGGAAAGGTATGAATCCTTCTTCTCCCAGCTATGGGTTAATAGCAGGCCAGACTGGGTTCTATAGCCTTGGATGGCAACCGGACTAGAAGAAGAAAAATATCTGAATTGAAAACCGGCCTGGAGAGGGTTGGGCTCCGTTAGGCTAACTTGCCCAAGAATCAACACTTCTAATACAGCTGCAGTACTTGTGGGGCTCCTACGGGTCTCAGGATAAAAATAAAATAAAATATTGTTATATTCGATGGTTTCTAAAACCTCAGCACTTAAAAATAAAAGATAAAATGGCTCATAAAATTTTGCTCTTGTCTTATATATAAAGTTGACCTGTCTGATAGGTTAATGTTTACTCTGATGCAGTATAAAAATCAGTATTTAGCTATTAAGGTATTGTAATATTAAATGGAATGCAAGTAATGTATAGCGGCTCGGACTGAGGAATTAGAGAGCCGAGTTCAAATTCCAATCGAATCCATTGCATTCATGTACGTGTTAATACCCTTCGGAAAGGTATGAATCCTCTTCGCGCCAGCTATTGATAAATAGCAGGACATACAGGATTCTATAACCTTGGATGGTAACTGGTCTAATGCAGAAAGAAATGGCAACCTACTGCGGGGGAAAATCTGCGTTCTCAGTCATGTATCGAAAAATACATGTTCGCCTAAGTGTGGGGAAGAAGAGGAGGATTCATACCTTTCCCAAGTATATTAGTACTTAAGTAAATGTAAATAACAACTTCCTCAGCTCCATATTACATTCTTCTTTGTGCCCTGACTCCCCAGAACGTTAGCAATCATGGCTCTCCACAATTTCCTGTCCTTTGTCATTTTGTTATCTCCCCTAATCCCTGTACTGCCTTCCATTTGAACAAGCTCACTAGGTAAGTTGTGCATTGTGTTCTTCTCTCTCTCTCTCTCTCTCTCTCTTTTGCCTTACATATTTAAAATGTCTTCCTTTCTCACATTTCTCAGTAGCAGGCTTTACACACCCTATTGCTTGAGTCTTAGAGGCATACTATCAAGGGGTTGGCACTGGGCCTGGACATCACCATGTTACTGCTTCTATAGTAAAATTACTGCTCCCTATATTGCTATATAGGTAGGCATTGTAGAGTAATGGATAGTGACTCAGAAAGAGGAATCGGAGAGCAGAGTTCGAATTCCAGTCGGATCCATTACATTCATTTACGTGCTAATACTCTTGGGAAAGGTATGAATCCTGCCCCCACAGAAAGAATTGGCAACCTACTGCGGGAAAATATCTGTCTCGTCAGTGATCTATCGAAAGATACATGATGCGTGTTTCACACATGGCACATAACTAACTGACTGATATTTAAATCTATTTCAGTCATATAAAATGGTTCAAGCATTTTTCATAAAAGAGATATACTTTTGGTATACATATTACTGATAGGTTAATGTTTACTCTGATGCAGAATAAAAATCAGTATTTAGCTATTAAGGTATTGTAATATAAAATGGAATGCAAGGTGGAGTGATGGATAGCGGCTCGGGTTGAGGAATTGGAGAGCCGAGTTCAAATTCCACTCGAATCCATTACATTCACTTACGTGCTTATACCCTTGGGAAAGGTATGAATCCTCTTTCCCCAGATAAACAGGGTTCCTTAAACGGCAACTGGTTTAACACAGACAGAATTGGAAACCTAATGCGGGGAAAATATATGTCTCGTCAGTGATGTATCGAAATGTACGATTTATCGTGTATCACGGATGGCGCATAACTAAAGGACTGATATTTAAATCTGCTTCAGTCATATAAAATGCTTGAAGCATTTTTCATAAAATAGATATAGTTTGGGGGTAAATTCGTAGTGTAAATTAATGAATCGGTAAATTTAAATTTGTAATATCTAGCGGTGTGATGTAATCGATAGTCGGAGAGCCGAGTTCTAATTCCAGTCGGGTTTGTTAGATTCAATTACAACAAAAAAATACGAGAGGTACGAATCTATCTCTTTTCTCCTTCAGCCATGGTTTGAATAGCAACTGAGTCTTATGACCTTGGTAGTCATCCAGTCTAACGCATAAAAATACGACCGCCTACTGTGGGAATATCTTCTAGCTAGTCAGTAATGAATCAAATGAGACATGGTTCCCCAAGCGTGGATCACGTATTACATATAACTGACAGAATATCTTGTATTTAAGTCTTATTTTCTAAGCGTAGATTAGATGTGCAACATGGCCAAAAGTATGACTCACACAGTGAAGATCGAACTCACTACTCAGTCCTGATTTATCTAGCAAGACAAGATTGCTAATCATTTACACACTGTCAAAGGGCCACCATGTACTTCTATGTGAGTAGAGATTCTTGATAAAAAAATCCAAAGAAAACTCGACAAAGATATCACGTCTTCAGTCACTTTCCCACCGCTGTGATATAGCTTTCTATGTTGTGACATTTTGAAAAATTGTTGTTCTTATCAATCAGAGAAAGAGATAGTACTAATATATAAACAGTATTTTATTCACTCTAAGTAGTATCTGGTTGCCAACAACTGTTTAACTGGGCATCAAGATGGCGCAGTTTTCGGCAAATAAGTAAAAAAAATACAACAAAAAAAAAAAAAACCCAAGTCAACCAGAAATGCAATTGTCGTCTGCAAAGAAAACTGGTGTAGAGCTATTGAAGCTGGATTTCGTTTTCTTTTACTTATCTGAAGAAGCTAGACGTCGGTGCATTGTTGTGCCAAGATTGATTGGAATTCGATGTGCGTAGCTTTTGTCGGATTTGCCGAGTGACTGGTTCTAATCGAATGATTGATTGATTGCAAATTTTATGGATGTTCAATCAAGGACCAGAAACCATTAACACAATTTTATCAAATACGCTCGAAAGACAACTAACCATGTATGGGGAATTTAATGGTTTAGGGCTTATCAAAATAACGAAAAATTTAATAAGTTGCGTGCCCAACATGTTCAGCAGTAACTACTAATATTTTTGTAGCTATACACATACACACACACACGTATACACGTACATTCAAACACACACACATACACCTATATATATATATATATATATATATATATATATATATATATATATATATATATATATATATATATATATGTGTGTGTGTGTGTGTGTGTGTGTGTGTTAAATTAAAGAGAAAGAAAAGTAAGATTTATAATCCGCTGTTCTTATTAATTGTTTTTATTTAAAAAAAAGGAGTTCAATACAATTCTGCAGAACATAAATATTAAAAAGTTACTAGACACCAGTAAACTTACATATATATATATATATATATATATATATATATATATATATATATATATATATATATATATATATATATATATATATATATACAGAGAGAGAGATACACAAAATTAATTGAAACAAACACTTTACTTTCCTTTCCTTCACCCTACGGTCAGATTAAGGCCCAATGAATTGACAGTGTGAAATGTTTCCTTAAGTTTTTCAATGTTAAATATATTTAACATTGAAAAACATAAGGAAAAAAATAATTATTTATAATAATATGTGGAAATCTCCGCTTTTACCTGAAGACGGTGACGAGACCAGAAACACGTGTAGTAAAATTATGGAAAACAAAGCATAATACTTTTTTCTAAACAAATCCACATTACAACCAAAAACGTTTGCGGCACCTCTCTTCTCTTTTTTTAATATAAACACACACACACACACACACACACACACACACACACACACACACATATATATATAAACACACACATATATATATATTATAATTATTAAAAAAAGGATTCCTTCGCTACATAATAATTCTCATGTTTCAGAAACAAGAGCCGAAAACCTCAATATAATTATTAAAATTAAATTGAATTAACTTACCGAGCCCTGTTTCATCTTCGAGCGGGAATTTAGGAATAACCAACCTTGAAATTTACGCAACGTTATAAGCATGTTCATTTGCAAAATTAGTTATTATGGAAACGGCTAGAGCCACCATCTTGATAAGGGGCATAAGAGTTAATTTGTATCCAAATAGGCGTCACCTTCGAAAAGAGGTCAAGCGGAGGTAGGGTGGGGGTGTCTATTTCAAAGTGAATGATTGCATTCATGTACGCACATCCTCTGGTCAGTCATAGCGAAATATAGCTGTTGGCACCATAATACGTCAGGTAGTGTCTAAATAATTTTAGTTTATTTATTATTTATTTATTGACTTTTCCCCTAAAGGGCTGTTTTGTACATAAACGCCCTGCAATGAACTACAAATTGTTTTTTTGATGACTTCATAAAGGTTTTTTTTTTCTATCTTATGATTGGGTTAGGCTTTTAAACTTTTTATTATACTATGAATCGTTAACTCATGTCTAAGGTTTAATACATTTTCATTATTTAGAAACTTAATAGGTGTAGTTTTACATGTAGGCATAAAGGGCATGGGTCATCCCAAGTTTTAAAAGTTCTTGTTCTATATATTATTTTCTATTTTACTTTTGGTGTTTTATTCATTTTTTTAAATGCCAAAAATATTTGGATAGAGATGCCTGATTTCTATTTCTAATATTATTGAATGAGCTTTTGTGTTGTCTCCATCTAATTTTAAATTCATTCTTCCTTGAACCAATGTATATTCTTTCAGTGTTATGACTCTCAATGGATGAGATAGTGCAGTTGTATACCACAGATTTTGTGCGTCATTTATTTTCCATAACGGGCAGTCTTCAGGTTTTCTACAACCACATAATTTTCCATTATTTTTGTCTAATTTTAGTTTAGGATTTTTATTAATACTGTTTTGGCATGCATGTTTTCCCAGGATTTTATTATATTATTTTTTTTTTATGATTCTTTCTACATTTTCGGTGCAACTGTAACTTAATTTTAAGGTGTTCTTATTAAAGATCTTGATCAGTCTGCCATTAGTAGGGAAGTGTTTTTCAATTAAAGCTAGGACTTTAACTTATGTCCTAGATTAATACTAACCATTTGTTTGAACGGAGGGGTATAACACATGCTTTTTCTGTTCCTGTTTTTCTTCTGGGGTAGTACAATTGTTTCTATAATTTATGTTAGCATTTTTGTATCCGCTATTTATAAAAAATACTGTGTTAGAATATTTCTTTGTTAGCGGAGTTCATGCTGATTCTTTTCTCTATTGATGTAGGTATGTGCTTAATTATAGATGGAGGGTGGTTTGACCTAGAGTGTAAATACAAGCGTTAGGTTTCCTGTAAGGTAGGTACATGTTGCTCATTAAATCTAGAGTTGCGTCGAGGAAGTTTACTCTTTTTAAATTAGTATTGACTGTAGTTTTTAAATTTAGTTTTCTGAATTCACTATATATTATCTTTCTATTTTTATCTATTTTTAAATTTGTGGAACTCCTCACTACCATGAGCCCGTCATAACTGTATAGCATAGCCCGATGTCCTTAATGCCTAATTCACTGTGAACGGTTAGATTGTATAGTATCAATAGACCGACAAAGTCAAAAGTCTAAAAATCCCGTGGTGATGTCAAAATTCTCATTACACACACACACACACACACACACACACACACATATATATATATATATATATATATATATATATATATATATATAGAGTTTAACAAAAACTAGGTAATCCGTATGGGTAAACCTAAGGAGGTCAAAATCCAGAGAGCTCAATGTAAATCCAGAACAAATAATTTAAATAAAAACAGACCACTTTAAGGTTCCATGTAATAAATTATTTCACCACAGCCCTTTTAAAGGACTGTGGCTCATCAGACTTTACTTCCAAATGTTGAAACTAAGAATGAAAAGAAATTTACACATTTTTGACGGGCCGTATTAAACATATGTAAATTAACGAAGTGTGGAAGTGAGCGGTAGAGAGAACACATGAGTGAGTTAGCAGACATTGGCACAATTAAACGGTTAACTTAACGGAAGTTATATATTGATATCGAAGGGGTAGAGAAGAAAAAAACCATAGAGAGAAAAAGAGAGAAGGAAGTCGTGAGAGAAGGTTTCACTAATTTTCTTTGTAAAAAAAAAAAGACTAGAAACGGACACTGTTATTTTGTTTTACTTTGAAAGTGTTATTTTGGGGGTTTATAAACATTATAATGTTTGATATAAATTTGAATGTCTCTAAACTGTCTACAAATAATTTAATTTGCTGTTTGTTAGTCATTTAAATTGTTTTAAAATTTTGGGGATTTTCTATGAAATTTCTAGTTGATTAGAAAAATATTCATAGAAAGTACATTAAAAGAATAAAATTTTATTTTAAAATATAAGTTTACTTCTAGTAATTTTTTTTTAATCTCTAAAAAAAATTATTATTGAATTCTCTTTCGGGGAGGTAAACCGACCCTGAACCCGTTTATACGGGTTCAATGGGTATATTTTTAGACGAGCCAACGGGCTCGGAGATCCCACGTTAAACCGTCCTTGTGCCACATGATGCCCACGTGGGGGATAACTAAACATAGCCAGTAGTTCAAGTCAGAGTCAGTAGTTCATGTCGAGTCAGTCCGAAACAGAGTTGCGTTCAGACAATTACTACAAGACATTGGAATAGTGTTACTGGTTGAGACTACATTGTTCTCCCTACTAAACCTGATAGTTCGTACTAACACTTTCTTCTTCTCTGGATATGTTCCTGTTTGTAATATATCTGTGTTATTTCATACCTGTGTTCGATTTCTTCTTTATTGGTTCTACTTTGGACTATCACCGTGGTACAAGGAACCGGACCATAACACTGCTCTGGGGATGTTTTTCTCTTTCTGGACCTAGAAAACTAGCGAGAAAACAGGGCATTATGGATAAAGAGCAGTATTTGGCTTTTCTAAAAAGTAATATAAAACAAAGTGCTCGTTAGCTGTGTTGGGGCCATGAGTGGACATTTCAACGTGACAATGACCACGTGACACACGATACAATTTTTTACTTAATAATTAGATGACAATGTTATTGACGTACATCGCAAACCATACTGACCTAAAACTCACTGATAATTTATGGACATGTTTGAAGAAAATAGTATGAGGAAGAAATCATTTGAGGAACTTGAAGCGAAGAAAGATTGGAGCTAAATACCTATCAGTGTTTGTAGTAAAAGAAAAACTATCAAAAACGGTTAAAAGCAATAATGTTATAACGTTAATACGATAGCTTATGTTTTAGACAAAACAAACATATCGCAAAATCCAGAAGGAAAATATAGATCCAACGTCAAAATCCTATTGCGTATAAAACCTCTAAAAATCATCCGCGCCGTCCAATAGTTGCACTTCAAAACCCACCGATCGTATTCACAATTAAGAGTCACACATGCTTACTGAGCCGCTTGCAAATGGTTGCTCCTCACGACCACGGGTGACATTGTCGCTTCCTCGCGACGTCGGCCATGTTGGATTTAGACGCCAAACAAATAGATGTCCGCTTTGTGCGATGTGGTAAGCCTTTTCTCTCACTAGAAATAATCAAGAATAAAGGATACGCAATTGATTGTTGAGGCAAGAAGGCGAATAATTTTCTCCTTAGGCGATTTTTTTGTTTGACATTAAAATAAAAATTTTGTTGTGGACATCACTGCATATTCTTTGAAAACAATTTTATCTTCATTTGTGAAAAGTTGTACATAAAGATTTCATGAAATCTTTATTTCTAATTATGAAACAAGTGACTAATTCTATTCGCAACTGTATATATAAAGCACAAAAGGACTCTAAATTATAGCGGGACTTGTAATAAAAGAGATAACAATCAGCATTAAATAAGACGTTTTATTGCATACGCGACAGTATATTGACGTGTGTTTAATATAAAAAAACAAAAAAAAAAATACTTTGGTTTGACCGTTTATATGACGTCAACTTGACTGACGTAAAATTTGATTCCATCAGACTTGAGAACGCGGAAATTAAAACCAAGTTACGTGACTACATACGAAATAATCCTTGAAAACGAATGTTGCAGCATACGTAAATATTCAAGAGATAAAATATTATGTTTAGTTATTTGGTTTTAATATTAGTTTGTTATTGTGTTCATCTCACTCCCATCCCCTTCTTTATGATTAGATTTTTATATATAATAATTTATTATCATTAAATTTTTATGGCATGGGGCGCGTTTTGTATGTCTCTCTTGAGAGAATGCGGTATTATGGTCTATGGAGGATTGATTGGTGACGGACGAGTTCTTATGGTGGATGCGAAAATTGTCATGAGTGAATGGGTCGTGAATAGGATTAGCTAGGTATAGGATAGTTAGTGATGACCAGCCTCAGATCCCTCCCCCTTTTTAGCCTTATGCCATAATTATGGATTTTTAAATAATAAATATCAGAGATGAAATAATATAATCAAAATTTAATATGAATTTTGGCAAATTTAACAATAAAGCAAAAACAAATATTTAAAAATATTTAAAGATTTAATTTAAAAAATGATTGAATTAATCTATACTATATAACACAAAACATTATGCAGACACGCGCGTGCGCACGCACATATATATCAGGCTCAAGGACACATGACACAGTGGATAAAGGCGTTGGTTAGATCCAGTGTCAGGACCCAAAGAGTGTGAGTTCAATACCCGGTTAAGGCAGTGGAGAAATTTCAGAGGGAAATTAACAGGAGATAACTGATAACTGACATCCATCAAACATGGCACGTGGAACTTGAACAGTCTAACCCAGTGATCGAAATAAAGGGTTCAGTTCGAAATTCCAGCCACCTGAAGAAGGTCAGAGCGTACAACGACCGAAACGTTGTAATAAATATGGCGACAAAGATGAGGACAATAGTCCGAATAATGTAAATAATATATATATATATATATATATATATATATATATATATATATATATATATAAACGAATGCGTAAATATACGTAGGTATACGAGTGAGCAATCGTATACAAAACATAAATACTCTATAGTATAAAAAAGTGCTCAATGCAAAGTAGTAGAGCTATTTAATATATATATATATATATATATATATATATATATATATATATATATATATATATAGTCTTAAAGTGTGCTATATTTATGGGATAATGTACTAAATATCATAGATAGAGAGTGTGTAAATATACAATCATCTATAATCTTCTGTACTCAAAAACATCTATAACCCTCTATAATCAAACAGATACCAAATTCGATTAACCGCAGGCTTTCCGAGAATTCCTCCAATGAATCCATATTTATCAAAGCTAAGAAAGACTACGAAACTGCCCTAAAATAGTGGATTCCTAGCAACACTCACATAATCCCCACAGAACACAAAAAAGACCAACAGGAAAAGAAATAGCATATGGTTCAACCCATCCCCCAGCACAAACGTTAAAACAAACGTAGGAAAAATATTCTTCAAACTCTTACACAAACACTTCCCGGAATCAAGAACCCTACACAAAATATTCAACAAAAACACAGTAAAAATCGGCTAAAGTTACACCGAGAACATGGCGCAAATAATAAAAAAGCACAACAGGAAAATTATCAACAAACTATACGAACAAACTAAACCCACGTGCAACTGCAGAATAAAGAACGAATGTCCCTTAAACGGTAACTGTTTTCAAAACAACGTAATATACCAAGCCACGATAAAATCACCAGATAATGAAGAAAAATATACGCAGGGTAACTCAAGGACCCGGGAAACAAAGAAATTATGCACACAACATCTTTTACAAAAAGTAAATATACGAACAGCACAATCCTTTATAAGTATATCTGGGAAATGAAAAACAAAATTCACATCGTACAAAATTATCTTGGAAAATAAGGAAAAAGATCATCAAACTTGCAAACTTTGGTTGGAGGAAAAAATAGCTATCATTACCATCCCAGACCCAAATAAATTATTAAATAAAAGATACGAGCTCATCAAAATGCAGATATGAAAACAAATTTTTACTACGTTTGATCAAAAACTGAAAATATAAAATAAAACAAAATAAGAATAAATAAATAAACAAAATGACAAAAAAATAACTAAAATAAATTAACCCAAACAAATTAGCAAATCACACCCGTTAGAATAGATGAAACAGAATAAATAAATAAAAAATAAAAAAAACCAAATCAATGGGCACAAATAAATAAAATAAATGATAAATAAATTAACAAACCATTATGACCAAAATATTAGTTAGACTATAAAAATCCAACCAAAAATCGGACGAAAAAATAGCTATAAATGTTATTTACAAAAACGTTACTTACAAAAACGTTACTTACAAATAGAAAACCGAAAAGAGAAAATAAAAATATACAGTATAATAAATAAATAAGAAGAAACAAGTAAAATAAATTAATCTAAATTCATCCAAATAAATATATAAACTAAAAAAACCGATCCCAATAAATTAACATTAAAATAAACAAAAAAAGATAATCATTTCGAATAAATACATGAAGCAATAAACAAATTAAAACTGCTCCCGACAAAATAATAATTAGAATAAACTACAACAATCAACCACAAAATTGAATAAATATCTTCAATTATGTTCCCAAACAAAAACAAAACTATTAAATAAGTGATATAAACAAATTTTTACTACGTTTTTCAAAACACCGAATGAAATAAAAATAAAAAAATAAATATATAAGATAAGAAATAAATATAAAAATAAAAAATAAAAACAAGCAAAATAATTTAACCCAAATAAATAAATAAACAGATAAACGACTTCCGGTAAAAATAACAACCAAAATAGACAACGCACAATGCACCACTGACCTGTATATATAAATAGCCGAGAAAAATAACAGCACTCGTGGCCTGACGACTGCGTCTGGCATGAAACTGACTGTTGACTACTATATATATATATATATACATATATATATATATATATATATATATATATATATATATATGCACATTTCATTGAATACGACAGACAAGGTGATTTTATTTAGTTTTTTGTAGAATTTCTCATGTGATCTAATATATATTTTTTCTTTTTGGATGATAAATTATATAAAAAATTTCCGAATGTTCTTTTATAAATTTAGTCATTTTCAAGAATTAAATATTTTAACTGTTAAATAAGAAATAGTTGGTTGTATGTATGTTTTATAAAATATTTTAATTTTTCAAAATACGGTCAAGCGATCGGAATAAGGGAACATTCAAACAGTTTTTATATTGTTTATCATCCGAAAAGAAAAAAATATATATTAGATCCCATGAGAAATTGTATAAAAACCTAAATAAAACCACCATGCCTGTCGTATTCAATGAAATGTACATGAAAGAAAGATAGCTGCCTAAATGCACAAATATATATATATATATATATATATATATATATATATATATATATATATATATATATATATTTAAATTATATTTACACACGCTCTATCTCTGATATTGACCACTTTATTCCATAAATATAGCACACCTTAAGACTATATATATATATATATGGCCTGACTGTTGCGTCTAACATGAAATAGAATGTCGCTTTAGGTATTGATTTAATGTGCACTTTTATATAAACATCTCCGTATGGTATTTAAATTAAAGCTTGCATGGTGCAGAGTTAATCACAGACTCGTGTATGAACTTTTTCCTTCAAACTGATACTCTGGTGTGATACTCCTGAAGACGAACGGATTACTATCCGAGGGACCGATATATTTTGATTGTAACAACAAGAATGAGGACATTAATCTGGTTTTTAATAATGTAAAAATTATAAATCTTTATTCCAAAAATTCTGACAAAAGTCTGTTTTGCTTCTCTAAAAATCTATTTATTGATTGCGTATTACCTACGTTTTTAATTGTTCGCACAGTGAAGTAATTGACAGCGGCCCGAAATAAATACTCGGAGAATTGTGTTCGAATCCTAGTCGAATTTCTTGCAGTCACATACATTCTAATATTTTTGCAAAGAAAGGGAAACCATGAAAAGTCATGAGCGACAGCGTCCGGAAGACAACCTGCCTTGCGATTATTTTTTTTTTAATTGCACATATATGACATTTACATCAATATATGAATCCACGTCTTCCTTCTCCTCCCATCGCTATGGGTAAATAGCATGACGGACTGGCCCCTATAGCCGTGGTAGGCAAACAGTTTCGGAGAAGGTATTCAAAATACATGCTTCTTGGAAGAACTGGGTAACTTCAATATGACCGCTGCAAAACGAACCGGTAAACCATTATACTATTCTGCCTTGAATGTCATCAATTGTAAGATGGAGGAGACCACCGAATAAATGACTGAATGATGTCATCAAATAATCGATTTGCTGTCATTTAACAAAAGTAATCGGGCGTTAATCGGGATAGGAAATAATATTTGGCTTCCGAATTATTTCTTACAGAAAGACCATCTTTGTAAAATGTCGAGAGGATTGACGCTGAAATCTATGGAAATGTCGAAGCGACAAAATGTTGAGTTATGTCAATCTCGTCGCGTTCGGCATCAACCATGAACAAAAATAAAACGAAGTAAGTAAATGTGATTGATTTTTCAGCCTAACGCCGAGAAGGAAAATAAAAACCGCTGTTTATAGATGCTGCGAACTTATCACCGTAATAAAATGTATTATCTGTTCATGGCGGTCGCAGTCGCCTCCAGCCTCACTTTCATTTACATAAATGACATAAGACATTGAAATAGTTTATGTTCTCCATTTTCTTTTTTTTAAGGGGGGTGGGGTGTAGGCCAAAATATAGGATTAGTTTAAAGCAAATAGGATCGCGTATGAATGAATCAGTAATTCGTCGTCCAAACTGCAACATCAAACGATATTTTGTGATAAAAATAAGATAAAAACCTGCGAGAGGTTTTTATGTCAACTATGATTACCAATAAGGCGAGAAAGACATTTTCTGCAAGGGCGAAAAACATTACCTGTTGTCTATCATACACTGTGAGTTTACATTAAATTGTTATTTGATTCTTTTGAATGCAAGATAAAATATGTATGTATAAGTAGGAATGAGAAAGATATATCATTTACAAACATGAAAATGTATTACACAAACACGAGTGTCTTCTCCATACAGGATGTGATTGGTAAATTGTCACCATTTTGTAATTTTTAATTTCGAGCCTGCATGTTGGTTCTTTATTTTGTCAACTGCATATTTTAATAAAGGGAGTTGGACACCGTCTGTAAGAAAAAGAGAACCATGATGCAATTCACTCCACCAGAAATTCGGAAACGGCATGCTGTACTCTTTGGCATTTGCACCGGAAGCTCCAATACGAACATTTTACAGTATATGGGTGACGATCTGAGGACAGTGCAGAGGATATGGAAAGAGTTGGATGAATCTAATGATGATTAGGAAGGTGTTTGCAGTGTTCCCTGGTTATGGCGACGTTATGCCTCCATTCAATTTGTCCCAGGGTTGCAGACTCAACACGTCCCTTGAAGAGGTGGTGCTGCCTTGGGTCAAGAGGGTGATTACTGGAAGATTTTATGTCTGTAAACTGGACACTGCTACATGCCACACAAGCAAGAGAACCCAGATATATCTGATAGACAATTGCTGCGACCATATCACTCGTTACATGTGACTGCGTAACTCCCTAGACTGCAACCCCTCGGATTAATATGTGTGAAGCGCAGTTGAGCGAGATATTAACAAAACTCCTTGTAACACCAAATTGAACTGAAGTAAAGGATTATGGCAGCATTCATGAACTTAAAGAAAATACCGTCCAGAAGAGTAAATATATCTGTTATAATGAGATTCTATTATTCTAACGGTTATTGGGTGGGCGTTAACGAGTCTATTTAATATTATTCGATAATCAGGTGTCGTCATTGAGCAGACAGCCTATGGACGCAAATGTCCGTCTAAGTTTGGTCTTCGCAGCAAAATAATATGTAAAAGTGAACATTGAAGTCAACACTTAGAGGTGACAGTCTGTTTCATGCTAGACACAACCGTCAGGCAATGAGTGCCGTTTATTTTTTCTCGGATATTTATATATATATGGGTCAGTGGTGCATTGTGGGTAGTCTATTTTGGCGGTTATTTTGACGTTTATTTGTTTATTTTTTTATTTATTTATTTGGGTTAAATTATTCTGCTTGACTTTATTTTTATTCTTATTTTTATCTTTATTTTTTATTTTAATCGGTGTATTATTAATGTAGTAAAAATTTGTTTATATCGCTCAATTAATAATTTTGTTTGGGTTTGGGAAGATAATTAAAGCTATTTATTCAGTTTTGGGGTTGAGTGTTGTAGTTTATTCTAACTATTATTTTGGCGGGAGCATTTTTTAACCTGTTTATTACTCTATGTATTTATTTGGATTGATTATCATTATTTATTTTTTCTAACGGTTAATTTATCGGGATCAGCTATTTGGATCAATTTAGATTAATTTATTTTACTTGTTTTTTATTATTTATTTATTATACTGTATATATGAAAATAATATGAGAAACAATTAATATAAATATTGATATTTTAGTCTATCTATTTTAAACATTTTAGAACATTTGTGCAGTATTCATAATTAATTTTGTTAAGGTTTGGTTTCAATTTTTTAATATAGGTAGCTTCAAGAATTTTAGTTGAAGTGTATGATTTTCATGAAATGTATGGATTTACTTTCGATAAGAATTTTTCTAAATTGCGAATGTATTCAAGCATGGTGTAAATGCTTAGAGATGTAAGATATGTTACTCAAATGAAAACTCAACCATGGTTGTATTACGGTCAAATATAAATATTTTTTTCGTTGGAAATAGTAGGACATTTAAAGTCTTATAAATTGTTGGTTTTCTGCAACACATTGTTTTCTGAGGTAAGTGTCGTTATCAATATATTAAATTGTATATGCTGGATTTAGTGCAGTATATAATTATTTTTTGAAAGTTTTTACTGTCATCTGTGTTGGTTATGTTGATATTTATGGATTTTTTAGGATATTTTCTTGTTGGTTTTAATTAGAATTTATTTGGTTACGATATAGAAGATTAATATGTTTGGGGTTGGTTGAAGCATTATTAGATTCAATTTGCTTTATATTAGCATTACTGATAAAACATCTTATTTGTCCATCAACAATATAATTAGACAAATTATTATTAATAGGAGTTTGTTTTATGTTATTTTAGTTCACTGTAAAATATCTGTCTTGTGGAAGAATTAGTTTTGGCATAGTTTATTAGCTTTTTTATAATTGCTATTTTATATCAATTTGGACATTCACTCTCATAGTCATGGGTGCACAAATTAATACTGGTGGTTTTTTTTTAATATGGGGGGATAGTGACTTCATTGTGATTATTGTTTATCAATATATCTAGAAAAGTAATTTTATTATTAAGTTCGTATGTAAATTTAAGAACAGAATTGTTTTCCATTTGTTTTTGGAATTGTATTTCATCCATATTCTTGATTAATATTAACGATAGCATCGTCATATCTTAGATAGACGTAGGGTTAACCGATTAACCGATTCGGCCACCAAGGATCGTTCGGTAGGCAAGGTCGAATTTACTGCTTATAAAATTCAATCTTCCATGAATCTCGTACATTCATAACTGCTCATTGGTGTATCGGTTAGGCACGTCAGCGTAAATGACGGTTCCGTATAGGATGCAGGTTCGAATCCTGTCAACGGACGAATATTTTCTATGAAAATTTCTCGGACATTCAGGCCGGTAAATGTTATTCAATACTGTTTATTATAAACAGACCATTTACTTAAAATACTTGTATCTATAAAAAGAACGTTAAACATAAAAATGTCTTAAATAAATAAATTGTCGGACTTTGTCCATTTCGTTATATATATATATATATATATAATTTTTATGATGAAGGAATGGTGTTATAGTAGTGCAAGTTAGCAGTAGTTTTCATAAAATGTTAAGTCTAATTTTAAAAGAAGGAAGTAATGTAATATCGTATATGTTACTTATAATTATGTCAATAGTTTTGCTAACATGGACGAAGTGAGGCTATGCTTCCATTATTTAATTTTTCATTTTATTTTAGAATTGTAATTACTACAAGAGTGGATTTTTCCGCTACATTTACTAGAAATGGATGATGTGATCAATTGGTTTATGATTTTTGTTAAACGATAAACAGGAATAGGAATTTGAGATATAATAGGACGGAAAGTATAGTCTTAAAAACACACACTGATGATGACATCGTGTTAATGTCGAAAGCACTCTGATTAAAACAATATGGACAAGTACGGTATTTTTTGTCTCTTCTTTTAATACCAACACCAAAAACTCATCCGAGAATATGAACAGATTCTATTGAAAATAAGCAGACAAAATATATCTAAATTATTCAATAAAATTTACCACAATGAAAACATGCTGCCAAAATACGCACAATATGTGTGTATATATATATATATATATATATATATATATATATATATATATAGATGTGTGTGTGTATGCGTGTGTGTCTGTGTGAGTTTGCGTGTGTGCATATATATATATATATATATATATATATATATATATATATATATATATATATATATATGTATATATATATAGTTTATGCAAATAAAGGTAATCCGCATGGGTAGACCCAAGGAGGATGATATCCAGAGAGCTCAATGTAAGATTCAGAGCAGATATGTTTGAATAAAAACAGACCACTTTAAGGTTCCATGTAATAAATTATTTCACCACAACCCCTTTAACAGGGCTCTGGTTCATCAGACTTTACTTCCAAAGGTTGAAAAATGAAAAGAAATTCACACGTTTTTGATGGACCTCATCGAGCATATGTAAAATTAACGAAGTGAGGAAGTAAGGTGGGAGATAAGATAAGATATGAGTGGGTTAGGTGCACCATTTCAATTCCTTATTCTTAACCAAATTGTGTGTGGCTAGACGTTGCTTGAGCCTAACGCGTCTTGTCTCTAGATATAGATGGGTAAGGGGTGAAGAAGCTACAGCAACCCTAATAAATTACATTCCACGAGGACAGGTTCATTCAAATTCTTAGACGCTGTTAATTCGCGTTACTTTAACGGGCATATTTGGGAGGTTAAGGTTTGGTGTAAATCTAAATGTCTAAACAATCTACGAAGAATTTAATTTGAAGTTCGTTGGAGTTTTGGGTATTTTCTACAGTCGATTAGAGAAACTCATAGACAGTACATTGAAAGAGTAATCCATTTTATATTTAGTAATCTTTTTTTATAAACTTTTGTCTTATTGGTTGACATCTATTCGTTTGATTTTTGTTCATTAAATAAACTCGTGGTTGTTTTAGGTACCCAATTATCAACGGTTATTTCAATTTAAATAATTTTATCATCAATAATGGGGTAGTATATTTCAATTTAAATTAAATTACCAATTTAAACCTTACCTCCGTGCTATTTAAAACTCACTTCCAATTAGAGAATATTAGAGGAGAGATTTGGATGAAATGTCACTAGGAGAAAATTAGGTCCTTCTTTTACAATCTTTTATATATCCATACTCATATACACTTCTACACATGTCCTAAACCCCTATCTCTATCCACATACCTATATCTCACTATATACCTATGAGTTCTTATATACACCTGCACACACATCCACACCAAAAACTATATGTATATTCCCGTACTTACACATGGACATCTGCAGAGAAACACATACCCACATATCTACATACATATCTCCACATGCACTTATACTTACGTATATACATATATACACATAAAATCACCTGCATACCCATATACATCCATGTACATACGCACATATACATTTACACACATATATGTGTATACACATATACACATACACACACACATATATCTATGCATACATACATACATATACCTACACACACATACATGCATATACATACATAATATGCAGCATATCTACATACATATAAGCGTTAATCTGCACGTACACATATATACAAACGTACATGTCTCTATCCTCATGTCCACCCATACACCCACTTATGCCTGCATTCGAAGACTATATCAGTATTTAATCACATTATGGATACCCAAATTGTATAATTATCCATATCTTTACACATATATTACCCTCTCTCTCCTATCTATGGTAAAACATATAGGTACCCATCTAATTGTACACCTCCACACTCACATAAAAACAAACAAACCTGGTGTGCCTCTTTTTCCATATAAAAACATATACATGTACATATCAACAGGTGCATCAGTGTTCAAGTACATTACCATAGTTGTATACATATAGTCATGTGTTGGCGCTTCTGCGTGCATAGTAATATTTCTAAAAACAAAGGGAATAAAAATCACTCAATATTGTTCTTTCTATATAGTTATTTCTCAATGTATTTGCTTAGGTTTAGGTTGTCTTTGTGCCGGCATTTAAAAACTAGTTCATTGTGTCTATTTAGTAATATGTCTGGATCTTTATGTTTGATTATGAAAATTTTCTCCTTTATGCATAAGTTGCATCTGTCTCTGAAGTATTTTTGAGTTCTGGCTCTTGAGGCCACTCTCCAACAAATCCCAATAATGTTTTGATAGTGCCGTTTGGTTCTTCTTACACTTATTTTTGAAGGACTGGCGATGGTTGTATAGTCGGTTTTTCCAATTTCCCGCCGATATTCCTAAGTATATCTTTTTCGCCTCAACCTTTTTCTTTTCTTTTCACTCATATCTTATCTTCTCTCCCACCTTACTTCCCCACTTCGTTAATTTTACATATGCTCGATGAGGTCCATCAAAGACGTGTGAACTTCTTTTCATTTTCATTTCAACCTTTGGAAGTAAAGTCTGATGATCCATAGCCCTGTTAAAGGGGTTTTGGTGAAATAACTTATTACATGGAACCTTAAAGTGGTCTGTTTTTATTCAAACAAATATACATATATATATATATATATATATATATATATATATATATATATATATATATATATATATATGTATATATATATATATATATATATATATATATATATATATATATATATATATATAATAGGTTGGTGCAAAAATAATGTTTTTTGACGTTCAACTTTATGTGAGAAAAAGACATTATTTTTGCACCAACCCAATATATATATATATATATATATATATATATATATATATAGGGGGGTGCGCGTGTGTGTATGTGCGTGCGTGTTTTTTCGACTGCAACGAGAATTAAATACTATTATGGAATTTATGCAGAAAAGTTTAAATAGGCATTTAAGAATCGGAAATGCTCCTCACAGAACGTTCCGACCATTGACAGTTTAATCTCTAGAATGGTCCTGTGAAATCAGTATTTCCTTAGTTTGTCATTATATGGTTGTTTTCGCCTTCAATTTTCTTTATAAGTAAGGAATACGTTTCTTTATAAGTAAGGAATACGTTTGCTTCATTTTCCGAACGAAATTACATGAAGCATAATTGGTTTTGATGTTGCAAGAGTTCACTATGTCACATTTCTTCAGGTAATGACCAAGATAACTATAATTTGAAATTCCTTCTAAAGTAAGGCAGCTTTACCGAAGCCCCGAAGTTGGCACAGCACGATATACGAGATAATGAGGAAAGGATGTTTTTTGTCTTGGAACGCATAATATTTCGTCTGCACTCGCCTGTTTTTGCCCGTAAGGCCTTATATAATTTAAAAATATTTTATCTCCGACAAAGACATTGTTTGATACTATTTCAACTTCCATTACACATTCTAAAAATTAGTTGGCACTCGCAGGTGGGCTGAAAAGCTTATAGGGTGTCTATGAAAGTGTGATACTAGAGCTGTGAAATACTAAATGCATTCATTTCTACTAGTCTCATTATTAAGTGCATTTTTTGTTTCCGGGTACGAGGGTGGGCTGAAAAGTTCATAGACTTAAATTAACACTAGAACTGTGAAATATTGCATTCATTAAGTTTAATCCCCCCACTTTTTTATTCTTTTATTATTAACTGCATTGTTTCCTTCTGGGTAAAATGATATCTGACTGTTCTAATAAATCAGCAGCAGCATAGATGGTGTCATCACTGCGATGTGAGTTCGCAGCCAATTGTTTCTTCGTGTTGTAGAACATATGATAGTAAAATCAGCAGAATAGGGAGGGTGGTGAATCAGTTCAAACATAATGTTACACAACGCTGTCATTGAAAGCAAGGAATTATGTACTGGTTCAATGTCCTAATGAAACAAGTCCCCTCTCTTCACTTTTCCAGAGTGTTTGATCTTAATAAACTTTCGTAACTGAATTAGGAAGCCGACATATTACTCTCCATTAATAATGTGAGCCTTTTGAAGAGAGTCAATAAAAACAATGAGTTTTGAATCCCAAATAACTGTGGCCACCACCTTCCTTGCAGATGATCAAACTTTGCCTTTTTTCGAGCAGGATTTTCTCTGTCTCTGGCTTAAAGTGATGAACCCAACACTCATCCCGGCTTAGAAACTTTTGATCAGGTGTCAGAAGACGTGGCACCCACCGAACAGAAACCTTGCCAAGTTCATTGTGCAGAATAATTTCAACTTTTTACGGGATATGCTTATAGCATTGGCTCTTTGATTTATTATTATTAGGTTGGTGCAAAAATAATGACGTAATAATGTCGTTTTTTGACGTATTGAACGTCAAAAACGACATTATTACGTCATTATTTTTGCACCAACCTAATAATTGCTTGTCATACATCACAATATGGTGAAAATGATCAATGTTTTTTTTCTCACTAGTAGCAGCGGCAGAGTGTCCAAACCTTGGATCATCTTCAAGATTCTTACTTCCTCTCCTAAATTCAGTTGTCCGCTGTTGCACAGTTTATAATTCTGGAGCGTCATCTCTTAAAGTAGCAACCATATCAGCATGGATTTTCTTGGGGCCAATATCCATTTTCTGCAGGTACTTGATATCATCACGATAATAATATTATCACTCCTAGTTATTTATGAAGATCTCTTTGAACAGTCAGATACGATTTTACCTGGAAGCAAACAATGCTAAAATTTGAAATGCAAAGCTCTATTATCACTATATCGATAGATCAACCATACTAATAAATACATTTATTGACGGGAAACAATAAAATTCACTTCAATATATACAAGGGTAAATCCGAAGGTGACGCCAATTTTGAAATTAGGGGTTTAAAACGACAGGGTGCCGGTAACGTGGGAAACCGAGTATGCACATTGAATGAAGAGTAGTTAGCCGCGTGCAGCATTCAATATACAAGTCGAGTGTTAGGGAGCAACGAGGTCAGGCGTTTGGACGCAACATATAGTGAATCCACTATCGACGAAAAACGCTCCGTAGTCCGCTTTTTATGTGGGGGGTCAAACCTACAGAAATTCATCACCGTATGATGGCGCACAATGCCGAACGCACCATGAAGTAACGAAAGTTGAATGGTTAGAATGCTTTAATAAGGGTGCCGTCTAGATAACTTTACTCTGCATAGACAGTCTCTCTCTTTGAATGTTTCGTTCCATGTCCAAATCTACTTTCTGGAAGGTGCAATTTTCTTGAATTCTTTCGAAACTTTATGCTGTGCACACTTGTTTCACTGGGTTCGAGCATATACTAACACAAAAAATGCCGTTTCGTTTCTATTGAACATCATTTTTAATCCTGAAAAAAGAAAACAAATAAATATATATATACTGAACTCTCGCGTCGGTTTTACGACGTATGGCGATCAAGCAATTCAGCTCCTAGCAGCTGACAGTCAAGCACCTGCACATATGCATTGATTATAGATTTTGTGCAGAGCCAATCACACTTTTTGAAGAGCCGACTACAGAGATCTGGTGCACCACGTACCACAAAGTCCCCAAACGACCCTCCGCAGGTTTTGAATTCAGAGTCGTCCTTCTCCTAGACTAGTTGCAATCCAAGGCTATGGAACCCATCTGTCCTGCTATTTACCCATAGCTGAGAGGAAGAGAATTCATACCTTTCTCAAGGGTATTGTATATATATATATATATATATATATATATATATATATATATATATATATATATATATATATATATATATATAATATATATATATATATATATATATATGTGTGTGTGTGTGTGTGTGTGTGTGCATGCATGTATGTATGTATGTATTATAGTAAAAAGAAACAACAGTAAGATATAGAATCCGGTGTTCTTATTGATATTTTTTTTATTTTTACAAAACAGTGCTCAATGTAAATTGCAGGGCATAAATATTAAAAATTAACTAATTCAAAACTTTCCTTCCTTCGCTACACAGGAATTACCACGTTTCAAAAACCGAATCTAAATCTTTAAATTTAATTATATAATGAAATTAAAAGCATTATTTCTGTTTCATATTCAAGCGAATTTTGGAATAACTTTTAAAATTTACTGAGTATTAAACGCACATACAATTAATAATTTTTTGTTTCCAAGGATACAGCGAAGTCCAATTATTTAGACAGGGGCGGTAGCGTGTTCATTTTTATTAACGATTATTGTATCAATTATGAATGACATTCGAAAAAGAGGTTAAGTCTAGGTAGGGCTGGGGTGCATTTTTCAACGATTTTTGACAACCATTCAACACATGTTCGTTTTTTTTTGTTTTTCTTATCAAGGATAAAAGTTTTTCGGCATTTTTCCGTTAAACTCGTACTTGTATACATAAAAATTCTTTCTAATAGGGTTTTTTGGGTTATATATACATATATATATATATATATATATATATATATATATATATATATATATAAACATTAAGTGTAGTTTGGTATTAATATTACATTAGATCTCAATATGAAAATATCTATATGCACATAAAATTGACAATCAGGTGTGAGTTCATATTTTTATACCAGTAACGTAATACTCTTGAATTTTGGGGGGGCGTGGCGTTATTGATTACTTCAATTTCCGAATTAATATTTAATTATAATTTCAACAGGTGAGAAGCTAAACTGTACTCTGTTGTAAGATTACTTTATATTGTGCCTGAATTATTAAGATGCAATGCGGTGCACCGATTCTGCAAGGAGATGCACTTTTTTCATCTGATTCTCAACGTTAGTCTCGAAATAGGAATATTTGTAATGAATGCATTGAAAGAGGAGTTGGCAAAATTTCTTCAACTCCCACCATCATGAAATTAGAATTACTTGACTTTTTTTTCATGTAGTCTTGTATGAATTTTGATTTATTCGCCATAACATTAAACTTTAGATGAAAGCATCACAGTATAACTAAAATGGCTCGATATATAATTGAGCGTCAGTTTACGTAAGTAAAGATTAAAGATTAAATTAGATTATCAGAAGATTGGTTAGATTATCAGTACACTGTAAAATATTCACAAGATATGAAGATTTCGCGTAGAAAGGGAACAGTATTATCCATCTCATCCTATTCGCACAATAGAGTTTCATAGCTGAATTGGTTAAATTGTTGTCCGTGAAAGAAGTGTATGAGATGACAGCCGGAGTTCCGTAAGAACTTGTGTCTTTATTCCTAATTTATTCCTAATTTTCTTTATTTATTTAATTTTTTGCCGATGTTGGATAGAAAAATATTTACAGAAAAAGGACATAAACCTATAGTGATGAAAATGATTATTTACCTCTTGACAGGAACTATGTACGGATGTAATGGCCTATTGAGATCATGTGACAGCACGTTGGTGAGACTAGTCTGATGCTCCCGAGCTCACCACTATGGTGGATACTATCGACAGTTTCAGTTTAGCTAACCAGAAAGAAAGATACAATTCCCATGCATCCTCCTAAATAGGTACTGAGGACTACAAGTAAGAACTTAGTATTCATTAATTTCACTTATGCTTGTATTTTTGTATGATTTAAGTTCTCTGTGGGACAAATTGTGATACATATATATATATATATATATATATATATAAAGAGAGAGAGATAGAAAGAGAGTAAAATATCTCATATCCGGAATCCCTCATAGACGGAATCCCGCATATCCGGACATGATTTTGGTGTGTATGTATATATATATATATATATATATATATATATATATATATATATATATATATAGAGAGAGAGAGAGAGAGAGAGATAGATAGATAGATAGATAGATAGATAGATATATCTATATATATATAAAGAGAGAGTAGAATATTCATATCCGGAATCCCACATATCCGGACATGATTTTGGTGTATATATATATATATATATATATATATATATATATATATATATATATATAGAGAGAGAGAGAGAGAGAGAGAGAGAGAGAGGGAGGGAGGGAGAAAGAGAGAGAGTAGAATACATCATAGTCGGAATCCCGCATATCCAGAGTGACTCATACCGGGAATCACGCATATCATTCGTCGTCATCTATGTTTTTGAATCCCGTTCTTATTTTGTTCTTTCCTCAATCCTAGCTATATTCACTCTTTTCTCAAACTTTCTCTCCCTGTGAGCCCCTTCGTACTAGCGGCATATCCACCTTGCTTCGAGTGAAGTGATTAAAAATTTAGTCATGTAATAACAACAACTATGTCGTCAGTGCATTACTCTGTCCTGGATATTGAGTTCTACCTGGATTCTCTCTTCTTGGAAATTTTTTTATTTAAAAAATATATATGTATGTGTATGCATGTATATATATATATATATATATATATATATATATATATATATATATATATATATATATATGTATATGTATGTATGTATGTATGTATGTATGTATGTATGTATGTATGCATAATTTAAAGTAGAAAAGTTGGCGGAAAATCTGATACAAAAATTAATTCATTACATTAAACAGTTTCCTACGGGGATGCTTCCCTAAAGCACTATAATCTAAATCGCTACAAATCAAGGGTTAATATTTATCTTTCTTCCTTCTTCTAATAATATTTACTTTCTGTTACTTCCTCTCAATCATATCACATCACATTCATTATAATCATTTTAACGAAGTGACCGTATATATTGTGCGTCTGAAAGCATTGTGTTGGATGAATTTTTCTAATATAAAATAAAAAGGATAAATGTAGAAACGGACTTACATGTTCTTGAAAAGTTTATTTGCTCTTATAACAGCGAGAAAATCAATGGCGAAACATTCGGTTCTAAAATATCACTCGAATTTGAAGTTTTCTTTTCTTAATATTCAAATAAAGAAATGTATTGGAATAGCATTTTAGTATCGATTTATTGATTACTGATGTTATTTTAGAAAGAAGCTTACTCTATCAGAAAATAAAAAAGGACATATTTTGCTGACTTATATAAATATTCTCTATTTCATTTATCCACACATAAAGGTGCATGGTGGGTCGTTCGTCAAAATTCCCTGATAGAAAGATCATTCCTTTAGCATATGATAGAGATTCGGACTTTTGAGTATAATGTTTGAGAGCCCACTATTGCGTGCATTTTCTGTACTAAGCTGATGTTATAAATAACACACATAGACACACCATATATATATACACACACACACATATATATATATATATATATATATATATTATAATTTTGTCATATAGACAAAACCATTTTACTCACTACTAAGACTCAACTTCGTTTCAGTGCATTTCAACTGCACTTCGACCGGTGAGAATCGAAAATGGTTTTGAACAATTCTGCTTGTAGGCAAGACGTACGTCAGGATTGTTCATTTTCGATTCTCACCCGTCGAAGTGCAGTTGAAATGCAAGTAGCACCTTTGTAGTGATTAAAATGGTTTTGTCTATATGCTAAAATTATATTAAATAAATAATTATCGCTCTACTATTGGTATTGAGCCCTCTTTTGGATTAATGCTGTAATGATATTAGAATTTACATATTACTTTCGTTCCAATCGCATCATATATATATATATATATATATATATATATATATATATATATATATAAATGTAAAAGACAATAGGAAAACTGTAATAGATGCCGATGCGTTACGGCTGATGTAGACTTTTTCAAGTCAAAAACGAAATGAATTTATTAAACAAAGTAATTAATAATAACAAAACAAAATGTCCTTAGCAACTAGAAGCATTTAGAGAATGCTATTTTCATACTGTTAACTGAAAGTTACATCAATTATATAAATTCATATATATATATATATATATATATATATATATATATATATGTTTCATTAAAAACGACAGACAAGGTACTACGGTTAAGCATTTTATTTAATTTTTCTTTTGTTCGAACAAGAGCTTTCTTTTCTGGACAAAGGGTGTGTAAGAACTGTCCAAATGTTTTATATTTGCCGGCGTTTTCAGCTATACATTTAGCCATTATCAAGGATGATTCGATTTTTCATTTTAATTGAGTGTGTGCGTGCGTTCTGTATATGTCTTAATGTGTGGTAGGGATGTTTTTCATTTCCGAATACGGTTAGCACATTGTGGCTTTGTTCGTAGTTAATATTGCTAAGAGTTAGCTTTTTATTTTTTATTTTTAAAATCTTCCATTAATAGGGTTTGGTTACCAAACAAGGGATGCGTATTATGCGTGAGTAGAAGCATTTTTCCCACTTTCAGCTGTTTTAGATGTGACTATTATGGATTAAGGCGTATTATGCATGGGGAATTACGGTATATATCGTAAATGTTTGAGAAACATAACAATGGTTTTACCCTCGGAAAAAGCTGGCTGAATGTCGAATGAATTTTAATATGGATCTTGACCATGACAACATAAGATATGCAGACGACACAATGTTTATAGCAGACATGGAACGAAAACTACAAAAGATCCTACAGAAAATAGTGAAGGAAAGCAAGATAAAAGGACTGAACATAAACTAAAAAAGACAGAATGTACGGTTGTTAGCAAAGGGATGAGCCCAAAATGCAAATGACAAATGACAAATTAGAGATGCCAAAATCAAACAAGTTCAAGAATTTAAATATCTGCGAATTGTTCTAACAGAGGATGGAAATTGCGTCACTGAGATCCGAAGACATATTGGAATAGCCAAAGATGCATTCCAAAGAGCCAGTCAGAGTATTAAGAAACAGAGAGAACCAAAGAAAAGCGTACTAAACTCTTACGTGACATCTGTCCTCCTATATGGCAGTGGATGCTAGACAATATACTCAATGATGAAGAAGAATCTTGAAGCAACAGAAATGTGGTACTACAGAAGGATGCTGAGGTTACCATGGACTGAACATGTGAATAACGACGAAGTTTTAGAGAAAATGGAAACAAAACGTACACTTGTATATAACTTCAGGAAGTGAAAATTGAAATTCCATGGTTTCATAATGAGGAAGTCGCCATGAAAATTTGATATTCAAAGAACAGATAGATTGCAAGGACAGATGACACCAATAAATAATATACTTAATGAGCTTGAGTAAATGAAAGGCGGATCAAGGTTTAGGAGAGATAACAAAAATACATTTATTAAGAGCTACAAAGGACAGGAAATTGTGGAGAGTCATGATCGCCTGCGTCCTGGGGTGACACGGTACGGCAAGCAGATCTAAAAAGAGTCGTGTTTAATTACAATAATTATTCGGACCGTTGATCTCATTTTTCGCGTTGCTTTTGTTGTTACCCTATATCCGTTTATCCATTATACCCCATTCTTCAGATGTAGATCGAATCCTGTAAGCAAGACCCTTGAACTGTCGATCTTCTTGTATGTGCCATTGCTGGAATGTATCGGTCAATCCATTATACGTATTTCTCTATGAGGACACCCTGTATGGATAGAGTGGAGGGCACGTGACCGAGTCGTTAGAACGATCGCATTCTGACCATGAGACTCGGGTTCGAATCTCCCCATGGTCGATTTGTCAGGAAGGAGACTTTCTGGTGTTATCGGACATTGTGCGACACATTTGGAAAGTGCCTAGAAAACCATACCACTTTGTTGACCCATGTCTTCTGCGTTAAATTGGGTAGAATGAGCCTCCCGGGGCCGTCGATAGAAGTACTAGCACGAAGTCAAAGTCATCGCTGTCAACGACTTAAGCGTGTTGGCCTTGATCAAATTGTTGATCACGCTATATATCATAAACTGTAAATCAGCATAGTCTCAGTTTAAACCTCAGGTGGCCCATGTGGTTGTTGAATAAAGACAAATGCGCCTGAGTATGCTTCTGCAATAGGGGTTGGCTAGCCGTACTAGTAGGCGGGTATCCTCGATACGAGTGGTCAGCTATATATATATATATATATATATATATATATATATATATATATATATATATATATATATATATATTTATATATATATGGTGGTATTCGCTTGTTAAACCATCGGATAAATCGACTTAGAACAAATCGGTACCCGAGGAAAGGTGGGGAATTAAAAAAAGAAAGAACCAAGAACATTAAACTAAGGCGATAACAATCGTCCAGAGTTCAAACCCCAAGCCCCCACACCCCCCCAAAAAATCAAAACTATTAAGACGACAACTACATAAAGTGCTCAATGCATTAAGTAGAGCAACACCTAAGGTAATCCCAAGGAGCCTGGCAAACGTACCTAGGTTTCACCTAAACGGATCATCAGGGCGATGTTGGCTGAAAAGGAGAATTATGGAGGAGAATCCAAAAATAACCATGACCACGTGACAAAAAAAAAAGAATATATAAATATATATATATATATACATATATATATATATATGTATTAGGTTGGTGCAAAAATAAAGTCGGTTTTTGACGTATTTTTTGACATCAAAAACCGACATTATTTTTGCACCAACCTTATATATATATATATATATATATATATATATATATATATATATATATATATATATATATATATATTCCATGCACCGAACATTTAAATGTACTGAACATAAATAAAGTACTTTTAAGGAAAATGCGATTCTCAAGTCCACTGTTATTGCTCTTTTTAGTACTGATGAGGTTTTGTTTTTGTTTGAATTAATGTGAAAAATCAACATCTTGAAAGTCTTCAAGTGATGTGAACTTTGTTATTTGGTAATGTCTTTTGTTTAGTGCCTGCCTATTGGATTTGATGAAGTTTTGTCTACTTTAATACTTAGAGTTGTCACGCACTTGAGTTTCTTTATAATTTTGTAGCTTCATCTATGTGCAAAAAAGTTATTTGCAAAATCTTCTAGCGTTTTTCTTGAAATGTATTTCGTTTTTAGATTAAATAAAGAAAAGAGAAGCGGACGATGCGATATTTAGCATACACCTAAAGAAATTCTTGTATTTCATATAATTAGCATGCTTTCTTTGACTTTTTTTTGCAACGTTCCATATATTTTATACCCGGAACACTGCACACTTTGAAACGCGAACAAATCACGTGTGTATACTTTGAATTTAGCTGTCGTCTTACTTATATTGACTTGAAATAACTTATGCGTTCAATCAAGCTAAATTCGGATGAAAAAGTCTATTTCTATGGTGAACCGAATAATGAAAATAACAATTACCAATAGTTTGCGAAACTTGCCTGTTTACGATCAATGTACAATAAGCTTGTTCAGTCGATTGAATATATGTTGTTTTTTTTTCTCATCTAAAATATAGGATGCCGCAGAAATCCCTCCCAGGCATAGCACTCAGAAAAATCTTCCACTTATTGGTAAGTCATTAGCTAGATGAAAACATCATTGGCACTAATATATAACCATTATGTGGGAGATATTTCTACGAGCATTTGTGGGAGGGATTTCTACCTCACCATGTATAATGGTGGAAACCGTTAAAAATCAAAACATTTCATCATTCACTATTATTATATCTATTCTATAGTAGATGCCCTATATCTTGCCCATTTAAAGACTTGTGCAAATTAATTGAAACAACCGTTCTATTTTTTCTCAAATCAGGTCATTTGAAGAGGTGTGGAGTAAATATGAATCTATTTTCGGGTTGGCCTTGAAATATATCGCGTCATCCGTAATTGCATCAGATTT